>JAMXBB010000001.1:87425725-87679337 GCA_024138015.1 Lumnitzera littorea
AGATAGATTATATGTATACTAAAAATTTTAGAATGACCAAAATAATATTTAGGAATGTTCACGTGTACCCTACATGTATTTACGTGTAGATAAAAATATGCGTAATTACTAAAATTGGCCGAAAACTAAGCAAATAATTAAAGAAAAATATAAAATAATTATGGAAAAATAAGAAAAAATCAGAAGATGATAAGATGAATCAAGATAAGGTCGTGGCAGGTCCAAAGCTATAAAATAAAAATTAGCCAATAAAAATTGAACAACTTAAAAGCCAAAAATCAAGGAATTTGGACAAAGTCTTGTCAAATTAATGCATATTAATTACAGCAAATGTCTATAAATAGGGAAAAAATTTACAGAGCTCATTTGGACAGTTTGGAAAGTGAGAAAATTAGGGAGAGTCAAAAATTCGAGAGAAAATCCAGAAAATAAAAAAAAAATAAGAAAAACTGTGCAGTTAAGGGTTTTAAAAGGAACCCACACCAAACGAGGAGCTGGGAGTGGATGGCCACCACCACCACACGGTGGTGGCAGCGCCCAAGCCGGCCGACAAGGCCACGGCGGCCCGCGGTGGCCGAAGCCACCTGAACCGGTGAGTCCAAATTCCAGCCCGATTCTTGTATAATTTTGTAAAATTAGTTATTTTGCCCAGAAAATTATGAAACTTGTTATTCTGAGGTTTTATTGTATGTAGATTTAGGGAAAATAAATAAATAAATAGATGAGATGTGTTACATAAAGATGTATTGACGTATTCTAAATTTTGATATCTATTAGCAGACGGTATACTCATTATATGTGTCAAAAAAAAATTAAGAAGGCAAAAATTCTTAATAAAATAAAATCTAATAGAAACATTAGTAAACCAATAAATATGCATAATATTATTCTGAAATTGATTTCTTTATTTCATTTATATTTTTGTATGTGATGGATAGACATGTGGTATTCTAGCATAACAAAATTAAGCAATAACCCACTTCATAAATATATTCACTAAAATATCTTATTTACTTCCATTTGTTCTATCTCTATTATAAATAGTATGATAGTTGATAAAAAATGCGAAGGAGATTTTAACCATTTTGTTTTCCTAAAATATGTGAAACACCAAAGGGTGTTTTGCTTTCTATATATATCTTTCTCTCTCTCTATATAACATATATATATATATATGGACAAATATACATGCAACTTAACTTATAAAGTGCACTTTAATATTCTAAATTTTTATAAACTAACAAGTGATTCCAAGATGTTGCAAATAAATCGTAAACTTTAATATTGAATCATGTGTTACACCTCCAAAACTTATTAAAGCATAATTTAATACTACGTAGTTCTTTAGGACTTAAATAGTAAACGTCCATTAACATTACCAATCTACAAAACTTCGAAGAATATTCAATACAATTTGTAAAGTCCGAAAATAGCTACATTAAGATCAAAATTTGAGAGGTTTATTATTCACAGTATCTCCTTGATCTTTTTATAAAAAAGGAAAATGGAAAATTAGGATATATTCTGACTTATTTTTCTATGCATGGTTATGATAATCCTATGCGCTTTAATTTAGCGGCCGATGCATTTAAGAATAGGTATAAACGGTGAAAATGTTAGATGTAGATATAAAAAGGAAAATACTAGCCACAAATACTGATGTACACATCGCATGTTGAATAGACATATTGGCCAAATCCTGCAGTAATCCCATCTGTTTTTCTATAAAATGGCGACTTACCAACAATCCTTAATCTGGCCCTTACATACCGCGACTGTAGCCACGATGTTAGCGATGATCCTTGTCTTCCTAATTTAAACACAGTAACAAAAACATCTCAACTTGCAATGAATTAGTTAATGATATCTCTGAGTAAGACGCAAAAATAAATGTCCAAATGCAGAAGAATAGCAATCATATTGCTCGTAGAATCAACACAAATCAAGATTAATTAACATTGAACAACAAGAACCACCACCATTCATCTTCGCCTTCATTCGAATACAAACCTTGATGTGCTCATGCCATTGAGGGATCAAAAGAATAATCTTCTCCTGCCGTTGTTAGTATGTTTACATCTATGTTACACACTGAAAATAATCAAATTTTGCCTAGATAAGTATGGATAGAAATGCTTAGTCCTCAACAATCAAAATATACTAGTTGAAGATTCAACGTCCAAGGCATTAACCTCCGTATGGCCGACGGGATCGATCTTCAACTCTATTGAACTACAGTAGATGTTTCACCACTTCATGAAAGAATATTCAGCAGCAAACATCCTTGAAATACATAGTTGCTGGAGACATGGGAATGGATGCTCCCCTGGTAACATGCAATGGAACACCAGAATTCTGAGTAGCACGTAACAAAAGAAAGATGGTCCAGTGCTCATTTCATGATCTCTTCCCAAACAATAAGCAAGTTGATCGTATTGTGAATTCATACGAGAGGATGCTTTTGTCATAAACGCCCAAGAGGGGACTCTTCAGCATGATCATCCAACAGCCAGAAACCATAAGCACGGAAACGCTTTATTTTTTTCTCAAAACCCAGAATGTAATTGTTGTGAATAATAACATGCATTCCCTTAGTTTCCTTTACCCATGTCTTATTCTTGAAGTACAAACCTCCAGTTGGGAATGCCGACTGGGGCAACAGGAACAGGTCAACCTGCAAAAACACCATCACTTCTCAAACAGAGCACTCTTTCTAGACCATACCATGGTTCAATTTTTCTCATTATTATCCAAACAGATCGACTTTTGTGTTACAATATTGAAGACAGCTCTATTACTCCACTAAAAAGCAATGACCATCATAAGCTCTAAATATTCACATTGATTTCCAGAATTTGACAATCATTGCAGACAGAATTCACATTTACCTGGTTAAACTGAATCTACAGACTACCAGTAAGAGAATGTCGTAGTAATTCATGTAATAATTACTCTCACAAGAAATTTTTTCTTAAAATTCTCACCTATCAGAACTATTTCCCCAAATAATTGTATGGTTACCTTCTGCCCTATTACCCATGCCCAGCAATATTCAGAAGGGTTACGAGTATTACAGGTCTGGTTAGGTTTATTCCGGGTACTAGGATTCCAATGAATTCAATTTATTGTTGTCCTTACTAAAAGTTGGTTGTTTCAAAGGGAAGACAATACAGCAATATTGGCAGATGCTTTCAATTCCTTTTAGACCTTATAACTAGAAGAAGAGAGGAATCAAATTCCAAGGAATTGCAAGCCGTGAACATAATATGACCAAGATCTGACAAAAAATTACAGTAAATTGAATCCAACAGAATCCTATTTTATGAAATAAATCAAATTAGGCCTGAGTACCAACTGAACTTTGAATGGTTAACTTCATTAACAAAATTATTACCAGTAAAAAGTGACCTACAACATCATTTCAATCCCTTATTACACCACTGAAGTTGATATGCAGGTTTATGCCAAAACAAATCATCATTTCAATCAACTTTAAAGTATGCAAGCTCTTGTCCCCTGTCTAAGGCTGAATGCTTCACAACTTCATTTAAATTCAGAAATTTAGGACAAATTTTGAGCAAACTTATCTAATCTAGATGCAGTTGTGATCAAATTTTACACAGTTTAGTACCAAATTCAGTGAAATTCAGGTTCATCCTCCAATATATAAATAGTAATAATATATTCATGACTAGCATATGGTCAGTACAATGGAAAGAAGCTGTGTATGTATACTTACAAAGGCCAAAAGTCCTTGGAACTTTCACAATCATACAATGTGGTCCTTTTGTGATTTGATCTGTTCATTTTTTTTTTCAACCATCCATAATTTTTCAGTATAACCCACAATGTTCCAAAGTGATTTAATATTCACTTAAAGCTTCAAAATTAGTCAATATTGCCTTAAAACTTTAAAATGTAGGCCCCAACTCACAAAAAATTAGGACCAACTACAATATTTAGACCTTATTCACACTATGCAGAATCAGTTATATGGATCATATCCGTATTATACTCTCACAGAATCATACCTTAATTAATAACTAAATATATCATATCATATCATGAACCATATCTTTGTTGACACTTTAATATATCGTACCATAAAAATTAACAACTTCATGGAAGGTCATCTAATCAATTAGATGTCATGTGACCAAGTTATCAATGGACTTCAAAATTATGCAAATGACATCATCCTAGGAATTTGAGACTTCTGTGAGTTGGAGGATATACTGAACATAATGGAAACCCTAAGGGCAACATGGAACAAAACTGTCTAATAGGGGCTTATTTGAGCATTCTTTCTAACAAACCTCACAATTAAGTCATATCATGAAGAAATAACCAAAGAAAAGTGGTGATTCAATGTTAGTTATCTCAACATTTCAAGAATAGTTCCATACAATAAGATTGCTATTGCAAGAACAAAAAGATGCAAACCTGTCCAGAAGTTTTCATTAATGCCCAGTTAAATGCAGGCTGATCATTGGCCTTCTTTGCTCTGGACCATGGCTCAGCTCTCATTTCCTCAATCCACTGCTTCATGACCATTTTTGCTCCACTGGTGGTACGCAGGAAGATCATGCAGCTACATATATAGGTCCTTCCCTTCTTTCCGGGGGGTGGCAGGTCATGGGAATGATTGAGAGGTTTCACCTGATCAAATGAAGATAAAAGAACCTCAACAGTAATTTTTTATCACTCAACTGCGTCAAAGGGATACTGCTGCATCTAGAATAAAAGAGAAAAACAACATAGAGGTGGTGCAGCCTATGGTACCATCATACTGTACAAAAGAGAGGAGTAGCCAAATGACACCAAAATGAGCTCAGTCTATGTTTGAAATTTTCAATACAAATTTAAAGGGGAAAAGCTGCTATATTTGCCTATGTATTATGTGGGAAAGCATTTTCCTGTTTTGAGCAATGAATTCAACTCTAAAAAAACAAGGGAAAGGAAGGCTGTACTAGTTTCTTTTATTGTTCTATTAAAGGCCTCATATTCAGTTGCTGCTATAGATCTAATTCTAAAACATCTGCCGGCCAGTTGGAAATGAATAAAAACAACAAAATCAGGAAAAGCTATGGGGTTTGGAAATTAACTTGTATCTTAACACAAATAATTTCTTTTTCAAAATATGCTACAATGACATAAAGAATACATACATAAGCCATGTCATCAGCGAAGTAAACATCGTGTTTTCCTTCCATATAAGGAAATGGATCTTGCAACCAAACCATGTCAACATCATTGTACATCACATTATATCCCAGCTCCAAAATACTAAGCAGGTGCCTTGGTCTCCTGGATGTGAAATTGAAGAAACCCTACACAACAAAACAAAAATATAACTACTTGAAAGAAGCATCCAAGCCATTTTTTCTTATAACCATCGTATGAACTTCCTATCAGTTAGCCTATGTTTCTAATCTTGAGTTGCAATTCAAACACTTGTATACAACATCATCATATCGGATCACACAAACAAATTTTCAGCTTTTCCTTTTGCAGCATGCATGCCAGGTACAACAATGACAGACACAAAAACCTGGATTTATTGAATTACATATTACACTTCATTATCGAAGAGTCAAGAGCCAATGAATCAGGAAGTTTTTATTATATATCAACTAAACTTTATTGCATTTCAGCCTCGTTTTTACTACAATTGCCGTAATTTGAACCATAGAAATATATGTGGCTTGACTCCTATCACATTTCGATCACTGGTACCACTATTGCAGTAACTTCAACATACTTCAATGGATATGCGAGTTGACTTAAAGTAAACACGGTCGGGACCCCAAATGAATAAGCAATTCATCAGGATATTTTAAACAGGTATCCATGTATATGAAATTAGAAAGCATGCAGACACTCGTAAGTGTACTCGTCAATCAGTCCTGATCCAGCATACATAAATAAACTTAAAAAAGCATAAAATAGGATTACGTCGAATATTCGTGGTACATTGCAGCAAGTAATTGGGGAAACCTAAATCCATGATCAGAGAAACCTCGAAAATGACTCATGCCACAAGATCCAGCTAAAAAAATCAGAGAGTAAAAGCGCTTCGGAGTTAGTTACAAAACCGTTGAGCAGTCAGCAACCACGATAACCGAAACCAAAGCAGACAGAAGAATCACTGATATATACCTGAGAACCGAACTTATGAGCGGTTTGAGAATCAGGAGCAGGAGGAATCAAAACGGCATGACCAGGCCACTTCTCATTAACCTTGTAAAGCGTCGCGTAATCCTCCGCAATAACAAGCACTTTCTCGTGATGATTCTGCCTCTTTATGCTTATAAGCCAGTTGCTAAGGAACGGCAAGTAGGGGTGGCTAACGGCACAAACGATCACCGTTCCATTCTTCGCGACGAAAGGGACGGCCTCTTCGAGAGTGTAGGCACGCCATTTGGAGTGCGTTGGATCGACGGCGGAGAAAATCGAGGAAGGGAATTCGGTCCAGGGGAAAAAGACGCCGAGGATGATGAGGAGAGCGAGAAGGAGGAGGAATGTGGTGCGGTTGAGGATTGGGAGAGAGAATGGTTTTTGGGAGAGAGAGTTGGCACGTGGGGAAAGAGGGTAGGGATGGGAGAGTGGGTTTTGGAGTGGTCTTTGGTGGAGGAACGACGACATTTTTGTGTCGGATAGAGACAGAGAAAGAGAGAGAGGCAGATCGCTACTTGAACTTGAACCAGCGATCCTGCGTTCCCGAGATTGCAAAATACGTCGGTGTGTTATTTGTTTACGTTTCTGAATTGACATTATTAAGGGCGTCCCCAAAATCTATTTATTTTTTCCGTATGACTCTATCTATTATCATTTCAATATTTACTCGAGTTCGGGTAAAGTTTTGTTAAACCAAGTTCCACTTTGTTGGTCCTTCTTAGATAATTAAGAGAGGAGTAAATTATTTACTTACTAAAATTAAAATTTTTTAAATAAAAAGCTTATTAATTACTTATTATAATGATTGAAAATTTTGCAAATTTATCTCTTATCTATCTATAACCGAATATAAATATAAATAAGCAATGATAAATAGAGTTAAGGTTTAAAAAAGCTTGAACATAAGGATTTACATTAGTTTGGTATTGTGCTTACATTTATCCTTCCAACTCTACTATTGGATATTCAATTATCCATTATCAAATGTTTCACTAATTTCAAAATAAAGTATAATGCCCAAACTTAGGGCACCATAAGTTGCTATGCCATAACCCGCTATCTATTATTACTAGTTAATGACACGATAAGACTATACCTTTATTCTACAATCACCAAATGCACTCATAGCAACTACTAATCTTTAATGAATAACTCTACAAATAACCATAATATGAATGACTTACAAGAAGGTCATTCCAAACTACAATGCATACATATAATAAGTTCAAGAGTCTAACTAAAACAATAATAATCTTAGATCATCTTAAAAAGATCCAACATCAGAAATAGTAGAATCGCTTCACCTACTATCAATTGGAGTCCTCTCTCCAACATAAGGATAAAAACTATGATGAGACAATCGCCTAATAGCCCTAGTCATCATCATAATAATAATAGTAATTCCTATTATCCTCATTCTAATAATAGTAATAAACATTTTCTGCTTTATCATAATCAACCATCTCATCATAAGTACCTAAAGCCAAAAAATACAACAAAAGTGAGATTAAGCTTAGTACGTAATATCATACCCACATGCGCATGCACATACAATGGAAAAATCATAGGCACTTAATGCAGTAAGATAAAACAAGCATTCATATTATAATCTTTTATTTAAGCCTTCAATCATCACTGAGTTATCCATACCCCGCACATGCTTATAGTAATTAAATATATAGCACAGTGATATATATCTATTCTAAGCAAGAATTGCCATCTCTAACCCCATCTAATATGATATCAAGAACTACTACCTCTAGCCTTGACATCCCTAAATCTACCCTAGATTAATTTGATACATAACTTCACTAAGAACAGTATCACACATCGATCATTGGGGTACCCTTAGGGTTCTGCCACCTTCGGCCCTTTGTTGAGCCAATCACAAGCATTTTACATTTCTTAAGTCAAGTAGTTGTTAATCCATTTAATTTTCTATCCTAACATCCACATATAGCATACACGATATCACATACATGTCTCACTAGGCTCAAACCGATAAGCTAAACAATTTGTAATAGAACTTGTTAAACAACAAAATATACTAACCTTAATGCAACCATTTACTTTTAAACAACAATAACTTAATTTAAATAAACTTAGTTTTATGCATCAGGGTTTAATAAATATAAGGGAACATGATGAAATTAATATAAATTAACATAACATTATAAGAATTACAGTGAGAAATGAGATGTAATTAATTTAATTTGATATGCTATTATAAAAGAGACAAAAGAACTAAGAGGAACAAAATCCTCATGAAACCTAAACTAACCAAGACCAAACCAACTAAATTAGCCACCCAAACAACTTGACAACCTTAAGTTCAACTGCTATTAACTGGTATGTCTTGAAACTCATCCACATTGACATGCAAAACTTGAAGTTCAATTCAAAAAAGAGTTAAATACAAGTAATTAACTAATATACCTAAAATACATATGTTAGGTCGAAAATTCATGGTTTTTAGTGTGAAAATTCTTCACGTACAGCAGCTAAAATCTTCAATTTACTATTGATTATTAGAGGTTTTTCAACACAATGATCAATTTAATAGGTTAGTGAAAATCCACATAATCACTTAAGTAACAATCACAATGTTTAGCTTTGAAAAACTTGTATTGTTATGAAATCTCCCCTTTCCACTTAAAAATCAAGATCAACCTATTGCATGTAATAAAAAATTACTCAAAAGTGGTGAAAATCATATATGACAAAATCTTTTAAGAAAATAGAGGATTTTCCTTAATTTTCAACTTGTCGATTTTCCAAAAACTAAAAATTAGTCCTAATCAAATGAGAAGTTTTAAGAAAACCTTTATATAGCAATTACCTACATGACATAATACTTTTATAGAAAAATTTTGAAAAAGAAACTATATCATTTAGGTTTTTGAAAATCAAATCGAAAATCGACTCTAAATGACATGATTCTTAAGGGTAATATACAAAATGAGAGATTTTTACAAAATAACGACATGAAAATATATTTAAAATAATGTTAGAATAAAATTTTTCATAATTTTTTGACAAAATTTGATATTTGTATCTAATTTTTGAAAATCGAGTGAAATATCGAACTCACCAGTATAAGAGATTTAAGTGGTTAGCGATAGTGGTGGCTTTGTTGATTCCATTAGGCGTTGCTTGCACTATGGTGTGGTGATGATGGTTTGTAATCAGGTCATCTCTAAGTTTATAAACTCCAATACTACCAATTCTTGCTTGATTTTTTTTTTTTAACAATTTCCTAGATTTTCTCTAGAATCCCCTTTAATCCTACACATGAATTTTTCTTGCTTTTTAGGTGCTGAAAGAGTCAAATAGAAGATGGATGAGGGTTTATATAGATTATAGGGTAAATGAGTTGGTTGCATGCATGAGGAATAAGTACTGGCATTTTCCTTCCTTCTTCGCCAAGTGTCAAATGGTTTTTTCCATTCCTTGGCTGGAATCCATGGTTTTTGCATAAAACAACTAGCATTAATCTCTAGTTTTTCCAAAGTCATGAACTTCAATCCATCGTTTTTCCTAAAACTATGAGCCTCTATTTATTTATTATTTACCTAAACATGTTTTATTATATTTAGTTCTTAAACTAGTTGCTAACTTTACAAGGCTAACTTCTACTAAAGCTTCTATGCCTAACCACATCTTATTACTATTACTACTACTACTATTTGCTTGTTTTTCATACCATTTATTAATTTCCTTATTTATTTAATTTATTCCTAAAATCTTGTTAGTTTCATTATGGTTCCCATGATCCCGATAATTAACAAATGAATTTGCTAGTTTTAACAATTTAACTTATATTGACATTTTAGTACTCATTTCTAGAATCCAAGTTCAAGGGGATAAGTTGACTAACCTTTAGGATCTTTACCTTAATTTTGAGCCTATGTGTATCACTTTGGTGAACACACTAAATTTAGAGTTTGAGATCTTACAATTGTAGTCAAAGAATTCTTTTACATATTTACTTCTAAATGTTATTTCGCACATTTTATTAAAATTTATTATTATCTAAATTGTATCCAAGATCTCATTATTTGGTTTTTGAGTTTTATGATGTTCTTATTTTCAATGGATGACGAATAAGATTTGAAAAATTTTTAACTTTTAACTTATATTATATTTTGTTATTTTGTTTCAAGTACCTAAATTCTTTGTGCTTGTGGCCTTAACATATTTTTCGAGTTATGATAAGTAGATTTTGAGAAATGTCCTAAATTTCCCCATGCTAAGGTCCTACTTACTAAAATGAGGGTCTTATAATTACTATTTGGTGTTTAGGCCACCATTACCTTCACCTTTTTAAGATTTACTAAGATACCGTGTCTATCTACAACATGTCTTAAAAAGGACACTTGCTCAAGTTAGAACTCATACTTCTTAAATTTTGTATAGAGTTTCTCAAATGGCAATCTACCCAACACTTTCCTCAAATGGTCCTCATGCTCTTTATTGCTTCTAGAGTAAATCAAGATGTTATTAATAAAAATGACCACAAATTTGTCCAAAAATTCCCTGAACACTTTATTTATAAGGTCTATAAATATCGTTAATGCATTAGTTAAACCAAAAGGCATTACTCGAAATTAATAATGCCTATACCACGCTTTGAAAGTTATCTTAGGAATGTCTTCCTCTTTAATTCTCAACCGATGATATCCCGATCTTAGGTTAATTTTAGAGAAAATCTAAGCCACTTGTAGCAAGTCAAATAAATCATTAATTTGAGGAAAGGGATACTTATTCTTAATTGTTACTTTATTCAACTCTCTATAGTACATACATAACCTCATGCTCCCATCTTTCTTCTTGATAAAAAGAACTGGTGCACCCCAAGGTGACACACTAGGTTTGATAAAAACCTTTCTCCTGTAATTCATGTAATTATGTCTTTAGCTTCACTAATTAAACTGGCGCTATTCCGTAAGTTAGTTTTGATGTAAGTGTAGTATCAAGTACCAAATCAATATCAAAGTCTATCCCTTAGATTGGGGTAAGCAAGTAGATCTACTAGAAATACATCTATAAGCACTCACTTACTACTAGCATCTCTTTAAGTTTCATAGTCTAACTTACGTCTACTGTTACTGTAGCCAACATACTTTTGCCCCACAATTCATATGTGGGTAACCTTATTGGCCTTAAGGCTTCTAACTTTAAACTAATTGGGTCTTCGCTTAGAGGATTAAAATGTACCACCAAGTTATGATAATCGATGTTGGCATAATATTAAGACAACCAATCACTCTTAGTATGACTTCAAAATCTAAACTCTCCAAAATCCACAAATCTACTGTCATGACTTATCTTTGCACCTCTATTTGAATACCCCTACACATTCGGTCTAATGTTGATCCCACTCCTAAAGGAGTATACACATTTAATGGATCACTCAGCAGTTTGGGTTTCAAAGCATACACATGCATGAAAACATTAAAGATATAAGAATGTGAAGTACTAGTATCAAATAGTACGAAAGCATTAATAGAGTTTACAAAAAGTGTACCTGCAATCATATCCTGATCCAAAGTATCTTGGTGTTGCTGTTGAAGTGGAAAAATACGGCTTAAGGCTATTTACCTCGGTCTTAAGGTCTCCCAGTTAGAGCTCTGCCTTGAGGTCTTGCTGGTTGATGCACCTAAATTGGCTGTACAATGATGGTTGCTCGGTTGCCTATAGTGCCACACTTGTAAGCCCTATGACCTCGCTGTTTATAGTTATAACAAAATGTCTAGGATATGGCCTTCTCATTATAAGTCTTACTTGAGTGCCCAATCTTACCACACCTAAAAAAAGCCCCCTCTAACCAGCTGCATTGACTTAACTCATGAGGCTCAAAACATCTAAAGCACCTAAATGTTGTTGCTGTTGTTAAAGGTGGAGGAAAAGGCAAAACTAGTACAGCTAGTTGGGTTTGATG
Organism: Lumnitzera littorea; assembly: GCA_024138015.1. Lineage (NCBI taxonomy): Eukaryota > Viridiplantae > Streptophyta > Magnoliopsida > Myrtales > Combretaceae > Lumnitzera > Lumnitzera littorea. The sequence goes on from JAMXBB010000001.1 coordinate 87,437,844, forward strand.
GGGACATGCAGAAATGGCCATAGGTCTAGTTGGCCATAGGGGTTCCATAAGCCTCTTGCCTCTGTCTTGAAAGATAACACTTGAGGTCGCTCTCTTCCCTAGGACCACCCTTAATCTATAGGCTAGTAGCTTTGCCCTATGTTTCAACCCGTACTCTAAATACTTTGCAATGTTTACAATGGTGAAGTAGGTCTATTTGAAATGAGTCCACCTCATATTGTAAGTCTACCTCCAAACCTTTAACAAAATGTTAAGCCCTTGACTTGTCATCAACTCATGTAGCTTTAAGCAAGAACTTACTAAGGCAATTCAACTCCGCCTCGTATTCCTCAACTAAACATTTGCCCTATTGGCAATCATAATAAGCCGCCTCCATAGCCTCTTGTACGTTACTAAGAAAGTATTGTTCATAAAACAACTCTATGAATCTCTGCTAATCAACTAAAACTCCAGCTAACCTCAACTCACTAGCCCACTAACTAACTACATCCACTGTCCACATAAAGGCAAAGTAACTAACTTTCCTATCCTCAAGTACTCTAAATGCCATAAAGATCTTCTCAATATCCTCGAACCACCAATTGGCTCCAATAGCATTCGTTTTCCTCATATTAAACTCCTTTGCTGTCTTAGCAAACCTATTGAAACTAAAGTATTCATATTTGTTGGCCAACATGCCTACTAAAGTGTTTATCGTCTACATCATCTATGCATTATCATTCACTGCCTAACCTGAGCTCCTTACGATACTTGAACACCCCGTTGCATCGAAACATTCTGCGACACTTGAGCACCTTGAGACACCTGATTACCTGATGGTGGGTGTGCCTAGGGGTGTCCATTTCCTTAGGCATTTTGCCCAGCACTAACACTACGTTTAACAACTCTCTTAAGTGGCATTTTATAAGAGAAAAGTATGGGAAGATCATAAGGTAGGAAAGAAACTAATAACTAGTTAATTCGATAGTAGGAGAAGGAAATAGCAATATATAAGTATAAATAGAAGAAAGTAACTTAAAAGTACGTAAAGAAAATAGTAAGATAGTAAATATTTCACTTTTAACTCCAACTTATTATTTCTACCCCCCTTTTTTCAATCTTATTACCATAAGGATCAATTCCTATGGTCTTCTAGAATCATCAACTTAGACTCTAATACCACTTAAGTCGTAACACCCCAAACTCAAGGTACTACAACCCACCATGTGCCATTATTAGTTAATGATATGTTAAGGCCATACCTTCATTCTATAATCACTAAATGTACTTATAGCAACTGCCAATCTCCAATTAATGAATAACTCTAAAAATAACCCTAATATGAATGACTCATGGGCGAGTCATTCCAAACCATAATGACATATATATAATAAGTTCAAGAGTGTAACTCCACTACTAATGAAACAACAATAATCCTAGATCATCCTCAAAAGATCCAACATCAAAAACAGTAGAATCACATCACCAACTCATCTTTCCAACATTAGGTTAAAAACTATCATGAGACAATAATCTACTATCCGTAGTCATCATCATAGTAATAATAGTAATTCCCACTAACCTTATCTTGATAATAGTGACAGACATCTCCTACTTCATCATAATCAAGCATCTCATTATAAGTACCTGAAGCTGAAAATGACAACAAAAGTGAACCTAAGCTTGGTACATACTACTACACTCACATAAGCATGTACATACAATGAAAAATCACAAGCATTTAATGCAATTAGATAAAACAAGCATTCAAATTATTATCTTTTATTTAAGCCTTCAACCATCATAGGGGTATTGAAACCTGAAATACACTTTAGTAATTAAATATAAAGTGTAATGATATATATCGGTTCTAAGCAGGAATTGCCACCTTCAAACTCATCTAATATGAAATTGGGAATCGTCACCTCTAGCCCCGACATTCCTAAATCTACCTTGGATCATTTCGATACATAACTCTAATAAGACAATGTTACATCTAAATTATCAAGGTGCCTCCTAAGGTTTTGCTACCTTCAGTCCTTAGGCTGAGCCAGTCATAAACATCATATATATTTTAAGCTAAGTAGTTATTAATCCATTTAATTTTCTATCCTAACATCTATATACAACATACACAATATCACGTACCTATCTCATTGAGCTCAAACTCATAAGCTAAGCAATTTATACTATAACTTGTTAAATGACCACATAATACAACTAACTCAACATCATGATATTGTCCTGCAAAATTAGAACAGTTCATAGTCACATTAACTCCAAGGCAAAACGTCATGGCATCTGAAACCCAGAACACACTTACACCCCTACTACTTAAATGATACACACATACACAACCACCTATCACCGAAACTGCTATCCTAACCTAAAGAACACCATTGCAACAACAAGGATAGCACGTATTTTCAAGAAACCAATTGTATGTCCCAACAATTGGAAAAAAAAAAAAAGGGAAGCTTTAATAGGAAAGAATGCAAAGCACAACAAAAACTTGGTATTTAAACTCACTCCACACACATACACAAGAACTAGAAGCTATGACAAAAAAAAAAAAAAAAAAAAACAAAAAACACAAAGACTTTGTTTTCACCATTCTTAGAGAGGAAAAACAACCTTTAAGGCTTCCAAATAGCAAAACTTAGCGAGAAACTGGTCAAGGATGGACTTTCCTTCAAAACCCTTAAGGTTTTTTTTTAGTAATAGGCCACTCTTTCCAAGGCTAGCTTATTTTGGAACAAAAAAAACTGCTTTAGGAAAGAAGAATAATTGAGTGAGTAGGAAGGAGGAAAGGGAAGAAATAAAAAGAAAGTTAGGGAGAAGATCATGGGCGTGATAAACATTGAGGGAGAAGCTGGAAGTTTAAATGCTTAACAAGACTAAAGTGCCATCTACCTTTAATTCATTTATTGATTAGCCAACCCTTTAAAAGGATTTGTTAGTTTATGCTTTATGACTTTTACATAAAGAGAGTAAAAATCCATTTTACAAGTTTTAGTAACACTGCTCTACCTCTAAGCTTACTACAACTTACACGGATCTATAGTGATCTACTTTAAACTATTTAAAGATCATATCAACTTGATAAGAAAATATAATGAGAGAATCCTCTAAATTTTGTTCATAACTAATCAAAATAACACAGTAAGATTATTTAATTTTAAGCAAAGTAAACTTGATAATATTTCTTTCTTGACCTTGCCGCTTGCTCTTTTGTGTGTATTTCTTCGAAGACTTCTTGGAATTTTTAAATTTCTCAGCCGCATTGACTAGGAAGATAGTCATTAGAATAATACTTGACTAATTCAAATCTTCTTGATGTTGATCCAAGCTATTAGTTCAAAAAAATTGATAATTATCTCTCCATTAAATCTAGTGTCTCGAATTTCAAAATATCTTGACACTTCTAGATAAACTATGGCTAATAATACTCATTAATAACAAAGATAAATATAAATGTTGGTTGGTTTCCACAAAATTCGGCTTTCCTCTTAAAATATCTTCTAACTTTTATTTTTGATGAATCTCAAAAATTTTATCTACCTTAATTAGTGAAACAAGACAATGTAATACTAAAATATACGTATATAGTGGACCTAGGCTTTGACCAACAAGAAAAACAAACATAATCTCCATAATTTGATAAGTTCTATGTCGTTGTAGTTCTTTTGAGATATCTTCTAAGTCTTGCTCTTCTCTTTCATACTATAGGATAACTTCTAAGTTTGCTTCTAAGTATCCTCAACTTACTTAGCTCACAAACTTTCTTCTACCTAAGCTTCTAATTAATCTTTTAAGTCATTAGAATCTTTTTTTTTTTTTAGAGCTTCAATTGGTTCCTTGTAAGATTGCTCCTAACTTATATCATCAACTTATGATTACTTCTAAGTTTTCTTTTAATTGTTGTCAGTATCCTGTAATGCTTCTAAGAATTCTTTTAACTTTTATTAGCAACCATGGAAACCTTTTTCTCACAATTTAGAAAACTTGATTAGTTAACTTTAATGTATGTTATCATCAAAACATGTTACTTGAGAGAACTTGTAAACCCTGCAAAATTGGCTTTTGAGTATAGAGATAACTTAAGTATTATAGGTAATTTTTTTTAAGTCAACAAAGCCAATAAATTGAAGCTTGATTAAAATTTTAAATTTGAAACTTAAAATGAATATAAAAAAACCCTAAAAATTTTATTGAAACCTTAATCGCGTATAAGAACGCTAAACCCTATGTATATGTAAATACTCGAAATTAAACTCAAACTTGATAAAAACTTTAAAACTATAAACTTTTACTTATTAATTGTGTAAATGTACCTTGAAAGTATTAAAGCTTTAAAAGAATGCAATTATCAACTAATAAGCGTAATCGTGTAAAATTATTAAGCAATGAATAAAGCTAATACTCAAATATTATAAACATAACAAATAACAATTTAATTAATAAAATTTATAAAATCATGAATACTATTTCATAATTATTATTAATTCTATAATTTTACAAAAAACAAAAAGTCAACTTAATAATCTTTAATTTTTCCTCTTCCCTTCTTCCTTTTTCCTTTTCCTTTTTCTTTATTCCTCCTTCTTAGTTTTTTTCCTCCACGTTGCAGACCATATTTTGGTTGCCAATGTGCCTTTCTTTTCACGCATGTAATAAATGATTGAAGAAAAAGAAGATAAGGTTCCGTTAAGCTTATCCTCATGTCTTATCTCTTTTCATTTGTTTTTACTTCTTAATCTTCTTATTAATTTTTTTCCCTTCTACGGCTGCAATATTTTGTACTTCAAATGTTTCGTTTTTTTTTTTTACAAACCCAAAATAACACACACTCTCCACCAAAACTTCACTTTCTTCTTTCCCTTTCATTTTCCTTTCATTTCCTTTTCAATTGCCTAAAACTTCTACACATAAACCACTAACTTCCAATCACATATCTTATTATCTATATCTATTATCTTCATATCAAGTTACAAGAAGAAGAAGAAGAAAAGCTATTGGATCAATTATCCTTCAAGATATAAAAGAATTAGTTAAGTGGTATTTTGAGGTATTCATTTTATTACTATACATATACTTTTGTTATGTATGTATATTTTGTAGAAATATATGTATATATAAATGCATATATAGTATGTATATTTATTTACTTTCATTATTTATATATATATATATATATATATATGTGTGTGTGTGTGTTCAGTTATATATATGATTATATGTACATATTGTTAAGCTTAACTTTGTACACATAAAGTATGTAAAAATAAAATAATAATAATATATATAGATATGCGTATGTAGAATGTATGAGTCTTTATTTTCATTTTCTTATATATATACATATACACTTGTATATACATACACACACACACACACACACACACACACATATATATATATATACGTATAGTGTATAAATATGTGTAATACATATACATATGTATAGTATATAATATATGTAAGTTACTACATATATATGGTAAATATATTATGAAATTACATATGTACATATGTATTAATAAAGTAAGGAAACATAAGTATAAAAGTATATGTATACGTATAAATATATGTATAATAGTAGTAGTAGTAGTAGTAGTAGTATAGTATGAGTACAAGTATACATATATGTTCAAATAATACATGCATAAAAATACTAAATTACTAAATCTCTAAATAAGATAAAATAAAGTATATATATATATATATATATAAGTATTCATGTTGGATCATGAGCTTAAAAGGAGAAATAGGATTAATTTATAAAAATTTAGTAAATTATGACAATAGATATATATGTATAATATTAAATAATATTACAAAAATTGGAAAATATGAAAAATCTACAAAAGTGACATGTGGAACCTCCATAGGATGCCACATTAGCATCTTATAATTTTAATTAAATTCGTAATTATTAATAATAATAAAATAATTAATTAATTAATTAATTACTAATGTAGCAAAAAGTGAATTAAATAATTATTTGACCTAAAATAGTATAATAAGTAAATTGTCATTAAATGGACTTAAAAATAATAAAATTGCAAAAATATAAAATTTAGATATTTATTAAATCATAAATATATAAAGAAAAGCTTAAAATAATTATTTATAATTATTTAAGTCAAAATAATAAAATTTGTAATATTTTTAAACCATAATGAAAAATGCGGGTTATAACATCAAAAACAGATCTCGTTATGTGAAAATACGTTCGAAAAAAGATAAAAGTCAACTATAAGTTCATAAAAATTAGAGTTAAAATGAAAAAGTTATATGCGATTGAAAATTTAAGATAAATAAAGAAAAATAGATAGAAAATTTAAGTTAAACTATATTTATATCATACTTGGATTGTAGTGGGAAATTAAGTAAATAATGATAGATATTTAGTTAATTAAGGACCCTAGTTTTTCAAAATACTTATAAGTTTTATTATCTTTTAGGTATCCGATTATTAAGATCTAAAAATCTCAAAGGTTTGAAGAGTAATCATTAACTTAGGTGGAGGAGTTCTAATGATCTACTATTTGTTTACTGTTTATTATTTGTATGCTGTTTGTTGGTTGATATTGATTGTTTGTTGAATAATTGATTGCTTTGTATACTATCATCCGTGTAATCATTTTCTTAAATCGGTAAATATAACTATTCGATTGAATAATTAATTATATTTATCGCATGTTTATGATCCAATTGTTATATTGATGGAGAGTATTAGCATTGTAAATTTTTGAGAAAAGTATTTTTGGAAAACGTTTTTCTAATCTTAAATATATTTTCTATGATCTCTATAAAGGCTCGTAATGCTCGTGAATAATATTTTTATCGTTAAAGTAAAACTAACATAATATCTCCAATTAATTGCAAGAAGACTCACTTTGTGAGCCCAAGAGGCCTTGGATATGTTCAATAGATGACTTTAATTGGAGTCCACTTATATTGATTGTTGTTTCTCGACTAAGGTAATAGTCAAGTGTTATCTAAAGGAATGATGCTTCTAGGCAACCTCATGTAGTTAAGGTGAGGCGCTCCATATAGGTAAGTGTTGAGTCTAAATTTTCAGTTTTTTTTTTTCATTTTAATTCGATTTCTTATTTTCTAATTAATACTAAACCTTAACTCATTCAATATTAACTCTTAACTAAAGAAATTAGGAAATTCTAATTCTTTTTAAAAATTTGGATTCACCATCCAACTGGAATCAGGAAAAGAAATGAAACTGTAATCAATTGGATGGATTGACTATGATTTGGTTATCGGTCTTCGATTTCAATTTAATACAAACTAGAGGATTCCGGATCCGGGGACTAACTTATTAAACCTTAACGGATACCATTATATATTTTTTGAAATTAGGTTTATTCTTCAAATTATAATATTTTTAAAGAAAAATAAAAACCAAAAGAAAAAAGAACCTAAGTTTTTATAGATTTTATCGTCGCCTCAAAGGTACCTATGTATCCGCTAGCTGGGATCAGACGATCATGGTTCTCTCTAAAAACCTTTACTGTATTGGTTCTTTCTAATTTTTGAAAACTGATCGAGTTTACGCATTTAATCGATTTAGTTTATTTAAAAAAAAAATCTAAGGGGGTTTTAACTTGTGGATGATCAAAAAACTAAAAAACGCTATAATCTTTTTGTAAGAAGTTTCATTTTTTTTTGTTGATTTTTATTTCTAAAAATAATATTTTTTCTATATGATTATTTCTAAAAAAAAGAACCTAATAAAAAAAATCTTAAGTTAATATATATATCTATATATATATGATGTATATTCACACCTATATTTTTATTGTTAACACCTATCTAAATAAATTAATAAAATTATGTAATCTACTTAATATATAAAAACTGATATTAAAAGTCTCCTAAACTAATATAGTTATATACACATATACTATGTTAAATAACTAAGAAACTAATAATATAATAATAATAAATAAATAAAATAAAATTTTAAGTAATCGAACCTGACTATTGTTCGGTAGTGGTTGTGCATGTGGTTGGTAGTGGCCTTACGTATGAACAGCAAATGAATGGCTGCGTGTTGCTGGACGTACGTAAGTTGCCACAGGCGATCGGAGACAACATTGCGTAGTAGTGGCTGATTGTGCGATTAATAACCAACAGTAGAGCGCGGCAACAACGAAACGCGGCATGTTGAAGATCAAGTATCGTGTAGCTTGCGTTTAGGTTAATCGGTAGTGTACTGTAACAGAGTTGTTAGCTGAGTGTGTTGCAGTAATAGGCGTATTGAGGATCAAGTGTAGTCGTTGATATCTGCGCGGCGTTGGAGATTGAGGGTAAGCTAGGTACTGTCCTGAGTTACGGTTTTGAGTGAAGACAAAGGACTGCGGATGGATTAGAGTGATGGTCTGCTTGTGAGATTGAACAATGCTTAGTGTTGTGGTATGTTGGTGACGATCGGATTTGAGTTTTTGAGCTTAGTTACTAGACTTCGCGTGGAGTGGCTGCTGTTTGATGAAGAGAACAAGGATGCATTTGGTTGTATGAAGAGGATATGGTCGTGTGATTGATGGCTGTCACGATGTTGGTCAATGGATGACGTGTTGGAGTGCTGCAGCCATACTGTTCATTGCAGGCCATGGATGAATGTGTAGTACAATGACTTCGGTGCGTGAATTATTGTAGCGAAGTGTAGTGGCTTCAAATTGTGTGAATTGTTGTGGGCTTGCTCGGTGTAGTGTAGTTGCGGACAGTCAGGGGATTCACTGGCTTGCTGTCGCGATATAGTATGGTGTGTGGTCAACGGAGAGTGTATGTGTAAATAATTCTCCTTACTTTATCTTATGCCATCTGTATTTATAAACTCCAAAACAAATTATATCGAATCGAATCACTTATATTAATTCGAATATGATTTGATATAAATTAAATTAGATTCAAATAATTTATATCAATTTAAATCTAATTTAATAAAAATCAAATTAGATTCAAATCTAATTGGATTAGATTAAAAGAAATTTGATTAGATATGAATCTTGTACGCTCAACTCGCTTTTTGTAAAAAATAAAAAGATAGAAATAAAAAACATATAAGTATCTAGCGAGATTCGAACCTATAACTTCAAACTAACTCCATATTAATACTCCAATACTTATTCATTAAACCGTTAGCCTATACCTTAATTTTTAATACAATTAAATTGTACTTAAATTACATGACTTTCTAAAATAATAATTTGAACCAAACCTAAAAGTAATTGATCCTAAAATAATTTACTTTCTAAAAAATCTAAAAATCTATATATTTTTTTTATTTTCTCATTTTTCATTTTTTTTGTATTTTTATCATTTTTCGATTTTTATTTTTATTTTATTTTTTATTTTTTCTTATTTTTGAGTTAGAACCCTATTTAAAAAAAAAAAAACTATAACTATAACTATAACTATAACTATAACTACTAAGTGCAAAAATTGAGTATCTATAATTACCCCTCTTTATGGTGAAGTTTAAATAAAATTTTGCCATAAAAACAAAAAAGACACCATTTTTGCCTTAAGACTGACTCTATTCATTTCAAGCTTATCGTCATTAAATCCTCAACTAACTAGTTATAGTGCTTCTTAGGATAGAGTCAGTCTTAAGGCAAAAATGGTGTCTTTTTTATATAACCAAGGCGAGCGATGCATTCCTTGAGTTGGCTAAGGCCTTAAACCGGATGAAATGGATAAGTGCTCCCAATATTGGCTAAAACCTTAAAAAAATGAGAAAAATTAGTCATACCCCATGAGTTGTCTAAACAAGGTGAGCGAAGCACTTTTTGAGCTAGCTAAGACCGTAATGATTTAAGAATAAGAATCGGGATAGCGCTCCATGAGCTAACTACATCCCTAAAAAGAACAAGAATTGAGCAATGCTCTATGAGCTGGCTGGAAGCCTAAGAAGACTATAAGTCAGGATAGCGTTACATGAGCTAGCTAAATTCCTAAGAAACTATGAATTGGGACTAAGTTCAAAGAGCTAGCTAAACTAAGAGTTTAATAATTAAGTGTCTACCATCCCCAAGGAGAGAACAAATGCAAATGCAATGTTTAAAGCTTAGAACCACTTACCTGGCTCTAGGATAGTTCCTAAACAATCAAATCTTTTCTTTGAGCAATCCGATTAGAGCCAATGGTTTTGACGCTTTCTTCTTGCTCTTCTTCTTCTATCTCTTCTTCTTCTACCCCTTTTCTTTTCTTTTTCTTCCTATTTTTCTCTCTCTCTTTTTTTTTTCACTATTTCATCTTCTCTTTTTTCTTTTTGGAAAGCAGTTTAAGCCTGAAACAAATATACGTACACTATACTTAAAGATGCATTTAGGAAGGCAACTTTAACAAATGAAACATCTTCATCTCTTGAGCAAAGATATTACGTCTTAAACTTCTGGTTTAACTTAATTGGTTTTCCGTGCAAACTTCCACCCTTAAGCGAGTTGCTATTTATCTACCACCCATTACTCTTTATAAACATGGCTCTATCCTGAAAAATAAAAAACAAATGTCCCTTTTTGGGAGGATGAACCGTAATAAAGTATTAAGAGAATTTTTACCAATTGACATCGTTCCAAAATAAGTGTTTATTTTTCTCATGTTTCTTGTACATAGGGATTATTTGGATAAAGCAAGAAGTAGGGACTTTTAATGGAACGAGAAAGGATCTAAAGATATTACCCAATGTCGATGACCACTAGGAATAGTAACTTTGCATGTAGAAAATGAAAATGAGACCACAATAATATTAAGATTATTTGCATTTCATAATCTGAGCAAAAATTCTATTGATCTTTCAAAGGTAGTACATTTTCAACGAGTCAGCATTTACTGGGTCTTTCAAATCTAAACCATCCATTTGAGATAAGATCATAGCTCCCCTTAGGCAATACTTTCTTCACAATGTAAGGCCCTTTATAGTTTGGAGTAAACTTCCCTCTTGAATCATGTGTATTAGGCAAAGTCTTCCTTAGTACCATGTCTCCCTCCTCAAAACTTCGAGATTGCACTTTCTTGTTAAAAGCCCTAGCCATTCGCTGCTGATCACAAATGTTGTGGCACGAAGCTACTAATCTCTTCTTGTTAATCAGATTCAACTGCTCGATTTGTTTCTTTATCCAATTAGCCTCATCCAACTAAGTTTCTGACAATACCTTGAGAGATGGAATTTTGACTTCCACTGGTATTACAGCCTCCATCCCATATACCAACGAGTAGGGGGTTGCCCCTGTTGATGTTGTGATAGAAGTTCAATAGGCTATGAGTGCAAACAATAACATCTTATGCCAATCTTGATACGTAACAGCCATATTCTCAATAATTCTTTTGATATTCTTGTTGGTTGTTTCCACTGCTCTGTTCATTTGAGGCCAATAAGGAGTAGAATTTCTATGAATGATCTTAAACTACCGGCATAACTCTAACATTAATTTATTGTTTAGGTTTATACCATTATCGGTAATAATTATCTCTAGTGTACCATACCGAGCTAGTATGTCTCTCTTGATGAACTTAATCACTACTCCCTTCGTCACACTAGAGTAGGATGAGGCTTTGACCCACTTAATGAAATAATCAATAGCTACCAGTATAAATCGGTGCCCATTAAATGCCTGTGGAGTGATCGGGCCAATGATGTCTATTCCCCATATCGAAAATGGCCATAGTGTAGCTAACGTATGCAATTCTTGAGGCAGAGCTTTAGCACAAATGGTAGTATGTAAGATGCTTAATGCAATCTCCTTCTATAGTCAACCAATAATATCCCATCCTCATAATTTTCTTGGCAAGCATATAGCCATTTATGTGGGGGCCACATACTCCCTCACGCACTTCCTTCTTTAGTAACTCTACCTCCTTCTCATCTACACATCGTAAAAGAGTACCATTAAACAATCATTGGTACAAAGTAGACTTGCTTATCAAGTATTGAGTAGCCAATCTTCTGATAATCTTCTTATCCCTCTTCTCGACTTCTTCAAGGTATGTTCTATGTTGCAAAAATGTTTTGATATCATTATACCAAAACTTTTCATCACATGAACTTTCTATTGCCAAGCAGAAAGTGGGCTTTTCTTCAACTTCAATCATAAGTGGTTAAATCTCTACTCCTCCCAATATTTGGGTCATGGATGCCAAGGTAGTTGGAGCATCAGTGAATTGGTTTTGAACCCTCAATATGTACGTGAATGTAATCTTTTCAAATTTAGCTATCAACTCGACCAAGTGGTGGTAGTAGGGCACTAATTTGGGGTCTTTTGTCTTATATTCACCTCGAGCCTAGCCTATGATTAACGAAGAATCTCCATACACCTCTAATTCTTGTATCTCTTTAAACAAAGTGATTTTAAGTCCCAAAATACATGCCCCATATTCTGTAATTTGTTAGTATACGAGAAAGCCAATCTTACGGCCATCGGGAATTGTGTACCTTCAGGGGACACTAGAATTGCCCCAATTTCACATCCAGATACATTAGCTACTCCATCAAAGAATATTTTCTAACCTAAGGATTTCTCAACTACTTCATTATCAGAATCATTTTCTGTTACCAGAATACTTTTGTCAGGAAACTCAAGTCGTACTTCTTGAAGAATATCCTCAAAGGGACTTTTTACTAATTGATCTGCCAAGGCCTGCCCCTTGATTGAGCTTTGGCTAACATACTTGATGTCAAATTCTAACAGCAACATCTACTACTTTGAAACTCTTCCAATGAGAGACAATTTTTTTGCTAAATACTTGAAGGGGTTATGTTGTGTTATTAACTCGATTTGGTAGTAAAGTATATGTTGTCTACGTCGATGCATGACCCAAACCAATGCACAACAGGCTCTTTCGACTTCTGAGTATTTTTGCTCCATTTCTATGAACTTCTCATTCAAATAATAAACGGCTCGCTCCTTCCCTTTTTCATCCTTTTGACCAAGCACGGACCTCATGGATTTGGGTAATATAGTCAAGTATAAGAACAATGGCTTTCCAGGCTGAGGAGCCATTAACACTAGTGGATTCATGAGGTATTCTTTAATTCTTATGAAAGCTTCTTCACATTTCTCATCCCAGTTAATCCTTGCATTCTTTTTCAATAGCTTGAATAGAAGGCGGTATTTGTTTGTTAGCTGAGATATGAATCGAGCTATATAATTTAAATGCCCCAACAACCCTCTTACTTCCTTGAGTGTACAAGGAGGAGTCATGTCAATTATAGCTTTAGCTTTATCAGGATCGACTTCAATACCTCTTCGGCTAATTATGAAACCTAACAATTTTCCTGATGTCAATCCAAAAGTACACTTCTCTGGATTCAACTTTAGTTGGAACTTCCTCAACTTGTTAAACAGTTTCCTCAAGTTTTCTAAGTGATTTTTCTCTTCTCTGGATTTTGTAATCATATCATCAACATACACCTCTATCTCTTTATGCATCATATCATGAAAGATCATAATCATTGCCATTTGATATGTTGCCCCAGCGTTCTTAAGCCCGAAGGGCATTACCTTATAACAAAATGTACCCCAAGTTGTAATAAAAGTTGTCTTAGTCTTATGGTGTGTCTAGGAGCTCAGTTATTGCTACGACTTACCGAGGCAAAATTAAACTGAAATGGGTCTTTCAAGATATCGAAGAAAATTAGAAGGAAACGGTCCATAATTGAACAAAAGTAGCTAACGTGAAGCTACTCGAAGGATATGACTTACCAACGAACACAATATAACTTGACACCTCACTTGATATGATGTACAAGTTGATGTTAAGGTTCACCTGCCACTAATCTTGAGCTACTTGGTAAGATTAGATAAGAATGTACGGGTTATAGACTTGGAGAGGATTGTCTCACAAGAATAGAGTATTCAATATTAAGATATAAGTTATCTTCGGCTTACAAGAGATAAAGATTATTTATAGTAAGTTCCTAGGGCAGTAATACAAATAAAAAAATTACAAGAAAGTATTTACAAAAAGGAGATTCCTAGTACATACAAAAAGGGCAAAAAGGAAAACAAACCAAAAATGGAAAAGTAGTTAAATGTCAGATTAGGTGGACAGTTGGTAGTGCAGCATTGGTCCCGTACGAATATTCTCTAAGCACAGCAGGTGGGAAGGGTCAAAATGTTGCGACACTAAAGGAGCTGGGATGAGAGAGATGGTGTTATGTCAAGAGAAAACTACTCAACCGTTTAAGTGAGTCTCTCATCACTCAGCAAGAGATTCTTGGCAATAGTTGGTTGGAGTACTTGGCACAGGGTCCTCAATAAGGGAATAGTCGGCATCATCACTATTGAGTGTACATATCAATGTATGACAATGTAGGGAGCTCAAGGAGTTTAACCACCTTTCTTCAATGTACTTTCTCTCGTCATCAGCAGGTTACCGAGAGAGAATTCTTTGGGAAAGGGATTGGTGGCCTCGGAGGCACACATGAGTAATAGGACCGCTGACCAGTAGTGCATCATCTTATCTTCTTTGGACATTCAAATCTAATTGTATCTCGAGAAACCATCCATAAATGAGAATAGATGGTTCCCGACCATGTTGTCAACTAAAACATCAATATGAGGCAATGGAAAGTTGTCTTTAAGTGTTGCTTGGTTAAGATCTCAAAAGTTTATACCCATTCTTCTTCATTACTGGAACAATATTGGCTACCCATTCTGAGAAGTCGGACACCTCAATGAATCTAACTTCCAGTAGTTTCTTAACTTCTTCCTTGATTTTCAACAAGACGTTTGGTCGAAATCTCCTTAATTTTTGCTTTTTTGGCTTAGCATCTTCTCGTGTGGGTAAATGGTAGACTACGATTGATAGGTCCAACCCTAGGATATCCTTATACGACCAAGTAAACACGTCTTGATATTTAGCTAATAATGTAATCATTTCTATTGTTTCTCTTTTAGATTCCTTCCGATCTTTAGATTCTTAAGACTATCCTTGTCCCTAACGTTAACTGTTTCAATTGGTTCATCAATAGTAATTTTACCTACTTCATGTTTTTGCCATTCCTCTTCTATATTACTGTGGTCATTGACATCGCTCCCGACGACTAACCTAGTAGGGCCGAAAGTGATATCGATATTCTCATTTTCTACCTGCACAAGGTATTCTTGTTTTTCACTTGGTTCATTGGATCTAGGAAAAGTGCATAAAGAAAAGTGCATGTAAGCAAGAGAGAATTGAAACACAAGAAGGAAAGAAACAAACTAAGATCTTATTGAATGAATGGAAGTGAATCACAAATGGGATAAAGGACTAACTAATATTTTTGAACGAAAGGTTTAACGATATATTCAGAACGATGACTATTGAAAATAAAAATTAAAAAAATACTAACTAAGGGTCACCCTTTACCTTAGGGAAGACCTATTGCCTTTCACCAGGATGGAGAACCAGTTATTCAAATGGTGCTGGGACTTATGTGGCGAGCTTGTTGATCTTTCATTGATAGATTCCAAGGCTTGAGTCTCTACCCGTATGAATGTCTCAGCTAGCTGTGAGAAGGTCATCGGGGTATGGTATAATTTGTTGCCTCTCTTGCCCCTCACTTATTTCTTCTAGAATTCTTATGCTAGGGTGGGGTTGTAGTCAAGGCCATAGGTACCGATTTAGCCTTCCTTGAATTCTATTCTTCTATCTTCTTCTCTTTTAGGACCAGTAATCATGCTCACTTTTTCAAACATCTGTAAGCCCAACTCTTCTTACTCTTCACTTCCTATGTAGAGTATGGCCATTTCCTTGTAAATTTCATAATTTTGATCTCCCAAAATTGTAATCACCTGGCTATTTGAGATAAATTTCAACTTCTTGTGCAAGCTCGAAGGTATGGCCCTTGTTGCGTGAATCCATGGTCTTCTTACGCGTAAGTTGAAAGATCTTAGGATGTCCATGACTTGGAATGTATAGTGAAGTGCTAAGGACCAATACTTACAGATAAATCTATCTCTCCTATAATCTCCCTTTTAGAACCATCAAAGGCCCTAATTGTTGTGGAAGAAGGCCTAATTACTGATGTGTTGATACCTAATAAATCCAAGGTGGTGAGTGGACAAACGCTAAACTATTGTCCATTGTCAATGAGTACTTTGGTAATGATTATATTGTTACTCTTGACCATAATGAAAAGTGGTTTCGTGTGCTTATTCCCTTCTTTGCCTAATTCTAATGAAAAAGAAATTTGATCCATAGCGAGGATAGAATTAATGACCAGTCCCATCTTCTTTGTTGGAATTTCACGAGGGACTTTAACCTCCTTTAAACTGCAAAACAAAGCTTCTCTATGTGGTTCGGATGTAATCAACAAGCTCATTAACAATATCTGTGTTAGAGTCTTACTAAGTTGTTCCACAATCTTGTACTAACTCGACTTGATCATTTTAATGAAGGTTGCCAACCCTTCTACATGTTCAGCATTCGTTTTATCATTCATCTCCCCTAATATAGTCTTCCTCTTGTACTCTTCTCTTCGATGGTAAATCTTTCTTGATCGAGCAATCCCCTTTACCAAGGAATTCGGTTTCTCCCGATTTTCCACACAATAGTTAAATAGGGTAACTTTGTAATTTTTTAGTGCTAACGGTACATAGAATCTATACCTCTTTGCTTTTGGAGCCTACTCACTCGTGTAGAACTTAAAAACCTTAGGCTTCTTTTCTGAACTAATGACGTTAATGGTACAGTCATAAAAAATCATACTAATAATAAGCCCATGGTTAGGTAAGGGATTATTGTTAACATTGGGAGCTGGGGCTTCTATAAAATTTAACTACACTATCCCTTCATTTATCAGGTCTTGAATTCTGTTCCTCAGTCTCCAACATGAATCGGTCGAATGCCCTACTTGCTTACAATGATATTCACACTTTACCATTGGGTCAAAGATTCTTGGCTTGTGCTGGTCACTAGGAAGTTCGTACCGTATCAACTTATCTTTTCGCAACTTCTCAAAAACTTGACTTAAGGGGACTTATATCTTGGTAAACTGTCTAAAAGTCTTGTTAGCTTGAGGCCGGTCTCTAAACTGTTGTTGATTTGAAGGAGGATTCGTTCTGAAAGTGACTTGGGCATTTGGTCTGACATTTGAATTTACCATACCGACCGTAGGTTCTTTAGGTTTATTGCTCGTTGGTTTAGGACTAGAAGATGAAATTGGTAGCCTTCTATCTGCTGGCTCTTGAAGCTTGCCGGAAGAGATGATACTTTCAGTCTTGCACCCTAGTGCTACTACTTCAGCAAAGCTGGACGAGGCTTACTCGATGAGATGAGAGAAATATGGTCTTTCCAAAGTGTTAATGAAAGCCGATGTGAGCTCCTTCTCGGTAGTAAGAGTAAATATCCTTGCAACTAAGGACCTCCACCTTTGAGCATATTCTTTGAAGGATTCATTATTATTTTTCTGCACGACGACTAAATCTATCATTGTTAGAGCTACTTCTATATTGCTTATAAAATGCCCTCGCAAGTTTCTCCCATGTATTTATTGTAACGACCCGGTCGAAACTCTTTCCACTGAGTTATTGTCCGCTTTGGCATGAAACGCCGTACGGTTTTGTCCCTTGGTGCAGCTGCTTCTCAGGAGGTCACCCATCCTGGGATTGCTCCAGCATGAGCACGCTTAACTCCAGAGTTTCGACGTACTCCAAGCCGCTATACCAAAAGGCGCCTCAATGATTAGAGTTCCTCTCTCCAGGCATGTAAGGGGTATTACAATCGACCCCCCTTACAGAACTGACGGCCTCGTCAGTTTCGTTACACAGGTCTAAGACAACCACCAGGCAGGGCCACGCCCTTCCGGCTGATGGAATGCTCTGATACCATTCTGTAACAACCCGGTCGGAACTCTTTCCACCGAGGTATTGTCCGCTTTGGCATGAAACGCCACACGGTTTTGTCCCTTGGTGCAGCTGCTTCCCAGGAGGTCACCCATCCTGGGATTGCTCCAGCATGAGCACGCTTAACTCCGAAGTTTCGACGTACTCCGAGCCGCTACACCAAAAGGCGCCTCGATGATTAGAGTTCCTCTCTCCAGGCATGTAAGGGGTATTACATTTATGTGGTTTAGGTTGAGTTAGGCGTCCCAAGTTAAGGCCAGCCCTATCAAACTATCTTGGAACGTCTACACCATGAGTGAATTATATTGGACATATTTGCCCATCTTCCTGATGTACAACCTAGTATGGAGTGTCACGCCCCGAACAAGAAGAGTCATAACAGTCCCGCCGTGTAAACCAATCTAAGATAGAAGCTGACCTCACAGCTGCTATCGTAGACGCAGTTTACACAAGGCGTACAACTCAACCAGCTTGAAACGTCTGTTCTGACATCTGTTAATATCTAAACCTGTGGTAGAGCTTTTACAAAATACTTGTTCTATACAATCTGTAGTTTAGTACTACAACAGTAATTATACAACATTTCACGTCCAAGGGTAAAGATTACAATTAGAGTCTTTTAAAAACCACAGGTTATACGATTTATATACAATAAGTTAGAAAACTAGTGGGCTCCCAGGGAATTCCCATTTAGTTTTCTTCAAAACTTAAAGACAAAACAGAAGCTCAGGTTCAGTTAAATTCCTCGATCCTCACTTCCCCACACAGCAGCACACTAACCTGAGAACGGTGGTACCTGAACATCTTTGCCTTTACTTAGCACCTGCAAAAGAGTCTGTAGGGGTGTGAGCACAACTAGCTCAGTAAGTGGGGCGGAGTCAGAAGAGTACTATACAATCACAAATAAGGTTAATAATTATGATGAAATGCAATGCAATCACTCAAATGAAAACATCGCACAGTGTTAACCGGTCCACTGTGAGGTTAGAGGAATTTCATCCGCTCCAACCCGGATTGAGGAGTTTCATCGCGACTCAAGTTAAACCAAACTCGGGCTTGTGCAATGGAGAACACCCCCCTCCCAAGACCGCCTTCGAACCACGGCCCCCAACCTTGCCGCGACCTTCTCGCCTATCACTTAGTTCGATTAAGGATGGGGAAAGGACTATTTCAGCTATCCTCATCAAAGGAAATCGGTGTTTGGCTTAACACTCTTAATCGTTTCCCCTAACGGGTGATTATGCATGACCAATTACACTTTAGTCGAATAATCATTAGTGATAATCAGGGGTGACCAATAAGTTCACATAATACAGAATCCATGCAAATATGCAGAACAGCACACCAAGGAGTTGAACTCCTGTCACAACAGAGTATCATTCACACACATAGCATGCGCATAATCATCTAACTACAAACACAACCAGAAGTACTCTTGGGTCTCCGGATACTTTTAAATAGTACCCAAACAGCGGCGAAGCTACCATCCCAACTTACTTGTTCAGACGTTCGTTATTTCTGACTTGAATTGTCAGCCGTCTTTGGAAGGTTCTAATTACACAAAAGGTCTAAATTTAGTTTTCGTAATAATTACGAAAACATTAGGGTTTAATCTAAAATGGATATATATATTATTTCCATAATATACAGTCATATTTATTATTACGTATTATATATCGTTTTGATCGTATCGAAACGTACTTTTTATTTATTAATTCACGTTTTGATTCCGGTAGAGTTACCGAAATGTGTATATTCTTGAATATGTTATAGATATAAGCTAGTTTGCTTAAGGTTATCCGATTTCAACAAAACTAGTGTCATTGAGTTCGTATAGACTTAACGACACATCTTATGAGTCCTGTTCCTAAAGATGGATTTTAACGGGTAGTTTGAATTTTTAATACAATTATACATAATTATATAAAAACGATCGTATTATGCGAAATTTACAGTTTTAAATTATATTTTATCCATTTTGTCCTTATATTATAACAATATAAGTATTATTCAATTCTAATACACCTAAAGTACATCCCGATCAGAAAATATTAATAATTATAATAAAAATCTCCATTTAACACAATTCGATCAGCAATCCTATATATAGGTTTTATTTAACTATTTAACTCATTTTAGTCTATTAATATTACAAATACACCCCGACTTGTAATTTAAGCTATTTTACTTAATAAATTCGTAATAAATAGTTCGGATTACCCAATAATTCCCCGAAAATTTCTATGGACTTCTAAAAATATAGGGAATTCAATTATCACTTGGTTTCAAGTTTTCGACCTATTACCTATATTTTCGTATTGACGATTTTACCCCTAAATTTGATAAATTATCCAATTATAATTCTTTTAGCATCCAATTAATTTCAATCTGACTCAATACCATTATTATTTATTATAGATCAGTACATGTCCATTTCATCAATTAATATCATAATTTCCTATTAAATTCATAATTTCAGCCTATTTTCGAACCAATTTCAGGCCTAAAAATTCAATAAATATTAAAATTATTCAAATAAAAATTTGGGCTACGTAGCAATTACCCGTATATCATACACATCCTATACAAAAAATTTTAGCTAGAAACAACATCATATAGTACATTTATTTCACTAATATATATTCGGATGAATTACAGATTTCTTAATAAAATATATTAAATATTACGAATTTTTCAAAAATAAAAATATCACATGAAAGCATGTCTAAAATAACCTAAGTGTAATTTTTTTCATAATTTTCTGGGTAGATTTACTATTTTTTAGAAATTATTGAAAAACAGGGCAGAAATTTGACCTTGGTGTTCTTGGGTGCTCCGGTGGCCAGCGGTGGCTGGGTGGTTGTCGGAACGCCTAGACGCTGGGGGTACTCCTTGGTGGTGGAGTGGCGTAACAGCAGATTAAAGGGAACCCTAGGAACTAGCCTTACTCGGTAATTGTCCTGTTTTTTTCTTTTTTTTTTATTTTCTACGATTTTTTTCTGATTTTTCTTTCTATTATTTTTTATTCCAAATTGTCAAATGTTATCATCCTGCTGCTGGGGTAATTTTTATAGTGCTCTTTCAACACCTATGATTTTTCTTTATTTTTTTCTTTTGTTTTTTTCCTATTTTAACTAAGCATGTGGTGTCAAATTCCCACAATTTCACTTTTGATTCAGCAACTTTCACTTCTCATTCTCCTGCCACGCCTCCTTCCAGCAATCTCAATGTTATTTAATTAATTTTTCTTTTTCTTTTATTAAATAATTACTTAAATATAGATATTATATGTTAGAATTAATTATTTTAATTAATATACAAGGTTATACCCTATGTAATAACATGTGAAATATATAACTTTACTCATATAATTAAGTTTCTAGCATATCTTTTATTTTTAGGATACATTCTAAGGTTAATTTCATGAATTCAACACAATATATATATAATTACTTAATTTAAAGTTAATTTACGAGTATAATTATTATTTGTACCGGGTATACTAAAAAATTACGTGTATTTTTTTATAGTAAATTATACTACATTATCTCATTTTATAGCTCAATTAACTTATCTCTAAGTTCTCATTGCAATTTAAGTTCAATTTTAGGAATTCTGAACATTTTAGGGCTTTAGTAAATATTTCAATTTCTAAGGGCAAAATTGGAATTTCGGGTCATTATTACTAAAATCTAACTTCACTGTAATATCTCGACTAACTTTTTCATTCTAGTTGCAAAGTTTAGGCTCAATTGGATAAATTACCCTAAAAGCCCTAAATCTGAGCTCGGTTGTCCTAAACTCAATTTTGGGAGCTTACACGGAGTTTGGGGCATCTCGTCTCATTATACTTTTCAAATTCTAGTAGCTTAAACTTCTCAAGGTAAGCTCCGATGTCATATGTAGATAACTTGGTGATCTCCACCTGTTTAAATCCATCATACCCTGCAAGTGATTTCATCTTCTTAGCTATCTATTATGTCAGCTTCATTTCCAGTTCTTTCAAGCTGTCTGTGCTAGGACCTAAATTAGCTAGTCTTGGGGTCATATATGCATCAGGTTTGAACATTGGGTTTACTTTCGGATAAACTCCTTTTGACTCAAACAAGTCTTTTAGATAGTCAAGCTCTACTTCGAGAGCCTCAGTATTCTTCCCACGAGCCTTGGAACTTTCCTCATTAGCTGGTTTTGTGGCTCAGAGCAAGGCAATGTTGTTTATTAGGAAGCTCATTTATTCTACCATCTTCTCCATAGCCCTTTCTATGGAACGGAACCATAGCTTGGAGGGATCATTGATTTCAGGCTCTTTGTCATCTCCTTGAGAGGTAACCATCCTAGTTTGGGAACGTGTTTTAATTAGACTTCTCTGAAAGACTTGACATTTGGGAGCTATCTTGAGATTTTAACTGTGGAAACTTAATAAAGGGTTAGCTTATATTACATTTTTTCTAAGAAAAATCATTAAATACAGAAATGCAAGATGCATGGTACACGGATGCAATGAAAATTAAGAATTGGCAAGAGACCTTTGATGTAGCAAAACCTAATTAATTTTTATTAATCTTTGCAATTGTGAAGCTTTACATCACTTATTTTGTTCAAAAAAGAATCCTAAAGAAAGAAAACACAAAAAGAGTCTAAAATCTAATCTTCCTATGGCTAGCAAGCTTGTCTTAAGTCTTTTTCCTCTTTCGAATCTTAAGAGTCTCCTCTCCCTTGCCCTTGATCCTCTTTAGTTATGCTTCCAATGCCTTTATCTTCTGGTGATACTCTTCACAGCGATTCTCTAGCTCTTGCTCTCTTTTACTTGCTTTCTCGAGTTCAACTTCAACTTGGACTTCTTCCTTATTCTTGTTCTCTTCTATATCTTTCAGTTTCTTCAACTGGCGATAAAAAAGTCCTTTGGTTGTTTGGCTCTTGCCTACTATCCCTTTAGTGGTAGGGGTAGCCTTTCTTATATGCCAAAGGGCTCGGATGCTTAGGAGTTTAGCCACTTTGTCAGCCACCAATATGTTGAGGTTATGAAAGTCCAATGAGATGGCTTCTAATGATGGTATGGGGATCATGTCTTCAACAAGTCCATTAGCTAGGATGTATCTGGTGCAGATGTTGAAGCCGATCAAAGGTACTACCTTGAAATCTTTACATCCTCTTATCATTTCCTTGCTTACAAACCATCTAGGTGTCTGTAGTAATTATTCCACCTTCATACTCTAAAAGTGTTGAACCCAGTAGCGGGTAACTATGACTTCAGGTAGCTCAATTCTTTCTTCAAAAGACTTAATGAGATCATATTGCTGGGTAAACTCGGCTCGGTTGAAATCGAGTTGGTAACTTCTCATGTAGCTGACAAACCAGACTATAAGTAGAACCATATTGGTCTTCAAATCTCCTCGTTTCTTCTTCTTGAGATGATTCAATGACTGAATTTGCTCGGCTAGGAAGGCCGGGACATATGATTTCCTTTCAAGAAATTGGCTAACGATTTTTGCAACTTTGAAGTAAACCTGGTGTCTATCATCAGGGAATATTATGGTGTTGAAGACAACCGAGATAAAGGCGTTTACTCGATGCTGGTGCCATGCTTCCAAATTTGCACAAAAAACCTCTCGTTTATCTCTATGCTTCAATTCAGTAGAAAACTAGTCTATGACATCCTCTAACCAAATGGTCTTTCCTTGATTTAGAACCTAGATTATCTCAGTATTCCTAACTCCTAACAACTTACTAAAGATCTTTGGTGCTTTAGCTTCTAAGTCCAGGACATAGACCTCATTTGTGATAGCAGGGGCCCACAACAATTAGGAGTACTCTTCTAAGGTTAAGCTTAACTAATGTGGGCCCAAACAAAAACTGACGGATTCGGGCTCCCATAGGCAAACTAAAGCCTGCACTAAAGTGATGTTCACGGAGATCTTTTGCAAAGAGAGGATAAGCCCAATCTTATTCTTGATAAACTCCCGGTTATTTGGGTTGAAGAGTTAGAACCACATTTAAAGCAGTCTTTGAAGCCAATGTGGTAAGTAGACATAGATTTCTTCAAAAGGCTCTTGACTTGATCTAGCCATGCCAATGTAAAAAAAATCAAAATTATAATCACAACCTATTTTAAGCTTTACACAAAATCATTATAAATAATTTACAAGGAAATATTATGACTATAACTTCATAACTGCTCTTATTCATTTCGGTCTACTACATCATGGGTTCTTGTGATTTTTTGAAAAAAGCTTTCATGTAATGCAACGGGTAGGTTCTAAAGGTCCTTAAGTTCTGCAACCACTGCATTTTTTCAAAGCAACGATTCTGTGGTTACATTTAAACTTGAGTGGGGTAGCCTAATTGGCTCTGAAATATGGTTGCCCCGCAATATCCAAAGTTTACATAGTAGCCCCCTCCTAAGGTCCTTAAATGGTTTGGTTCTGACTGTATCTATCATACATTTATGATACAAAGAAAATGAAATAAAAATAAAAACCCCAAGTTAACCCCCTTAAATAAACTGTAATGAAAAATGTTAGTACAAAAAATAAAAATGAAATAAAATAACAATATACTCAAGTACAAAACTTTTCAAAAAATAAACCTAATTTCGATAAATTCTAGTAACTAGCCCTCTTAATGGCGTCCCCAGTGGAGTCATTAATCTATCGAGTCTGAATTTTCGGTTTTTTTTTTTTTCATTTTAATTCGATTTCTTATTTTCTGATTAATACTAAATCCTAATCTATTCAGTATTAATCTTCAACTAAAGAAATTGAGAAATCCAGGTTCATTTAAAAAATTTGGAGTCGCCACCCGACCAGAATCGGGAAAAAATATGAAACCATAATCAATTGGATGGATTGACTACGATTTGGCTACCGGTCTTCGAGTTTAATTTAATACAAAGTAGAGGATTCCGAATCTGGAGGCCAATCTATTAAACCCTAACGGGTATCATTATCTATTTTATGAAATTAGGTTTATTCTTCAAATTATAATATTTTTAAAGAAAAATAAAAACCAAAAGAAAAAAGAACCTAAATTTCTATAGATTTTATCGTCATCCTGAAAGTCTCTATGTACCCGCTAGCCAGGATTAGAGAATCGTAGTTCTCTCTGAAAACCTATAGTGTGTTGGTTCTTTTTAATTTTTCAAAACCGACCAAGTTTATGCATTCAATCGATTTAGTTTATTTTAAAAAAAAAAATCTAAGGAGGTCTTAACTCGTGGGTGATCAAAAAAAACAAAAACGCTATAATCTTTTTGTAAGAAGTTTCATTTTTTGTTGATTTTTATTTCTAAAAATAATATTTTTTCTATATGATGATTTCTAAAAAAAAGAGAACCTAATAAAAAAAATCCTAAGCTAATATATATATGTATGTATGTGTATATTCACACCTATATTTTTACTATTAACAACTACTTGTTTAAATAAATTAATAAAATTATGTAATCTACTTAATATATAAAAACTAATATTAAAGTCTCCTAAACTAATATAGTCATACACACATATACTATGTTAAATAACTAGGGAACTAATAATATAATAATAAATAAATAAATAAAATAAAATAAAATTTAAAGCAACCGAACCTGATTGTTGTTCGGTAGAGGTTTTGCGTGTGGTTGGCAGTAGCCTTGGGCGTGAACAGCAGATGAATGGCTGCGTGTTGCTAGACGTGTGTGAGTTGCCACAAGTGACCGGAGATAATGGAGCGTAATAGTGGCTAATCGTGCAATCAATAATCAACAGTAGAGCATGACAGCAATGAAACGCAATGTGTTGAAGATCAAGTATCGTATGGCTTACGTTTGGGTTGATCGGTGGTGTGCTGCAACGAAGTTGTTAGCTGAGTGTATTGCAGCAGTAGGTGTATTAAGGATCACGTATAGTCGTTGATGTTTGCTGAGAGTTGCTCAGATTTGCTGTGTGGCATTAGAGATTAAGGGTGGGCTAGGTACTGTCCTGAGTTACGGTTTTGAGTGAAGACAGAGGACTGTGGATGGATTGGAGCGATGGTCTGCTTGTGAGATTGAATAACGCTTAGTGTTGTGGCATGTTGGTGATGATCGGATTTGAGTTTTTGAGCTTAGTTGCTAGACTTCGCGTGGAGTGGCTACCGTTTGATGAAGAGAACAAGGATGCATCTAGTTGTATGAAGAGGATATGGTCGCATGATTGATGGTTGTCACGACGTTGGTCAATGGACGACGCGTTAGAGTGTTGCAGTCGTACTGTTCGTTGTAGGCTGTGGATGAATGTGTAGTGTAATGACTTCGGTGTGTGTGAATTGTTGTGGCGAAGTATAGTGGCTTCAGAGTGTGTGAATTGTTGTGGGCTTGCTCGGCGTGGTGTAGTTACGGTCGGTTAGGGGATTCATTGGCTTGCTGTCGTGGTGTAATGTGGTGTGTGGTCGACGAAGAGTATGTGTGTAAAAATTTCTCCTCATTTTATCCTGCGTGATCCGTATTTATAAACTCTAGAATAAAAAAAATTTGATTAGATATGAATTTCATGCGCTTAACTCGCTTTTTGTAAGCAAAAAATAAAAAGATAAAAATAAAAAACATATAAGTGCCTAATGAGATTCGAACCTACGACTTCAAGCTAACTCGATATTAATACTTCAATACTTATCCATTAAACCATTAACTTGTACTTTAATTTTTAATATAATTAAATAGTACTTAAATCACATGACTTTCTAAAATAATAATTTGAATCGAACCTAAAACTAATTAACTCTAAAATAATTCACTTTCTAAAAGTCTAAAAATCTTTATAATTTTTTTTTCTTTTCTCATTTTTCATTTTTTTGTATTTTTATCATTTTTGGATTATTATTATTATTATTTTCTTATTTTTTGATTTAGGACCCTATTTTTTTTTAAAAAAAAAAGCTAAAACTATAACTATTATGGGCAAAAATCGAGTGTCTACAGTAAGTATAAAGGATAATTGACGTATAGATGACATAAATCTACACCTTCCACAGTTCCAGACTCTTATGGATGTGTTGCTTGCATTTACTGTATATGCATTCATTTTACTTGTAGATAGATTGCATGCGTGTTAATAATATTTGATAATTTGCTTAAGCGATGGTTGTCGAGCCCTATTTTGTTTTCCTTAATTTAATCCATATTAAGCCTAGACCGCTTAATATAAATTATTCGACTTAAAATTAAAGAAATATTTTTCTTTAAAAAAATGTTTTGAAAAAAATATTTTTAAAAATTAGAGTCTTCAACTAGTTAAACTGATAAAAAATGAAATTAGGGCTTTCGGGCCACTAATTCACGTATTTTCTTAAAAAATAACTTTTTTAAAAAAATCACTAAAAAAATTGGGTTCAGGAGCTAACCTATTAATACTAAGTTACCATGTAAAAATAAAAAAAAATCAATTAATGGGCTTTACTTTTATATTTTTCTAAAAAATATAAGATATGTAAAGATATACAGAATATAACTAAAATGATTTTTTTTATTACGAATATTTCAAAAAAAGGAAAAAAGTTTTTTTTTTTTTATTTTTTATACGGTTGTTTCGAAAATGCATATGTACCTACTAGTCGAAATCAAACTAACGTAGTTCTTTTTTATAAAATATTCAGTAGGTAAAATTTTTTATTTTAAAAATCGAGCTAGATTTACGTTTACTTAACCATTTATTTATTTAAAAAAAACCCTAAAGAAATTTAATTTCATGAATTTAAGAACACCTTAACTAACTAAATCTTCTTTTAAAGACTCTGGTGACGACTTTTTATTTATTAAAAAAAAATCAATACATGTCAAAAGATTTCTTTTTTAAATCTTAAATGCAAGATCTACTAAGATACGATCTAGATACATATTTTCTTATATATCTTTTCTAAATCCCAAATGTTAGATGCGTTAAGATACAATTTAGATACATATTTTTTTAAAATCTTAAATGCAAAATACGTATCTTGATACCTTTTTTTTTTTTAAATATGAATCTCGTAGAGGAGATACGCTTATTTTTCAAAAAAATGCAATTTTACCAAAAAAATGTAATTGAGCTAAATTTATTAAAAATTGAGATTATCTAAAAAAACAAGCGATATGAAAATAATAATAAAAATCCTATACCTAAAAATATAAATTATTAAAATTAATTGAATTAAAAAAATAAAATAAAATAAAACTAATTTTTTTACCTAAATAAATCAAGTCATGCATGATCGGTATGCTCGTGATTGTGTACAATGCACCTACTCATGGCTACGGATTTGGTGCTCGTATGCGTAAATGTGATTTAGTGCTCATGTGTAGCAAGGAACAGGAAGCTGTTGAGTATGTGTATCCAAGGGTGTACAACATGCAACTTGTATTTGTGCGGTCAATGGAGTGTGCTTGTCGTGCTTGTGAATGTAGTACTGGTGTGTTTTGGCAATGGAGTTAAGGCAATATGATTAGGTGTTGTGAAAGTGTGGCGTAAATCATATTCGAGCGTGTGTTAGTGTAGAGTGAGCAAATGACATGGGCGTGTGGTTGTCAAGGCTGTTGGCGTGGGTTAAGTGCAGTGGTGGTTAACATATAAAAGGCTTCGAAGTGGGACATAACAGGGGCTATGCTATGGATGTGTCGTGTAAGTGCTTCAGTGGTGTATTTGTTCTTTGTGCAGGCGAGTGATTAATGTAAGTGAGTGAAGTATGTGTTAGAGTGTTGTGCAGTGGGCTTTGGTATGTACGTGAATTGGGATCAGATGTTGTCATGTAGTTGTGGTTGAGTGGATTCGTTAAATTGTGGCAAGTGAATGACGAGTGCTGGTGTGTGAGCATGTTCGTATATGTGTGAGTAATAGTGTCAAGTGCTATGTGGTTCGTGTGTGTGTGTGAGTCGTGATTAGACGAGGAACAGACGTTGACTTTGTGTGATGAATTATGATTGAGGGGGCATGTTGGTCCTTGAACACGTAGGGGGCTGTGGACGTGTTGGTGTTGTAGATAAGTGTGAACATGTCAAGGTTGTCAACTGAGTGTTTGGACAATGTAGATTGTGACGGCGTACGGAATCGCTGTTTGGTTAGACAATGGGAGGCAAGTGAATTAACGTGCGCATTTGGTGCAAGGGATCAGATTGTGAAGTGAAGGGGGAAGTGACTGGACAGGGATGTATTTGGCAAGTGTGAATGAATATCTATTGTGTATGTTAGGGGATCATAAAAAACCGTCTAAACTTCATCGTCAAATTCCTATTTATAAGATTCACAATTGAATCTTTTGTATCAAAAGATATGATCATAAACTTAAATACGAAAGATATGATAATGATTCTTCGAAGATTCAACTTAGCTTTTAAAAACCCTACTTAATTTATGCTTTCTATTTTTCGGGCCCAATTTAGTCTAATTTGATTTAGCCTAATTTGATTTAGCCTAAAAACTTACTTAATAAATCCTAAGTTTATTCTAGCTTAATAAAAGTTAGATAAAAAATTTACTTTATATCAAATTGGGCTAAAATATTTTAATGAAGCCTAATCTTAAGATTTATTAAATCAATCACTCACCTTTATTTGATTCGATACTAAATGATCCAACTTAAGTTGACTTGACTTAACTTGACTCGATATGACTGACTCAATACAATTTGACTTGACTGAACTCAATAAGATTAGACTCTACACTTTATATTTTTTATTTTTCTTCTTTTTTTAATTTTATTTTTTTTGTTATTATTATTATTTATTTATTTATTTTTGGCTTAATAAAAATAATAAAACAAAAATGGTAAAAAATGAGGTGTCTACAATGGTGGCAAGGAATGAACGTACCAAGCTATGATTTGCTCATTCTCCTATAGTTTCTTTTATAAGTTTATTTAAGTTGGGACTGAAATGAATTTCGAGCATTAAGTGCAAATGGAAGATAAGTTCAACAATTTTAGGGTTAATGGAATAGTGTATAGTTGGTACAGAAACAATTTATATAGATAATATTTATATATTAGAATTATGAATAATTTAATATTTCTTATAATTTATCAAGTTGAATTACTATGTCTTATTAATTGGTAGGGGATACTAATTCTCTACGGTCTTGAAGAACTATGGAATATCGAATATCCATAGTTATTTATATTTTATAGTAAGTTAATTAATTAAAAATCAAAAACCTTAGCGACTAATTGTTTAGAGTCTTGCAATCTTTAACTTTTGAAATGGTTTTTGTATTGTAGGTGTACATGTGATATGAAAATTTTAGACAATTCTACTAGACTCCTCTTAAGGTCATCACAAAACTTAACATTCTTCCCATTTTTTATGATAACAAAACATTTTGAAAAAATATTTTGCACAAAAAGAAACCTTATACGAAAAATTGACAAAATCAAATCAATAGCACTAACCTTGAATAAGCAATTGATTGCTAACAAAATATTTTATATGATTAGCCCAATTCTCTCCCTTTTTGTTATTAGCAAATAGATAAAAATAAAATCATCAAAACATGAAGAGAAATGACATTAACATTGAAATGAATAGAGTTCATTTCAACAAAACCATGTTACAAAAGGAAAATGGACAGAAAGAAAATTCAACCATTACAACTAAACAAGAAATATGAACAAAGTGTAAACTATCTTAGAGATAAAAAATAGACTAAAGTTAATAAAAATCATTGAGAAGGTGGCCTGTGATGTGGAGTAGGAAAAGTTGTTTGGTTGGAAGTTGGAGTATATGAGTGAAACTTAGAAGGTAGAGGCTGAGTGGCTGAGAGACCTATATTGGTACAACTAGGTTCGGTAGTCAATTTAGGACGTTCGAGAAGGTAATTTAATTAGACTAGAAATTTACAAGGGGTTTCGTGATATTAGTTGAGGAGTTTTTATAGGCTTGAAATTTGAAAATATAATATAATACTAAAAATGTAGCTAAAATAGTATAAATTTATTGTATTATTATTATCAGTAACGTACAAATTAAGTCTTTGAAATTAACGAACACTTAGAAATAAATTATAAGAAAATTATAAGAGTAATATAATTAATATTATACATAAAAAAACATGTATACACATCGAATATAATCATTATATAAATATATGTACCTATAATTATTGAAAATATGTAGAAATTACTAAATAAATAAACAAATAATGGAGAAAAATTATAAAAAAATCTTAGACAACTTAGGAAACATAACTTTTGGCACAGCAAGAGTGTGAGGCACATGGAAAATAGGGAATCAATCTTGTGGACACCTAAAACCATGCATGATACTTATTGATGAAGGGGCAAAAAAATCAAGACACCTTGCAACTTGCTTATAAAAATCCTCACCAAACTACCATAGCAAAGTTTAGCCTACTATAAATCCAGGAAAAATACATGAAAGCTAAAATGAGAATAAAGAAAATTTCTAAAAAATAAGAGTGAAATTGGGGTTTAAGGAGCTTGTATGTGTCACCAGCAACTGGAAGCGAAACTACATCACAACTTAAAGGACAAGGCTGTGAGAAGCTTAGTTGATGACTCGATCCCTCCCCATGATGGCCAAAACATCAAGTTTCAATGAGTTGCGAATTATCTCAGATTTTCTCAAAAATTAGGGAAAATTAGCAAACATTCACCAAAAATTTTGAAATTTTGTTTCCTTATGTCTTTTTACATGAAGGATTTAAATCTTCAATCAAATTTTCAAAATTTTGAGTGTAGATATGAGGTCCTCAAGAAAAAAGTACTATAAATCAACTTTCGATCGAGTTTTTGAAAAACTATTTAGTGTAGTTTCAACTTGAATTTTTGTAGCCTAAGATGTTAAATTTTGATATTATGTGGTTGAATTGGTAAAATCAAGTCGTTACATTTTAGGGGATTTTATGATTTTCCAAAACAGTGCGGCGAACAAATTGTTTTACAAGAGCTTAATCAAGTCTTTATAAAAATCATGTTGTAATTTATATTTATCTACATGCAAAGTTGAAAGTGGTTTAATATGAATTTGGGAAGGATGATTTTTAAGTAAAAGTAAGTATTTGTTGATTTAAGGTTAGATCTTTTAAGTATTTAGTATACTTGTAAACTTATTGATAGTATAATAAAGAAAGCAAGTTAATGATTGAAGTATTAGTTGATACTTACTACTTATGCAGAGTTTAGACTTTTGGAAATGCAAGGCAAGTAGAATATATGTGATGTAGTTAGGCGTATTAGTAGCAGTAAGGTTAGAAATTGTGTCAGAAATAAAGTCAGAATGTAATCTACTGTAAAGATGTTGATTACACCAAGAAAATTGAACTTGTTCCATAAAGTGACTTATATTTGGAATCTATCCTATTTCTTAAGACAAACTGTAAGTGAGAAAATTCCTAAATGAGAATCTAATTTTAGATTGAAGGTTAGAAACTTCATCAAAAACTAGTTCAAAATATAGTTTGGTATTTAATATCCTCGACCATACCAAGAGTCCGCCAGCAAATCAGCTAGTGATTTGTATATGAATTCTATACTTTTATTAGAGTTAGAATATGAGTCAGAAACCACTTAAACAATAGGCATACTACAGGGCTAAGTTAGAAACTTAGTCAAAAAGTAGTTTGATGGAAGATTCAACATGTAAGAGCAACTAGGAGTTTAAAGATAGGTAATATTGAATATTGGATCATTGAGAGTTAAGAGTAAATCAGAAAGTTGCCTGGTTATGTCTTTAAGAATTTATTGAAGTCAAAATTTTGTTCATAAACCACTGGACAGCAACTTGTACCAAGTTAGAACCTTAGTTAAAATGTATTCTACTTAACTAATATTTAATAAATACCTTAGAAAACTCACCTAACATAATTAAAAACATACTTAAATGTTCATAATGGATACATATGTTATATATTGGATGGAAACTAAAAATGTCATATTAAATTTTAGGGATAATAAAGAAAGAGAAGAGCAACACACGAAGAAAATGAGCATCAGTATCTAGGTAAGTAGGATCAATGTTTAACCGTACTTTGAAGCCTTGTTCAAGAATACTTGGAGACTTTAGTATATGTCTTACTTGTGATTGTAAGTTAGTTGCTTGTGTGCATACAGCTTGTGTGCTTGAATATTATTGTGATATTTTGAGTGCTAGATTTATGTATTGATTGCTTCATGATATTACATGCTTTGGACTATGTGAAATTACTTGATCACCCCAAAAGCAATCTAACATAAACTCAGCTTAACTACTAACTGGACTTGCATCATAACCTACTAAGGGAAAATGACTAGGAGTTTTGGGCCAACTCGAACCCTTTGTTGAGGATAATAGAAATGGTCCTCTCCTTACCATAAGTTGAACTAACTGATAGGAGAGGAGGTTACGATTAGGTTAGGGTTCGTAGTTTGATGGTAGTCTCGGGTGAAGAGCGTTCTCCATTGCACAAGCCCCTGTTTGGTACCGATTCACGAGTACACAACATTAAGCTCCTCAAAACCTAGATTAAAGTGAGCGTAATTTCTCTAATCTCATGATGACCGATAAACATCATATAATGGCATTTGCTTGATCATGCATTGCATCTAACTAAACTTGCTTAATAAACTTGATTGCTTTGTGTCAGATTTGTACCATTGTCTTTGTCCCACTTACTGAGCAAGTTATTACTTATTCCCTTACAGCTATTTTGTAAGTTTCCCAATAGATTCACCAGTACTACTTCAAGTTTTAAAAGACTAGAGAACGAAGTTGAGGAGTGAGATTCAAGACTACTTGATTGGATTTTTATTTGGTTTATCAATTTTATTAACCTCTTAGAAAACTAGTAAGGTCTTCTCAAGTAACCCTTAGTTTTCAACTAATTAGATTTATTCTATGCTCTATAAACCTATGGTTTTTAGTAAAATTTTAGTAAACACTTTATCTTTTCTTAACAACATAGTTCTTAAGATTTTTATTAAATTTAAGGTTTGATTTTTCATACTATTTATAAAACTTGATTTTTCCTTTAATATTTAAGCTATAAAACTATTTCCAATAACTATTTTCAGTAGCTATTTTCAAAAATTACACCATTGGTTGATTCTTATTAGGTACTAAATGTAAAGCTTCCAAGTAATTGAGTGGTGAATGCCTTATGTAGGTTATACCTACGTTAGTAGCTAAAGGTGCTAGCTTTTAGCATAGATTGGTTTACACGGTGGGATTATTACGACTCTCTAGTTTGGAGCATGGTAGTAGCAATGGGAGGAATATCAAGTAGCCTTGCCATAACAGAGTTGATTTGTTTTAAACTGGTATCCATGAGGCTTACCCTAAAGTTTAATTGTTTGATGTTAAGTCTCAAGCTTTTGAGGTCATTGATAACTCTTATTTTAAATACATTTCACATGGTGATTTTATAGTATTTCTCTTACATTTTTGGTTTTCTTTAAAGAAATTGATACTTAATTGAGTGAAATTTTGATTTCAAGGTTTAAATGCGTTCTTGGATTGAAAACGAAGAAAAGGAATCAAGTTTCAATCAATTGGGAGTTCAAATGAATGGGTTATGAAGTTTTGAAGTTATACAGTCTAAGACACAACTATGTCCCCAGGTTGTGTCCATCCAGGAAGATTTGCCAAAGTCAGAAAGTTACATGACTTGGAGACACGACTGTGTCCCAGGCTATGTCTAGTGATGAAAAAAGAGACTTTACAATACATTATAAAAGGACTTATTAGGGTTTCGCATGGAAGAAGGGACATTAAAAAGAGAATAGACTTGAAGAGAAGGAGGGAAAAAAGGCGAAAGCAACACTTCAAGATTAAAGAGATTTATCATCAACAAAAAAGGGTTTTTCATGTTTTATTTATTGATTTTGTTACAATTCGTTTTTAGTTTCATTATGATAGCTTATGATTCTTGTATTTAGGATTATGGAGCCTAGGGTTTCATGTGACTATTAGATTGATTTATAATTTTCAATTATGTTATTTAATTGTTAATTGATATTTCTAGGATATTAATCTATGATATCATGCATGATGATTGAGAAATCACATGTGTAATGAGATCTTGACATAATTGGAAAGAATTACATGTGTACTTAGAGATAAGATACATGTTTCTTCCGGAAACTTGTTCCTTTGTGTGGGAATTCATTATACATTAATGTGATTCTGAATTATATTATTAAGAGAAGAGATTTCGATAAATAATTTAGGATTAGGGTTAATATGCTTGAGAAAGGTGTTAACTTTAATTGTGAATCCCTCCGGTTAAGAATAATAGAGATTGAATTGGATACATTTTAAGCAGTCACATGTTAAACACTAGGGGAAATAATTCCTAAATACGTTGTTTGCTTTCTTGAAGTTGTTCTTAATTTTATTGCTTTCTAAATTGCTTAATCAAGTCTCATAATTAGGTTAGTTTGTTAATTTTAGTATTCTTAATTCATTCAACTCATCACAATTTTCGGTTAGATAATAAAGCTAAGGTTAATATTAGTACTCGAAGTCTCTGAGGGATTGACTCGGACTCACATCCGCTATATTAAAACTGATAGATGCACTTGCCTGATATCACTCATCAAACATGGAAAGTCCTCCTTTCGTTTTTATTCTAATTCCTTTAGTTTGCCAACTATTTGTATAAGACTCCAAGATATTGGTCATGTCCACCATTTTTTATGCTAAGTTCTTAAGACAATAGCCTGTAAGTTGTTTCGAACTCAACTTTAATAATATGTTCCATCTAATCCTTAATAGCTTTAAGCAGCTCCTCCTTAACTTCTGAAGAAATATTGTCCTTCTTTCCCTTCTCTTCGTCCTTCTTAATAGCTTCTTTAGCATTTGATTCCTGTTGTGCAGCTGCCTCACTTTAAACTTACAAATAAGAGGGTTAATTATCTTTGACTTCCCACCAGTCATAGGCATAAACTTTGTTTCTTCTTAGCTAGAGAGCATCCTGCTCATTAAGTGGGGCTTTCCCTTTTGCTTTTCTTAGTTCTTGTTCAACTGATTCTTGATCTATTCTCAATTGTTCTACCTTAGCCAAAGCCATTAGTTCTTCAACCTTAAAGTTATTCTTCCTATTATCAGGATGAACAAAATGTGATCCATCTTAGGTAAACTAGATTTTTTTTTTCAATTACTTCTATTAATATGAATTCAGGATGAACACATGAATTTGATATCATGCATAACCAGGGGAAGGGTTTAGGCCATGAGATGGTCCGAAAAATAAATGAAAGTTGATGGTTTAGCAATCCTGTACACTAACTTTACGGATATGATGCACTGTAGAACCACATACGGACCTAAGCTAGTATCCAATACAATGCATGAACACTAAGCCTAGGGTTTGCTCACCACAATCCTTGCTAAAGGGATTGATAAGAGTGGGTAAAGAAGAGCTTTCCAAGGGAAAAGGTTCAAGAGTTTTTCATTAATGTTGTAAATCTCTGTAAAACCTTATACAAATGTTCTATTTATACATGTAGCAAAATTGTAAATAAAAGGGCTAAAAGGATGCCCTAGTGGCATTCCCATAATTATAAAAATAAACATGAGGTAAACTAGAAATAATACAAGAAATAAGGAGTGTAAATAACATGAAAAAAATAAGTAACCAAATGAGATATCCGAAGTAAAAAGTTGATGAGCTACTAGAGACCTTGAAGACCCGATCTTATAGGCTTGAAAATCTAACCGACTTAACTGAGTCGACAAGCTGAAATGAGTAGGATTAGCCAGGCCGAGCAGGTGATGCCGAGCCGAGCAGACATGGTCGAGTTAGGCAAGCCATCTAAGTTGAACATATCTATCTAGGAAGAGCTCGTAAATAGGTTTCCTATATGTAGAGCTTCCAAATAAGTCTTTGGCATATAGGGAATGCACGAGCAAGTCACTAATGTAGCTCGAAGCTCGAAAATTGATTTGCCTAGTCTCCTATACCATATCATCTATGCTCATATGATATAGCATAGTCTTTCCAATCTTCCTAGCCTCAAGGCGATATGGATTGTCCTCAAGGAGTTGAAATCCCTTGAATTCCAACAATTTCATGATGACATATCTATAAGGCATCCCTCGCTTATTTCTTAACATATTCCTAATCATGTAGGATGTTACATCTATTGGTTCCTCTTTCATCATAGATCTTATTACACTAGCATCTTCTCTTGTAATTGAGGTCAAGCTACCCTTCTTTGGTCATAGACAACTGTTTACAATTTCATGAAGCAATCTGACCTCTAATGTAAACTACACGATGCAAGGGTTTTATAATTCGATAATTCCACTCCATTTGTCAAATCTAAATAGGTTTCTTCTCTCCTCAATTCAAGGTCTCTTACTATAGTCACCAAACCAAAGCACTCAACAATATTAGCCTTACTAATCACAATCTCATATCCTCTTACTTTTGATCTAATAGAATTTTTCCCATCCTCAACCAAATTTATGTAAAAATCAGCTATTGCACCTCCATGCACCTTGTCCCTAAACATGAACTTTTTGCTCCAAGAACTTCTAAGTAACTATTAAGATAGAAACCATTCTTCGTGAAGAAATTGAAATCTAGAAAAGAATTATGATAAACTTTGTCACCTTATAACAAGGGTCAATTACCTAAATTCATGTGATCTTTTTTATTTCCTTCTAAGATGGAGTTTTCTTAGCAACCTTTTGTCAACTTTACCTGGTGTTCCTTCTAAGCGAGCTTTTATGTTGATGAACAATAGAAGTGGTTCCTTTTTTAATAGGTTTCTTCTTCTTCATTAATTGTTGTAGAGGAATGTTAAAATTTATGGATCTAGTGTCTAAGGGAGCATGATACGATGGTGGATTTAGGGTTTTGTCAAATCAAGGTTGACGTGAACCATGACCAAGAACAAACAAGGCCGGTCGCTAGGTGGGTTTAAACTTGCAAAAAGCTCGAAAAGAGTAGTGGGGAATGGCGCGAAAGGACTAATGCGAACAAAAAGTAAGTAAAAACCTATGAACAGCTCCATAAGATATGACACACCAATGGAACTTCTAAGGACTCACGACACAATTCAATATGATGCACAAATCAATCCAGTGAGGTTACTTGCTACCTAACCTTACTAAAGGGTTAAGATAAGAGTGATGCCGAGAGTAAACATACGGTGTTTACGCAAGGACGGAAAGCCTAAAAGGAAAAAAGCAAAAAGGATATTACCATAAAGAAGTAATGTATGAGAATACAAAACGGAATATTCTAGAAAAGTAATCATTAGTGGAGCAAATTCCTCATGTGGTTCTATACATATGGTAATAATACATTGGCGAGGCCGTTGGATGATGTGGACAAAAGTGTACAAACAAGTTGCTTATCCGAGTAAGGATAGCTAAGGATAAGTTCAGGGTAGCTAAGGATAAGTCCAGGGTCTCTCTTGTCATTTCGGCAAGATTGAAGCCGAGCAAGTGGTTGGTTCAGGAATGAATGTGAAAGGGCGAGGATTGGCAGTTTTCTCGACATATTGTTTCTCGGCACATAATCTCTGAGAAATAAGCAATCATTCAGCTCAGTATAAGGAGTGACTCGACAAAGAAGTATTCGACTTCGGTAGAAGTTGGTTGGAGTAGAAGAATCTGCCTTGCTAGGCCTTCCAGTCCTCGAGCTCGGCTGCAGGTCAAAGGCCCAGTAGCTTGACTTCTATCGTTTCCTCCAGGTTGATTTGGATTTGGGATCAAATCTGAATGGTCTTCGATCAACTCTTCGTCGGGGTGATATAGACTTAGGTCGGCAACATTAAAGGTGTCAGAAACCTCATAATCCTTGGACAGCTCCAATCTGTAGGTGTTATCATTAATCTTTGGAGGATTATAAACGGTCCTTTAGCTTTGGTAGATAATTTATTCATTCTCTTGCTCGAAAACCACTCCTTGCTGAGTTGCAACCATTCTAAGTCTCCTTACTAGAATTGTTTAGACGTCTTATCCTTGGTCTTCTCTTGCATTCTTTTAGCAGCTTAGCCGATATGCCTAGTGACTTTGTCATAGATGGGCTGAAGGGATTATGCTCTAGCTGAGGAGTCAAGGTCCTCTTACCCGGGTATAGGTACAGGTACAGAGGCGTGATTAAAGGGAAACTCGGGATTAAAACCATAGACCACTTCGAAGGGAGTCTACTTAGTGGTGTCATGCACTAGCCAGTTGTAAGCAAACTCGACTACTAGCAAGTAAATGTCCTAATTAGCCAAGTTTTTTCCTACTGTAGCTTAGAGTAGTGATCCTAAAGTGCAATTAACCACCTCTATTTGGTCGTCAGTTTGAGGGTAACAAGAAGTATTAAATAGTAGTTTGTTTCCCATCCGACGCCACAAGGTCCTCTAAAAATGGCTTAAGAACTTTGGGTCTCTGTCAAAGACTATACTTTTTGGCGTACCATATATCCACACAATCTACTGCAAAAAAAAAGAGAATCAATAGCCAAAGTATCGTTTGTTTTAGAGCAAGGTACAAAGTGTGTCATTTTGCTAAACCGATCTACGATGACCATTATAGAATCTTTGCCTCAGGTAGTTTATGGTAGTCTGAGAACAAAGTCCATACTCAATTCAGTCTATGGCTTTGTCAAGATAGGTAAAGGCATTACTTTCCCTTGCTCAGCTTTGCTCTTAGCCTTCTTTCAAACAACACAACTTTCGACAACTCGGTATACATCTCTCCTCATTCTCGATCGAAAGAATTGACCATTCAACAATTCACAGGTTCTTTTTTCTCCAAAATGTTCGGAGAGTCCTCTACTATGAGCTTTCCTGATCAATAACTCCCTTAGAAAACAAGTCAGCATGCATAATTTTTCACTTTAGAATAAGTAGCCATTCTCTACATGATACTTGTCTACTGTTCTTCCATTGATGCATTGCACAATTACGGGTCTAAAGTGTGGATCGTCAGAATGCTGCTCTTTAATCCTTGCAAACCTAAATAGTTTGGTCTGCAGTTCATTCAGAAGTGCATGTCTTCTCAAAAGAGCATCAGCAACTATGTTACTCTTTCCCTGCTTGTATTTTATCATAAAATTGAATCCTTCAAGGAATTCAACCCATGTCGCTTACCGCTTCGATAACTTTGTCTGACTTCAAAGGTACCTCAGTGACTCATGGCCAGTATATATAACAAATTCTCTCAACAGTAAATAATGCTGTCATACTTATAATGCTCGAATCAACGGCAAGAGTTCCTTATCATACATGGAGTAATTTAAATGCAATCCTTTGAGCTACTCGTTATGGAAGGCAATTGGTTGACCTTCCTACATTACGACAGTGCCTATTTCAATGCCTGATGCATCACATTTTAGCTCAAATATTTTCTTGAACTCAAGTAGAACTAACATTAAGGTAGAGGTCAATCTTTCTTTTATCTGGACAAAGCTCCTCTCCTCTTTTTCTCCCTATCAGAAGTCAGTATTTTTCTTTGTTAGCTTAGTAAGTGGTGTAGCGAGGGTGTTAAAATTTCTGATGAATCGTCTATAAAATGAAGCCAGTCCATGGAAACTTTTTACGTCAGCCCAAGTAGTAGGAGTCGGCCACTCGACAATTGCTCGAATCTTCTCATCATCTACTTGTAAGCCTCCTCCACTGACTATACAGCCCAAGAATATCATTTCCTCCTGGAAAAAGCAACACTTCTTAAGATTGCCGAATAATCTCTAAGCATGGAGGATATTTAGTATAGCTTGGAGATGTTCATAGTGACTCGGCATATCAATACTGTATACAAGGATATCGTCAAAATAAACCACAACACACTTCCTAATCAGATGTCTTAACACGTAGTTCATCAGTTGCATGAAAGTGCTCAGGGCATTCGACAAGCCAAATGGCATTACCATCTACACATAGAGACCATGACGAGTTTTAAATGCAATCTTCCATTCATCTCCTAGCCTCATGTAGATTTGATGGTAACCAAACTTCAGGTCAATCTTACTAAAAATCTTGGCTCCACTCAATTCATCCAACATGTCTTCCAATTTAGGAATGGGATATATGTATTTGATTGTTATCTTGTTCACAGCTCAGCTATCTACATACATCTGCCAGGTTCCATCTTTTTTCAACATTAGAAGCGTCGGCACAACATAAGGGCTAAGACTTTCTCTAATATAACCTCTCTCTAGCAACTCATTGACTTGACATTGGAGCTCAGAAGCTTGTTCTGGATTCATCCGATGGGTTGGTCTATTTGGCAGTACGGTGTCAGGTAACAAGTCAATGTAGTGTTCTATGCCTCGAATTGGGAGCAACCCCTTAGGTGGCTATTCTAAGAATAGGTCAGAGTACTCATTTAGCAACTCTTTGATTTCCTAAGGTAGTTTAGCCCACTCCTTCATTTCTAATAGTCTCTTGACCACCATGAAGGTCTACTTGTCAACATTAATGGCCTCTTAGAGCTTAGCTCTACTCTACTCATTACTAGAGCCTTCTTTGATTCGCAAGCGAGTTTTGTCTACAATTTATTAACTTCTCTCGGCGGCATCGGGTTCAGTGTAATCTTCCAGCCATCCTTCTCTAACATGTACGTGTTCTTGTGGCCGTCATGGATAACTTTCCTATCAAACAGCCATAGTTTACCTAGCAATACGTGGGAAGCACACATGAGCAGTATGTCATAGAGAATTTAGTCAGAGTAATTCCCTATAGTGATTGGCAGTAGTATTTGGCGTGTGACATGTAGTGCCCCTTTCTCACTCAACCAATGCAACTTGTATGGCTTTAGATGTGCAATAGTTGGAAACTTCAATTTTGAAATAAGATCAGTTGATGCTACATTGGTACAACTTCTACTATCCACAATGAGGGCACACACCTAATCATTCACCTTACAGGTGGTATGAAACAAGTACTCTCTCTACTCCTCCTCTTGTGAGGGCTTTATGTTCATTGCGCATCAAACAACCATGAACAACTAGTCTAAGTCCTCAACGAACACATCCTCTTCAATTAGTTCTTTCTCAGCATCTTCTTTTTTGGAAGGGATCTCCTCTTCAGGTTCCTCATTAGTACTTTCAACCTCTAGTTTTAGGATGTCCCCCTCAATGACCATTGTTCTTCGGTTTAGGCATGGAGCAGCCATATGTCTAAACCGTAGGCATTTAAAGCGTTTGATTTAGCTCGTCTTCCTACCAAACCCTTGTCTATTCTCATAAGCTCAGGTCAACACTTCACCATCAAGTTAACCTTTCAGCTTAACTCAAATATCCATCTTTCTACTCAGCTTGGTACTCGATTGAGCTCGGTAACTTCCCTGTCCAAGATGGCTAGTTGGTATTTTGGTCGGTACTCAGCTTCTTCTCTGCCTCTCTACTCGTTTGGCTATTGTAATCGTTTCATCCATTGTGGTGAACTGTTGGAGCTCTACAATGTCCCGAATATCACCTCTTAATTTCATGATAAACCTAAAGATTGTTCATACTAGGGGCTCTTTTACTTCGCATCAAATCATGAGCATTTGGAATTCTCATACATATTCATCAACTATTCGACCTCTTTGTCTGAACTCCTGAAGCCAAGTAAAAGTATCTTATAGATAAGTTTCCGAACCTATTTTTGAGTATTCTCTTTATCTTGGGCTAAGTATTAATCTCTCGGTAACCTTTTCGCCTCCTCATAGCTTAGAAATTCTTCCACCACACGGCGGTATATCCGGAGAACTCAACAGTAGTAGTTCTCACTTTCTCATAATCCTCATACTGATAGTATTAAAAAATACACTCCACTCTCTCTTCCCATTCCAAATACTCATCAGCACTCCTAGATCTATTGAAGCTTCACATGGTCATATGCTCTAGAGACTCTAGCTCACTCTTCTTCAAAACACTCTTCCTCATCTTCTTCATTTAGTTCCCTCAAGTCTATCCTTCGACTTACTCGTCCGCCTTAAACTAGTTGGGCGGGGTTCTGACCTCTAACAAGTTAGGCAGCTTGTGAGGCATTTTGCATGGCCTCAGTAGGTCAGCAAGCCAACGCATGAACAACTTGGGTGAAATCTGCTAAGAGGTTAGCCCTTTCATTAAGTCTCTCATCAGTGTTTCTCGGAGTTCCTTGAGATTATCGACCATGGTAGACAACTCTACTATTGTCATCTCCCATACCAACATTCACACTTGGGTCAATCATTTTCTTCAAAGTCAAAGCTCAAATAAACACTTCAGAAAATTAACAGCTAACAAACACAACAGATAAGATGAACACAGTAGCTTACTTTGTTTCACATACACAAAACAGAGTATCAACAGAACTTTAAACACAAACCAAAACTCAAATAAAACTTCTGCTCTGATACCAAGATGATGCAAACTATGACTAAGAACAGATAAGGCCGGTCGCTAGGCGAGTCCAAACTTGCAGAAAGCTTGAAAGGAGTGGTGGGGAATGGCATGAAAGGACTAATGCGGATGAAAAGTAAGCAAAAACCTATTAATAGCTCTAGAGAATATGATGCACTAACAAAACTTTCGAAGACTCACGACATAATTTTATATGATGCACGAATTAGTCTGGTGAGGATATTCGCCACTTAGCCTTGCTCAGGGGTTAGGATAAGAGTGATGCCAAGAGTAAACAGGCAATATTTATGCAGCGATGGAAAAACACTCAAAGTGTATTAATGATAATCAATATGTGTTTTTACAGCTATAAGTACTGTAGACATCTAATTTTTGCCCTTCTATAGTCTTAGTTTTTATTTTTACAAAAAGGGTCCTAATTCAAAAAAATAAAAAAATAAAAATTAACAAATAATGAAAATATCAAAAAAATAAGAAAAGGAAAAGTTAT
Organism: Lumnitzera littorea; assembly: GCA_024138015.1. Taxonomy (NCBI): domain Eukaryota; kingdom Viridiplantae; phylum Streptophyta; class Magnoliopsida; order Myrtales; family Combretaceae; genus Lumnitzera; species Lumnitzera littorea. The sequence continues at coordinate 87,481,412 of JAMXBB010000001.1, forward strand.
AAAGATTTCGTAGATTTTTAGGAAGTAATTTTTATTAGGAATAATTAGTTTAATGTTAGTGTTAATTTTAGTTTAGTTAAAAAGTTTTAGTTTAAGGATTTAGATAGTTTAAATATAATTTAATTGTAATGAATGTTAAAAAACAGGTCAACGGCCTTACGGATAAGTAGCGGAGCACTTGGGTGGATTTAGTTGGAGATCACGGGTTCAAGTCTCTGCAGGCACTAATGTCTTTATTTTTCTATATTTGCATACATTACGATTTAATTTGGGCTTTATAAAAGGAGAACCACAATGAAGAGGAAGGGGGAGCTTCATAAAAATTGAAAAAATCTGCTTCATTGAAAAACAGAAGCAGCAGCATCTCCACGCCTGCTGCACATCCAAATTCCAACCCAGTAGCAGATCCTCACAATCCCTACCCTCTAACGAACAGCATCTACAGTCGTCGCCTGGTCCTCTACGGCCAGCAGACAGCAGCAATCGATGAACAACAATCCAACAAAACACGCCTAAACGCTTAACACGCCTGAACGCTTGACGATCTAATAGCAACCGCAAGTCTACTTCACAATCTGACCGAAAATAAGCCACAGCCTCCACATATTACACACGAAGCACAGCCCACGACATTGCTTGTTGCACATACTCCCACGCCTGTCCACTTCACTTGTCACCCTACGCACGAAGCCTGCCCCAAATCGCTACATCGTACGTCTAATCGAAGACCCATACAGCAACCCATATTCCTTCGCTTGATCCCCTCTTCCACACGTTCATTGCACATACCATGCTAGCATGTTGAATAACCAACGCCCCATGGACCAACAATACCAACACACGTTGCCACACACGCAAGTTCATGCTTGACTCCCCCACCGAAGGCCACTCCACATTGCCACGGCATACAAGTCCCATGCAGCATATGGACACACACTTGAAGACTTAGACGGCCCCCTGACGCTAGCAATTCACGCGATTTCCACTGCCACGCTCAATTCATATCACTAACGTCCCTCGCTTACACACCATTACATACTGAATAGCCAAGTAAGGTTCAGCTTCTTCTAAATTTATTTTATTATATTATTATCATTTCATTATTATATTATTAGTTAACATAATATATCATATAGGAATACATTAGTTAAGTGTATTATATAAAATTATTTTATTTTGGTGGATAATTATATATATTAGTTTAATGGTTGATAGAATTAGTTATATTTTTAGATTTGGCTTTATCACGTAGAAAATTGTTTTTCTTTAAATAAAAATTAATAAAAGGCCCTTTTAAAAAATAGGATGGTTAGAATTTTTTTTTTTTATAAAATAACAGAACTTAAGTGTTAGGACCCTTTAGATTTTTTTTTTTAAAATAACCAAATCAATTAAAATGTAAATTTGGACGATTTTCAAAATTAAAATCAAGTAGCACACTAAAGATTTTTAAAAAAGAACTACGATCGTCTGATCCCGGCTAGCGGGTACGTAGGCACTTTCGGGACGACGATAAAATATGTAATTTTTCTAAATTAAAAAATCATTTTGATATTGATAAAATAAAAAAAAATCTTTAATTGACTTCTTTTCTATGGTTAGACATCTTTAGATGTCTTTTCCATAGTTTAGATGTTTTTTTCATAGTTTAGATGTCTTTTCCATGAGTTTAGATGTCTTTTTCATAGTTTAGATGTCTTTTTTATGATTCAGACATCTTTTCTATGATTAAGGCATCTTTTCTATGATTAAAAATTTTTTCTTTCTTTCTTTTTTAATGTTTTAAGCGTTTTTTTCTATATAAAAGTTTCATCATATAGAACATTGCATATTTCATAAAATCTTTAGGGTTTTTTCTTGAAAATAAAAAAATTATCACTTAGTTATTTTTAAATAAAAATTTTAATTTGGCGCTTTTCAAAAATTAGGTTTTTAGGTTTTTTTTTTTATAATTAGGAATAAAAATTAGGCTTCTAAGATTTTTCTTAATAAAAATAAAATGGTTAATAAAAACGTAAATTCAACCAATCATTTTTTATAAAAAGAACTACGATCGTCTGATCCTGGCTAGCGGGTACGTAGACACTTTCGGGGCGACGATAAAATATGTAGAAATTTAAGTTCTTTTATTTTATTTTATTTATTTATTTTTAAATATTGTGATTAGAAAAATAATCCTAATTTCGGTAAATAGATAATGGTACCCATTAAGGGTTTAATAGGTTAGCCCCCGAATTCGGAACCCTCTGGTTCTTTATTAAATTTGAAATCAAAAACTGATAACTAAATCGTAACCAATCCACCCAATTAGTTACGGTTTCTTTTTCTTTTCCCGACTTCGGTCGGGTGGCGACTCCAAAAATTATTTTCAATAAAAAAACCGGAATTTCTCAATTTCTTTAGTCGAGGATTAATATTAAATGGGTAAGGGTTTAATATTAATCAAGAAATGAGAAATTAATTTTATAAATAGAAAATCAAAATATCAGGTTCGACAAGTACAAAGGGTATTTATACTCGAGAATTTAGGGCAACAGGCCTAAAAGGGTATTACCCTAAAGAAGTAATGTATGAGAATATAAAAGGGTAAAAATGAATATTCCAGAAAAGTAATGGTTAGTAGAGCAGATTCCTCATGTGGTTTTGTAGACGTGGAAATGATACATTGGCAAAGCCATTGGAGGATGCGGAAAAAAGTGCACGGACATGTTACTTATCTGAGTAAGGGTTACTAAAGATCAATCCGGAGTCTCTTTTGTTATCTTGGCAAGATTGAAGATGGGTAAGTGGTTGGTTCTAGAAAGAATGTGAGAGGGTGATGATTGGTAGTTTTCTTGGCATACTGTTTTTCGGCACATAATCTCCGAGAAATAGGCAGTCATTTGGCTTGACATAAAGAGTAACTCAACAAAGAAGTACTTGGTTTTGGTAAGAGTCAACTAGAATAGAAGAATCCGTCTTACTAAGCCTTACAGTCCTCGGGTTCAGCTACAGGTCAAAGGCTCGGTAGCCTGATTCCTATTAGAGGTGGAGATAATTCTCTTGTAGAAGTATGCTCTTCACTAGATGAAGATGATGAAGGGTAAGCATTGTTCTTGTCTCCTTTTATATTAGGATTTTTGGTTGATTTCTTAACTGTTGGGGTTAGGGTTTTAGCTTGAACATCTTCTTCAACTATGATTGGGTTTGAAGAAGATGAGGGGATGACATTTTTCTTGCCTTGACTCATGATTTTGAAGGATTTTCTTTTGTAAGTTTCCATCATTTTCAGGTGAAGATAGGAAAAGACTTGAGAGAGAGATGGTTTATTAAAGAGAACAAAGGAGAGAGAAGTATAGCAGTGTATTAGTGTGTTCGAAAAATATGTAAGAGAGGGAAAATGCTTGAGAATGTAGAGGTTAAGGAATTTTTTAGAAACTAACTTAAGGGAGTACTTATAAAATAAAATCTTATTTACTTTAAATAAAGCCAAGGCAGTTGGGCTAATTATTAAATATATATATATATTACATAGCAAACTTAATAGAGAAGATTGCATATACCAAGCTCATTCCTCATAAATTCAAACCTTATCTTTTCCAAAGGCTTAGTATAGATATCTATAAGTTGTAAATATCTCATGAAGTCATTCTTAATTAGATATTTGCTCAATCTTTTGTACCAGGCATGTGGTGCTTGTTAAAGTCCATATAATGCCTTTTTGAGCTAGTAAACATGGTCTTCTTTAATGGATCTTCAAATCCATGAGGTTGCACTACATATACTTTCTCTTTTACGTAGCCATTTAGGAAGGCACCCTTAACATCCAATTGATACAACTTAAAATTCTTTAAACAAGTAAAAGCAAGGAGCAACCAAATTACTTCTAACTTAACCACATGAGTATAGGTTTCATCATAATCTATACCCTCTTCTTAAAAGAATCCTTTTGCTACTAACGTAACCTTATTTTTTACAATCTTACTTGTTACATCTAATTTATTCTTCATAACCCATTATGTGCCAATAATAGACTTACCTTTTAGTCCAAGTATTAAATGACAAACCTGATTTCCCTAAAATTGGCTCAACCCTTCCTATGTAGCATTGATCCAATTGCTATCCTACAATACCTCATTAATATTGTTAGGTTTAAATTTAAAAATCATAGCAAAGTAATTTTCAATATCCTTGTAGCTTGATTTGGATCTAACACCACTTTGTACATCATTGATTATGGGCTCTTATGTGTATGACTACTTGAATCTCTAAGTTTTTGTAGCATTTGGATCAACACCTTGACTTATAGAATGATATGTGTTACCTTCTGACTTTTTTGTAGTACCTTCTAAGTTTGATTGTATAACTTCTAATTAAGCATTGTTACCTTCTTATTTAACTTCTAAACCATGAGAACTCTTTTCCTTTTAGAATCAACATAATCCTCATCAAAAATATTGTCAGTATCATCAACAAACTTAACAGTAATAGATTCTTCAATGAATTTTGTTACTTTGTTATAAATTCTATATACTTTACTATTCAATTAATAACCTAAGAAAATTCCTTCATCAACTTCGTCTTTTTCATACAACATTTACTACTAAAAGTATGCAAATGGTAAATAGTGGGTCTTCTTCCTTTGAACAACTTATGTAGTCTTTTTAGTTAATGGTTTAATATATACTTTGTTAATTATATGGCATGCAGTTGAAATGGCTTCTACCAAAATATATTTAATAATTCTATTATCAATTCGTATAGTCTTAGCCATTTTTTGTAGAGTCTTGTTCTTTCTCTTTACAACTTTATTTTGTTGTAAAGTGTCTGAAGTTGAAAAGTTATGATTAATACCTTTTTAGTCACAAAATGTAGCAAATTAATGATTTCCAAACTCTTTAACATGTGTTGAGCCTAGTTTTTTACCCTCCCGGTTCTTTTTATAAAATTAGATCTTCTCTAAATTGATCAATACTAAACCCTATTCGTTTAATATTGACCTTTGACTAGAGTTTAAAGAAGACCATTTTTTCCAATTTAAAAAAATTTGGAGTCGTTACCCAACCGGAGTTGGGAAAAGAGGCTAAGTTATAACTAATCCACTGATTTATCGATTAAAAAACCAATTTGTAAAATGGCTTTTTTTGAAAACTAAAGATTTAGGTCCGAGGGCTAATTTATTAAACCCTAAACGGGTACCACTTTTTAACTTTCCGAATTTAACTTCGCTTTTCAAATATACCCTTTTTAATTTCTAAAAACATCTAATTATGATACATGTGACTAAATTGATTAATTTACATAAATATCTAAAAATGGAAAAAATAAAACCTTGTATATTTTAAGTCGCCCTGTACTTGCGTATGGATGCCTACGTACCCGCTATTTGACATCAGACGTACGTAGTTCTTTTATAAAAAACTTTAATGTATGGTTTGATTTTAATTTTGGAAAAATTGTCGGGTTTACGTTTTTACCCATTTTGAGTTGGTTTGAGAAAAGATTATAAGGGATCTTAAGTTGGATTTTATTTTTGGAAATTCTAAATGATTCTAATTTGAAAATTAATTGATTTATTTTCATTTATTTTTAGAAAACTCAATTTTTCTAAATGTGAAAATGATTTTTGTTTACTAACCTATTTATTTATTTTTATTTTTATTATATTATCTTATTTATTTTATACTTATTCTATATATTTCTATTAAAATAAATAAATAGACTACTTTCTTTCTTCTTCTTCTTTTTTTTTTCTTCTTTCTTTTTTCTTTTTTTTTTCTCATTTATAACATTTACAAATAAATAAATGAATAAAATTAAAAAAAATACAAAAAAGGTCGGCTTGAAGTTGACTCACTTCGACTTGGATTGGCTCACTTCGGCTTGGATCGGCTCAGTCGACTCACTTTGGCTTGAGTTGGCTCAATTCAACTTGGATCGGCTCGGTCGGCTCACTTCGGCTTGGATCGGCTCACTTCGGCTCGAATCGGCTCACTTTGATTGTGATGGTTTTCGTCAACAAACACCGTAGGGGATGCTATCCTAAAGAGAGAGGAACTGTGCTAGAGAGTGGAAACTTCGATTTTTATTTTTCTAAAGTGTTTCAAAGTTTTCGTTGTGTTTTGAAAATGAAGAATAAACCCCTATTTATAGGTGTTACGGTCGAGTTAAAGATGGAAAAAATTAAATGTAATATAATTTTCTTCCATTTTTTTATTAGACGAACCTGGACAATATGTGGTGCCAAATACATAGCTGCGCGTATATGAATGTGCCGGAGTGTGTCGGAGTATGTTAGAGTGTGTCTACCACACTTAAAAGTGAGTTGGCAAGTGATACGGGCAAGTGACACGGCGACGATGTGGCCCGTGATGTGGTGATGACATGGCGATAAAGTGAGAAAAGAAAATAAAAGATACATTTTGCACCTTCCATGGATTGATCCCAGGATCTCCAAGTCATATGCAATATTAAGTCCAGATGCTTATCCAACTGAGCTATTAGTTTTTCCTTATTCATATATGTAATTAATTGTACATACGAATCAAGTTAGCTTGAGCTAGATTCAAATCTAAGCCTAAACCCAACAACTTTTTATTCAAAACTATTAAAATTGAAATTGAAATTAAAATTATATTCTATTTAAACAACCTAAAAATTTATTATTTTCTAAGTACCCTATTTTATTTTGTGACTTTTCAAATTTCTTTTTTTTTTTATATTTTTTCTAAATTTCTTATTTTTTTGTACTTTTTCCTATTTTCTTATCTTTTTATATTTTTTCTAGAATTCCTATTTTTTCTAAATTTCTTCATTTTTTGGGGCTTTATTTAATTTTCTATTTTTTTGAACTTTTTCTAATTTAGGACCCTATAACCTAATTTGAAAAATAAAAGGGGGGGGAGGCAAATATTAGGTGTCTATAACTGCCTCTCTTTGTGGTAAAGTTTGAATAAAACTTTACCATAAAGATAAAACAAACCCTATTTTTGCCCTAAGAGTAGATTTTATGTTAAGAAGCGCTACAGCTAGCTTACTATCCTAAGTCCAATCTATCGGGGATTTTGAGAAGAGAAGGGTGGCACTCTAAGAGACAGCCGAAAAGATGAAAAGAAGAATTAAAGTTTAGTCATACTCGTGTGAACTGACAAAGTGAGGTGAAACAGGCTAAACGCTCCTTGAGCTGGCTAAGACCTTAAAAAGAATGAGCAAACTTAGTCGTACCTTGATGAGCTGACTAACTAAAGCAGGCAAAGGACTCCTAGAGCTGGCTAAGACCCTAAAAAGAATGAGGAAACTTGGTCGTACCCTGATGAGCTACTAACCAATGCAGGCAAAGCGCTCCTAGAGCTGGCTAAGACCTTAGAAAGAATGAGCAAGCTTGGTTGTGCCCTAATAAGCTGACTAAGGCAAGCAAAGCGCTCCTAGAGCTGGCTAAGACCCTAAAAAGAATAAGCAAACTTGGTCGTGCCCTGATGAGCTGACTAACCAAGGCGGGCAAAGCGCTCCTAGAGTTAGCTAAGACCCAAAAAATAATGAGCAAACTTGGTCGTGCCTTGATGAGCTGATTAACCAAGGTAAGCAAAGCGCTCCTAAAGCTGGCTAAGATCCTAAAAAAGAATGAGCAAACTTGATCGTGCCCGGCGGGCAAAACGTTCCTAGAGCTGGCTAAGACCCTAAAAAAGAATGAGCGAACTTGGTCGTACCCTGATGAGCTGACTAACCAAGGCAAGCAAAGCGCTCCTAAAGCTGGCTAAGACTCTAAAAAGAATGAGCGAACTTGGTCGTGCCCTAATGAGCTGACTAATCAAGGTGGGCAAAGCGCTCGTAAAGTTGGTTAAGACCCTAAACAGAATGAGGAAACTTGGTCGTGCCCTGATGAGCTGACTAACCAAGGCCGGCAAAGTGCTCCTAGAGCTGGCTAAAACCCTAAAAAGAATGAGGAAACTTAGTCGTACCCTAATGAGCTGACTAACCAAGGCGGGCAAAGTGCTCCTAAAGCTAGCTAAGACCCTAAAAAGAATGAGAAAACTTGGTCGTGCCCTAATGAGCTGACTAACCAAGGTAGGCAAAGCGTTCCTAAAGCTGGCTAAGACCTTAGAAAAGAATGAGGAAACTTAATCGTGCCCTGATGAGTTGACTAACCAACATGAGCAAAGTGCTCCTAGAGCTGGCTAAGACCCTAAAAAAAAAAATGAAAGAGGGATCAGCGCTCTAAGAGCTGGCTTGAACCCTAAGAAAAACGATGAAGGATTGAAGAACTAATGTAAAGCAAGCAACTAGTTTCAAAAGACACTTTTGTTTGGAAAAGTATTTACAAAGAGATTGTTGAAAAACCATTTATGAACAAGGAAAAGAGTAAGGATAAGCCCCTTGATTTGAAAAAAGAGTTTGAAGGATGTTAAAAACCACAATTGGAGAACAATGACTTAAACTAGAAAAATGACAACCTTGGAAAGGAAATGGATGACATGGATTAAAAACTTAGCTATTCGAGCTGACATGGATTTGGATAAAGATTTTGTGATGAGCCTTTACTTTCTCTCTCTTCTTTTTTTTTTATTTTTATTTTTACTTTTTTTTTTTGAAAGTTTTGCCAACAGGTATAAACTCTTATTAAGGAACAATCTTATAAACAACCCTATCTTTGGTAATCATGTGGAATTTCTTAATGCCCCTGTCCCTAGGGCTTCTCTTAGGGCTTTTGTGATCTTAAGCCATTCCTTTCTTAAGGAGAAGGTAACTCACAATTAGTTTAGTCAAAGAGGTCTTCCTTACTAACTCTCGGTCTAGATTACACTCTCGACTTCAATTCCAAAAATTATAGTCCATTTTGTAAGTGATACTCCTTAATTAATCCGTTAGGTCTTTTTTAGTTTACGCTTATGAATTTAGGCTTTTGGTCCAAAGGCTTCAAAAAAGATTAATGAAAAGGCTTATTTTGATAGAAACACCTTTATTAATCCTGGGTGTACAAATCAAGAACCTAGGGGAAAAATTAGAAGCATGCTTGCCCCTATTTCAAAAACAATTTTTATTAAAGATAAATTATCTTTTAAGATTTGAAGAGCTTTTACATGTATAAGGGGGTATTGTAGGTGGGGAGGCCTTATGTGATTTAGTATAGGTAGGAGAGGCTTCAAAGTATCAATATGATTTAAGGCCTTATGTTTTCTGATGCTGTTTTGGCATCAACTCCTGGCCCTTTTAATTTGGTTTGGTTGCCCCTATTGGGATGTGAAACATTTCTTGGGGTTTTTTATCCTATACTTCCGAGCCCAATTCTTTAGCTTTTTTTTCTTCTCTCTTTTTTTCTTTTTTAATTGCTTTGCCCCACTATCTCTTATTATTTTTCTCTTTCTTTTTAGCCTCAAGAGTGACTGTTTCCATTGATGATTCAAGGCCTTAATTCCATAGATTTCAAGTGTATGGGCTTGAGGTGGTTGAAAAAGGAAATTGGCTCTTCTTCATTTCAAAGAAAAATAATTTATCAGAAATAAAAGTTGTTTTTGAATTAATGTTATTTAAACAAGCATAAACCAATCTTATCCCTATGTTCTACTCAATGACCCCAACCTCCGAATTGCCCCATTGTAGGGTGGTTCTTAATAGGGTTTAAATTTAGAAATTCTCCAAATAGGTCCAACGGGGTGAACAACAGATGATTGTGTTTAGGATTTAGAAGTGAATGCCTGACTTCACTTTAATCTACGTATCACATTCAAAGTGAACCTCCTTTAAGGAATGAGTCTAAAATATCCTCACAATTATGTCGCTTAACTCTCAAAGTGTTTCAGGTCGGTGTATAGGACAAAGCTTGCCTCTTTTCATCCTAAACTTTTGAAAAAGCGAGTTACCGATTCCTTAAGGAGGAGTCTATGATTGAGCTTAGCTTTCTAAATAGATCAAAAGTTTTGGTTTGGCTTAGTTACTTTTAGGAGTTGAGGATTGTGCTCAGGTTGGCAGCCTTGATGGGTTGTAGCTCATGTTCAGATTGGCTGGCTGGCCTAATGGCTTATGTTTGGGTAAGCCGGTGTTTAGGTTGAATGCTTAGCTAAGTGGCCTGTGTTTGGATAGGTCACCTAAATGTACCTAAGGTTGGTGTTAGCCAAGTAGCTTATGTTTGGATTAGATGGTGATAAAAGGCTAGGTTTGGTGTAGGTTGAAAGCCAAATGTTTGAGCTAGCTACTTAAGTGGGCCAAAGGGCTCTTGTTTGTTCAAGGGGCTAGTATTTGGGGTTGAGTGGGCCAAGAGACTCGTATTTGGCTTGAATGAGCCAAGGGGCTCATGCTTGGCTTGTATGGGCTAAGGGGCTTGTATTTGGCTTCCTTAATAGGTCGAGGGACCTTGTGTGTTTTGAAAACCAAGTATTTGGGTTGGTCACTTGAGTGAGCCAGAGGCCTGAGCTTATGCTGGTTCCTTAAGCCCATAAGCATTTATAGTTGTTAACAAATTTTTTTTTTCATTTTTTATTTTAGAGAGAGAAAGGTAAAGTTTATTTTCAGAAAATAATTTACAAATAAGGATCGCGGTTTTTTTTTTTATATATTTTTTTTAGTTTCTATTTACAAGTCTATGGATTTTGTTTACATTTTTCTAAATGAGATCGAATGGTGGTTAAATGGAAGACTATTTACAAAGATGGGAATTTTAAAAAATGATGAACGATGAACTAAAAAGAGCTTTATTATTTTTGAAAAAGGAAGACGAGAATACCAAAAACAAAGGCAGAGAACCTAAACTTTATTCAGGAATTTTATTCTAAGCTCTTTAGACTTGAACTGGAAAGACCCTACATTAAGTCTCGTAAACAGGCCTTAATGACCTCTATCATCTTATAAGTATCCTCAATGACCTGTGCCAAAAGGGACCTTAAGGCCCGGTTCAGAACACTCGAGCTTTTCTTTCAAATAGGTGATTTCATCTCTCAACACCTGCTCGCAGAACCTAGAGGCATCTAGTAGCCTATTATTCGACTGATCATTTGCTTAGTTATCTGCCATCCTAAGTCTACACATTTTTATGGACAAGGATCAATCATCAATGCAATGATAGAAAAACAAAAATGTGGAAATATACAGATGCTAGGGTCACTTGGGTTAATATATTACTACTTAAGTTACAACCCTATTGTAATTTTCAAAAACTTGTTTGTAAAAATTCTTGAACGATTAGTAGGGTTCCAACTTCTTAAGGGTAGTGTATTAACTCAAGTTTGGAATGAAGTATATGCAATTAAGGTGAGTTCTAAAAGGTCCTTAAACTCTATAACCTCACTTGTTTTTAAAAAAATACTTTCATTGGTCACATGAGCTTAAGTGGGGTGGCCTAATCGGCCCCGAACGATGGTTGCCCCACTACGCCCAGAACTTACACAATGGCCCCCCTCCTAGGGTCCTAAGATGGCCTGGGTCTAACCGCATCTACCCTGCATCTTTGATACAACAAATGAAACCCCATGCCTAGTGCATGCTATTTACAGAATAAATATGCTAATTAAACCAAATATATACATGAAGCCAACAATAAATAAACAAATCAATATATAAATAAATAAATAAATAACTAAACAATGTAGGTAATTTAAAAAGCGATTCTAATTTCGAAATGTTTTTAAATGGTTAGCCCTCTTGACAATCCCCAGTGGAGTCGGCAAGCTGTCGAGCCTAGTTTTTCACCCTCCCGGTTCTTTTTATGGTTTGTATAGGTGTAAGCAAGTCTAAATGCAGCAACTCAAAAGGTCTATTAGTTGAAATTACATTTTTACTCTTATGAGAAGCTAAAACTAACTTATTTTTAACACAAAAAGCACAATTTATTGGATCATTATCACTAATTTTTGGTAGATAATTATTAGATTATTCTTGGATGGTTTTTTAAGTTGAGAAAAATTCACATGTCAAAGCCATTTGTGCCATAAATATGTACTATTAGATAGGATTAACAAGCAATGCTCAACAAATATATCGGATGGTTTAATCACATAAATGTTTTTTAAGTTGAGAAAAATTCACATGTCAAAGCCATTTATGCCATAAATATGTACTATTAGATAAGGTTAACAAGCAATGCTCAACAAATATATCAGATGGTTTAATCACATAAATGTTACCTTCTTTGTAGCCTTCAAATAACTTTCCATCAAATGCCTTATCAAATGCAATACACTTATTTTTCTCAAAAGCAACTTTGTGACCTTTTTCACACAATTAACTAATGCTCAATACATAATGTTTCAATTTTTTCATAAGTAAAATATTCTCAATACAGTAAGGGGAGTTACCAATATTACTAAAACCAAGTATTTTGCCTTTACCACTATCTCCAAATGTCACTTAACCATTTTCTCTTAATTCTAGAGTTGAAAACATAAAAGCATCTCTTATCATATGCCTAGTGCATCTATTATTAAGTAACCAAGTTCATTTAAAGTTAGCTTTTTGTTCTTGTAGTCATTACAAAAGAATTAAGTACCCTTGTGAACCTAGTAGAGCTTGGGTTCACTTGAAGTCAAGCTTGTAACAGTAATTTTCTTTACTTGATCCTTATTGAGCTTATAGTTTTTATAGTAGCAACGTTTTTCTATATGTCTAACATTATTACAGATTAAGCAAGCATAAGGGGATACATAATTGTACCTCTTTTGGTTTACTTGATACTTTTTGACAAAGTTATTATACCTTTTAAGTTGAGGAGAGTACCTTCTAACTTAATCTGGATACCTCCTAAATTAAGCAGTGAAACTTCCAACTTTATTCTAAGTTGCTCATTTGTTCTTACTCGTACACCTTCTGTTTGTACAGTAACTCTTACCTTGATAAAATTTGTTTTTGAATAGCCCTTTGATATTGGTCCTTCAAATCCAAGTCCTTGTTTGGATCCACTACCTCTTTGCTTGCTATCAATACCTTTAGCTTTTCTTCACTTTCATTAAAATTATTAAAAGTACCATCGATAGATTTAGATAAGTCATTAACTCTTGTTACTTCTTTCAAAATTATATTCTCATTCATTGGAGCTTCTTTTTCATCATGCAAATTTTCATTATCATTTTTAATTATTTCATTCTCATCAGCAAGCAATTTATTAGTCTAATCTAATACCTCCTTTTCATTCTTTAAAGTCATAATTTCTTAATTTAGTTTAGAATTCTTTTGTCCATTTTTAGCTAAAACTTCTAACAACATTTGCATTGCATCATATAAATCAGCATTTTCAAAACAATTGTTGTTTGAATCATAACATACCTTAGATTTTGCCATTAGATGGAGGTTAGATTCTCCTCCTCTTCTTCTATAATCTTTTCTACATTACTATTAGATTCATCTAAATCACTTCACATGGCCATCATAGCCTTTTTCTTTTTCTTACTCTTCTTGTACTTTTCAAGCTTTTTGAGTAACATAGGGCACTCATATTTGATGTGACCTAGATTCTTACATCCATAAAACTGAAGTTCTTACTTCTCCTTCATCTTCTCCTTTTTCTCTTTTTTCAGCTTATAGGACTTCTCTACATCATTCTTTCCATGAGATGATTTGGATATTTTGATATCTATAATTTTATTACCTTTCTTTCTCAATATATGATTGAGCCTTGTTGCTAGTAGATTGAACTCTTCCTCATCACTTGAAACCTTTCTATCTAATTCTTCTTCATCGGCCTTTACTTTGCATGTTAGCCTTCTTTTTGCCATCAAGCTCATCTACATGGTGCAAATCACAGTCATATAACATTAACTTACACCTTAACTCATTAAGAGTAAGTCTTGAAAGATTCTAAGCCTCTTCTATGCTTGTCTTCTTGGCATCCCTAGCTCTTGGTAGGATTCTCAACATCATCCTAACTTGCTCTTGGTTAGAAAATGTTCTTCATAAGAGAAACTAACTCATTAATAATAATAGTGAAACGATTAAAAAGTTGTTTGATCTTTTTTCCTGGTTGAAATTAAAAGCACTCATATTCCTACAAAAGAATGTTAATTCTTGTTTCTTGCACTATCGTTATGCCTTCATGTGTCTCTGTTAGTTTATCCCAAATAGCCTTTATAGACCTACAAGTAGACGTAAAATTAAATTTAGGTAGTGATATGGCACTTATCAATAAGTGTCTAGCTCTCATATTAATTGAAGCCTGTTTCTTCTCTTGAGCATTGATCAGTAGATAAATCAATTCATAATCTTCATTTTTTATCACTTCTTAAGCTGTATAATTAATGGCTAGGATGAATGTCGTCATCCTACATATCTAATGAGAAAAGTTAAATCCATCAAAATATCAAGCACGAGTAGTTTGCATAGATTGTAACTTTTCAGCCATTATTGGATCTTTCTATTAGAATTGATAAGAGAAATTCATTTTGATATTGATTGTTGGTCCTTTTAAGCAATTAGGAAGTTAGTTGGGGGGTAGGGTAAAGGAGAGAAGGAGGGAGTGAATTGATTGGTAATTAAAATTAAAACTTTTTCTACTAAAAAGCCTTTAGATTACTTAGTATAATGACTGAAAATTTCACAAATGTGTCTTTTATCTATATATGACTGAATGTAAATATAAATGAGCAATAATAAATAGAGTAAAGGTTAAAGAAAACTTAAACATAAGGATTTATAATGGTTTGGTCTTATACCTACATTCACTCTTCCAACTCTACAACTAGGGATCCAGTCATTTACATCTGATATTTCAGCAATTTCAAAATAAAGAGAGTACAAATCCACTTTACAACCTTCAATCACACTACTCTGCCTTCAAGCTTACTACAAGTTATACAGATCTACAGTAATCTACTTTCCTAAACTACTTAAAGATTATATCATCTTGATAAGGAAATATAATAAGAGAATCCTCTAAATTTTATTCACAACTAATCAAAATAACATAAAATAACATAGTAAGATTATTTCAATTTTGGGCAAAGTAAACTTTCAAAATATTTCTTTCATGATCTTGCTGGTTTTTCTCTTATTTGTATTTCTTTCACGACTTCTTAGAATTTTTAAATATCTCTACTGTAACAGCTAATAAAATAGCCATTAGAATAATACTTGATTAATTTAAATCTTCTTGGTGTTGATCCAAGCTATTAATTAAAAAAATTTAATAATTATCTCTCCACAAAATCTGATATCTTAAATTTCAAAATCTCTTGATACTTTTAGATAGAATGTAGCTGATAATACTAGTCAACATTGAAAATAAATATGGATGTTGATTGGTTCCATAAAATCCGGCCTTCATATGGAAATATCTTCTAATTTTCATTCTTTATAAATCTCAAAAATTTCATCCATCTTAATTAGTGGAACAAGACAGTGTAATACCAAAGTACATGTGTCTAGTAGAGTCGAGCCTTGACTTGGAAGAAAAACAAACGTAATCTCCATAATTTAGTAAGTTTTGTGTCGATCTATATTTCTTCTGAGATAGTTTCTAAGTCTTTCTCTTCTTTTTTTTTTTCCGTACTACATAATACTTTCTAAGTCTACTCTTAAGTATCTTCAAGTTTCTTAGCTCTTAAGCTTTCTTCTACCCAATTTCTAACTAACCTTCCAACTCATTAGAAACATCTTTTTTTTTTTTTTTAACTTCAATTGATTCCTTCTAAGAATACTCCTAACTTATATCGTCAACATCTGATTGCTTCTAAGTTTTGCTTCTACCTATTGTCGGTAATTTGTAATTGCTTCTGACTTTTATTAGCAACCCTGAAAACGTTTTTTCTCATAATTCAAAAAACTTTATTAGTTAACTTTAACGTTTGTATTGCTTGAGAGAACTTAACGCAATTCAAGCTTAAACCATTAAAAATATCTTGTCAAGCTTATTGATTTGATGTGGCCATTCTATATTTAATATCCAATAAAAATTCCTGTTCATTTTATTTCAACTAGATAAGTTATTTTATAAGTATCATAACTATGAACAATGCAACTAAAGAATGAAAGATAAGAAGAGAGATATCATGAATTTTTTATCTAAACGATAGAAGGACCAAATTGCTTTAATTATATAGTGAATAATTTTACTTTATAGAGAATTGTTTTATTGTTGGAGAAAATTCTGTACTCTTCATTGAAAAAAAGTTTAACTTATATGGTAGAACAAAAGAATCCTAATAATTATTACTCGCTTACAAAACAACTTACTTCATTTCGTACAATGTGTACTTCATTGTGTTATTATTACTAAATAAGGAATTATAATTTTTTTAGCTATTTTTTAGTCATTTTCAACATATTTCGACATCTAGTCGTGAGCCCTTAACCTAACATTTAAGCCGTGAGTTGATAATATAATGATTAATACTTTAGATATCGTTCACAATCTATTGCTTATATCATTTTAAGCGCAATAACTTTTATATGAAGATTCATAATTTTACTATTACCTTGGTTTTATAGGAAAAAGGAAAAAAATTACAAAATTGCGGTTCCTAGGAAAATATTCCTGAAAAAAATTTTCTTAAGGATACTATACTTGAAATCGCCTCTTAAAGAAGCCATTTCATTTTAAGTTGAAATTGTCTTTTCAAAAAGCAATTTCTATTGGAATAAAGTCTTATCCCCTTCATTTAGAAACAAACATCTCTCTTTCTCTCTCTCTCTCTCTCTCAAACGTTCTAAGCTTCCATTCCTCTCAAATCTATCATTTTGAACCATTTTTTTACAAATCAATCGTGGATTTAAAGTCACAGTGTAATGTAAATCGCAATTATGAGAAAATTTTTCAAGATCAAGAGACAATTCACACGATCTCCTCACTTTCTCTCTCTAAATAACTATATTAAAAAGTTATCTTTTTTTCACGTTTTAATCCGTTTTCTAAACATGTAATTTGAAGAATTAGTGTTTTTGTTTGATACATTATGGTATATTATTACCTACCGCCATTTTTTACATAAGATGAACCATCCATTTTTTTGTGATATATATGTACCTTGAATTTTTTTTATACTCCATTATTAGTAAGTTAATTTTTTTTTATATATAAATTTGTGTTTGTTAATATATTTTATGGATACGTATATATAATTTTTTTTATATAAATTTGTGTTCATTAATATATTTTATATTTATGTGTATAAATTTTTTTGTAAAAATTTGTCTTTGTTACTGCATTTTATATACACACGTGTATTAAGTAATACATGTACAAGTGATTATTGTTGAGACATATAGATGAGGTGATGTAAGTTCTTTTTTTTTTTTTTTCAATTGGAGCATAAGTAATGAATCTAGTGTCATTATGGGAATTTGTAGTGAACTCAATTTAGTTGATGTGTTGGTGAAATCCAGTAAAGTGTGCCTATTAGTATAAGTTAATATTTTTATTTGCAGACATTGAAGTCTATGAAGTTGATGTGGCAAACAGGTGTAAATAGATAATACGAGGTTGGTTTGTTATGTTGATGGAAATATTGTGGAAGGAAAGGATGGGTTATAATATGATAGGTGCCTAAGAACAGTAGTTGGTGTTCCAATTGGGGCCATATATGACCAGTTTATTGGATTGAAATGTAATCAGCTTTCGGTTGACATGACAACCCACTAAGTAAAGTTAATTCACAGATGTCCCTTTGTAGGCAAGACTAGAGGCATGTTTTGTGCCATTCCTATTAGCGATGACTATTATGTCCAACAACTAATGGCTTCCTCAGTAAGACATAGTGGAGCCAGCAATTCAGTGGAGTTATAAATTTAAATTTATGAGGTAAACTCACTACTGATAGCACCTCCCTACCCCCATAGCCAAGTATGATTTCAAAGGGCATAATGGCAATGTTGGAGTTCAAGTTGAAACTCAAGTGTTTGAACACGAACTGGTCCCATCGAGTCATATACTGAGTAGTAGTCACATGTCCTATCAACTTAATGTATTGATCGCTAGCGAGTGCAATAGAGATTTGATATGGAGAATGAATTGGCTTATGAGGACATTGATGAAGATTTCAATAATGGCGATGTAGTTACAAGCGTAACGGTGTCTACGAGTTAGGGCAAGTTATGCCAACGCCTACTAGGACTTTAGCCACTAAAGAGTGCCATGAAGGATGCGCAATTGAAATTGTCTTAGTTGAAGGAAAATTTCACCAATTTGCCATATGATGCAAATAATATTACAATACTACACAATACCAGGATACATATCACGCAATTGATTGGAAGTATGCTATTCTCGAATAAGTTTAACAACATGGTGAACCTCATGTTCCTCTCTCTTCTTTCGAACCTTACCATGGTTAAGTGCAATGCTTGGGGAGCAACATGTTTGGCATAACAGTACCGCTAATTCTACCTCACTTCTCAGATGGATGTTGGAGAGATTAATGGGTCCCAAATGATTCTTCAAGTGTAGGTATAGGAGCATTTCCCACGCATCACCCCTTTATGCTGCTAGATTACATCAGTAATTGATGATTGACCACTTATGAGTCGATGGGGAGTAAATTATGATGTTATGAAGCTGCTTACACATATAGTTTGACCAGTATAGAGATGCATTTGACCAACAGTAGCTGAAGTAGGTATGTATTTAACAAACCTTATTACTTGTAGCTTCTCAAAGTGTTACTTAGTTTAAACGCATGATTGATGTGTTTTTAAGTTGTTTGAATACTTTACATGCATGAGGACATGGCCAGACTCCTTACTTATTGTTAGGATGAGAGTGATGTACGGCTATCCTTAGTCCCGTTGATATGCTTTTACATTGTTAAGGTTCTCTATCCCAATCACATGACCTGATAGTTTAGCAAGATGCAAGAGATCCTAGCCCATCTTGACATCAAACGAGTTTTACATGAAATAGACTTAAGGGGTCAGATCAAGATCAACTAGGCGACTAAGCATACAGGATGGATAATGCATTGGGAGGAACAGCAAAACCAGATTATACAGATCCGACCACCACCTGGTGTACATCCTGACTAGATCACTTGGTACCAACAAGTTACCTATAGACACATTAGCAATTTGGGGGCCTCTTGGATGTATATGGTACATACCATTCCTATTGCTATTACCCATTCCTTTCTCTAGTTATATGCTAACCAAACTGTTATCTTTGGCTTGTAGGCGTATTTCACACATAAGCTGTTGCAAATGTCATGCGAGGACATTATAGCAGAGTAGCAAGGGGTTGATGACCTCATCCAAAGGATTATTAGGTTCTATTTAGGCGACCCACCCATACCTAGTCCGAATGTAAATGAAGACGACTCCTTACTAGACAAGGCATAGCAAGAAAAGGTTGTCGGGGATGTGGTCGTCAACGAAGAGGAGGTCGAAGGCATAGATAAGCCAACATACAAATTTGAGACGATGCGTCTCCTCCACACTACTCGTTGCTACCATCTCCAATAACATCTCAATTCCATATTCACACTCCGTCTCATGAGGGCACCAGTCAACAGATGCAAACTCCTATAGCTTCGTTTAAGGGCTACCCTAGAGTTTATGATGGAGACATAAGTGAGGGGATCTTGCAGGTCAACTCTACCCCCATCCCTATGCACTACGCTGAGTCTGGTGGCTACTTAGGGAATGGAGCATAGATCACTCAACTAGAGGTGAGTCAAAGGGTCTAGCCTCAGCCTGAAGTAGATGTAAGGGAGAGGCATGCCTATACATACAAACGACGTAGGTAGTAGATAGATATTGGTTGTTTTTATTTATCGAATATTTGGACATGTAGTGAAAATTATGCATATTTTGTACATATTCCTAAGTTTAACTTTACTTATTTGTCATTTCCAAACTATTACAAAGGAACCGTCATGCTAGATTCATAGTTATATTGAATGATTCTAAGCTTCGTATGTGTTACAACTTGCAACAGTACTTGTTTTTGTTCAACTTTGTAATATGTTGGGAGTTTCTGAAGTAGCTTCTGTTATTTGTTTGGGTTGAATTGTATGAATTTTCGTCGTTTGCTTATGATAGTTGGAGAAAAGGGAGGTATATTGATAGAATCACCTGTTGAAGAGGCAATTTAATCTAATTGAAGAAGACGAGGCAATTTTAAATGCGTATTCTTGAGAATATTTTCTTAGGAATTGTATTTTTGTAATTTTTTTTTTTTTTTTGCATTTTTTTCCTTTTCCTCTTATTTGATTTTGCAATAAAAAATATTCATATGTGCATACACCTAATTCTTGCCCCTTCTATTTTTACTAGATTTATTGGAAAATATAAAAAATAAGAAAGATTCAAAAAATAAGAAAATTTGAAAAAAAAAAAAGAAGAAGATAAAAGATAAAATTTGAAAATACAAAAAAAAAATCAAATTTGGAAATATAAAATATAAGAAAAGTTAAATAAATTAATTAGTTAAAAAGGGGTGCTTCGCATGGTTTTTTTCGCCAATTGCATGTAGAAGCAAGTATGTGCCAACTTGTAAGGACTATAGAAGTCCTTATACCCTAAGGTATAGGACAATGCAACAAGATAGAAGAGAGAGAAAGAAGAGAGATATGCAGGTAAAATTAAGTGGTACAAGCATATTTCAATTATTTTGAACTTTTTTTTTTTAGTAAT
Organism: Lumnitzera littorea; assembly: GCA_024138015.1. Taxonomy (NCBI): domain Eukaryota; kingdom Viridiplantae; phylum Streptophyta; class Magnoliopsida; order Myrtales; family Combretaceae; genus Lumnitzera; species Lumnitzera littorea. The sequence continues at coordinate 87,501,929 of JAMXBB010000001.1, forward strand.
CTCATTAATAAGACAGTGTGGATTCATTTTACATAAAAGATTTGCATTGATGGTAACAAAAATGAAAAATTTAAGCTAGAAAGATTAGAGATGAGGGTTTTAAAACCAAAATTTGATATATTAATATTTTTGGTAAACCAAAGATTATGATCTTAATCAAATTAGACTTGTATAAATGATAAAGTTCGGGGAAATGGAGACACAACAAATTTCATCCGAAATCACACGAATCAAGCTCAAAACACTCTCACTCTAACTATACCCACGAATGCCCTCTAACTTTTCTATATGATTCTCGGCTATATACATAAAATTGAAGCATCAAACCAATAACATAAGATTCTAGAGAGTCTTCAGATTAGGAGGAACTTGAACTTTAGCCCCAATTAATCTCCAATTCACCTAATCGAAACCCTAAATTCAACCAACCTCAATGGCCTTTGCAACACCATTTTTTTGTTGTTTCTATGTACAATAGAGAAAATTACTTGTTTCCAATCAAAATTTTAAAAAAATTACAAAAATGTAAATTATATAAAAATAATTACCAAAATACCAGTTTTATACACATCTTAAAAATGCGACATAAAATATGACATGTATCGAATCTTAAACATATGATGTACATGTGCTTGTTTTACATTTACAAAATGCAATATAATTGTTGGTAAATGAGGGCCAAGACTATATTGCATTTAATGCCAATATCACTTATCTTCTTTGACTTTGTGATAATAGGACTGGTGCTATATTGCATTTGTAAAGTGTGATAATTTCCTTATATTAGTGTCGCACTTTTAAAATATAACATAATATTGATATAACTTTAACATTATCGCATTTCATAAATACAAGATATTTGTAAATACTAACATAGTAATTTTCAAATACGATATAGCGTTGGCGTTTATGCAATTTTTTTATACAATTCATATATATATAAATATATATATATATATATATTAAATATTAGTAGACTAATGTTTCACCCGTCTACAATGACTAGCACCGCGAAATTCGCCATGGTGCAAAAGATTTGGTCGACACCCTTTCAACCTTCGGCAACTACTGATATCCAACAGCGAGCTGCCTGAAGCCCTCGCATGGATGTTGATTGTTGTCAGGCAAGCTTTCCAGTTTATTTTATTCAATTCGTTTCATTCATTTAAAAAATTAATAAGAATGAAAATAATAAATAAATAATGAAAAACATAAACATAAAATATTTTTCTTTATAAAAGAAAGAAAGTCATCGGTTATATCAATTCCATTAACAAAAATTTTCTTTAGAAAAATGAAAAAAGAAAAAGAAATAGATAACCCAAAAAATACTTTAAAATGATCAAAATAAGAATCATAATGTTTAAAAAGATATAAGAAAGTTTGTTTAGACTAGTTTTCTTATTTAGGGGATTTATGTTTTTAGCATGGGTGCCATTGCATAGACTACATCAATATTAGAAATAAAATGCTAAAAACTTAAAAATAATAAAATTAAATAAGAAGAAAAGTGAACAAACATAAGGAATAAATCATAAGGTCACAAGGTTTCCAAAAGCTAACTCAAAGGTTAAATTAGAAGGTCAATTAAAAATTATTTCGTCACTAAATAAAGGTTTTCTTGAAGAAAACTTCTAAATAGAATTTTCAAAAGTCAGGATTTTCTTTATGTTTTAAAAAATGGATAAATAAAACTTATGATTTAGGATTTTTCTTAAGAAGAGTTACAAGAGAGGGGATCAACTTTTTGAAGTAAGTTTAAATAAAGGATCAATATTTTAAGAAATTCAAATAAGAGATCAATACTTTATAAGACAATTTAAACAATTTTATAGATTGGCTATTATAAATTCTTTATTTAAACCATTTTGTAAAACATCGATATCTTATTTGAACTTTTAAAAACATTGATACTTTATTTAAACTTACTTCCAAATGTTGATCTCTCTATTGTAATTTTTTCATTTTTCTTAAATAAAAATAAATCGTATATTAACATAAATCTAGTAATTTTTTAAAAATAAAATTTGACAATACATTAAAATTTTCTAAAAAAGGAAACGTTACAATTTGCTTTCAATTAGTAGATACGTAAACACTTACAACGTAAACATATAAATAAAAAAGGAACTTCGTTTGTTTGCTTTGTTTAAGGAAAAAAATAGGAGGAAGAAATTTTGGATTAGGCCTCTCAAACATTTTTATCAAAAAAGCCTAGTGTGGTAACCTTAGGATTTTAATAAATTAGACCCCTCATCCAAAATTTCTTGTAAGTAACTAAAATTAGGACTAATCCATTCAATTAATCCTAATCTTTCCATTTTTCAACTTAGATTAGTGGTGACTCTAATTTTAGAAGAAATTTCTAAAAATTGAATTTCTTTTTCCTTAATTTTATAGTTGAGTAATCTATATTAAGTAAGTTGGGCTTAGTATAAGTTAAATTAGATGAAAATGCAAAATTAAGATTCAACAATAGAACTGGAACTATGGAAATAATTCAAAAGAAACCATCCATAAAATCCAAAGCTACATGGCGATTTTCAAGTTATAAGCCATATTTTTAAAAAGGATAAAGTGAAAAGCTTGTAAAAGTACTACATAAACTTTACGTGTTTTGTTTTGTTTTTTTTTTTCTTTTCAATTTTACACACATAGTTTAAAATTATTAAATGTGAATTTAACAATTTGAAAAAACATCAATAGAAAATCACAACCTATAAGTGTAAACAATTAGGGGCAAGAAAGATGACATGACAAATTTAATATTTAAAGTCGCTCAATATCGTATTCAATTAAACTTTTATTTCTTAAGTTTACAATTCCATCATTTTGAGAAAGATGGCATGACAAACACTCATTACGTAAAAAGTATAATTGTAAACAATTATGGATGAGATAGTAAATTTAACAAGTGTTAATATCATATAAGAATACCTCTTCTCCAAATCAATCCTTACAAACATTATAACTTTAGGAAAATCACGATGTGTTTTAGGTTTATTGTACATTTAACTAATAAACTATATTTTAATTATGAAAAGAATTAAACTGACAAAAAATAGACTCATTAAATAATTATTGCAAAGAGGTTATATAAATATTATAAAATATTTTACTTTTCATACTTCTAAATTTAGGGAAGGGAAAAATGAACATTTGATACATTAACTTCACCTATATTTACAATTAACTACTTGAAATGTAAAATTTCCCAAATTTAACAACTATTGACCTAAACTTTACCCATTACAAGTAACTATATTGGTGATGCATGAGATCATATAGAGTAGACCGGTGGTTGCTCTAGGCGGTCCATCAACTATGTTTAGTGAAGGACCTGCAAAAAAGCCTCCTATTATAATGCCAGTGGAGGCCTTCCGATACTTAAGTTAGTAAGGAGGGAGTAAAAGGGAAGTGTTTAGAATATTCAAAGTACTCAATATGCTTAGGGAATTAGAAAGAGAGAAGATCTTTACACCTTTGACTCCATACCTTATTTATAGGATAAAGGGCTCACTTATTAAGGACACATGGCATCTTGTGGTTTGGTCATACATGGCTATCGCAGGGGACATGTTGTAAAAGGGGGAACAAAATGGCATTGTCGCTTACTCAACCTTAGAGAGCTTAACGGTCGTATCTGAAAATTGGGAAGCTAGCATATTTAAGGCCGTAGGGCGTGTGGCCATACTATGGATGTGAGATGCTAATGAATGAAGAGAGAGTATGTGAGGTAGGTGTACTACAAACACTAAGTTACATCCCAAGCACTTGGTGCATACTTGGGAGGCTAAGGCTGCCCCAACCTAAGGAGTCAAGTTAAGGTTTTCAAGGACCCTAATGTAGTTTGGAGTGACAAGATGCTTAAAGTAGCTCGAGTAGATTGTGTTGGCTTGAGGGCAGATTGGGCATATCAAGGTGCTTAGGGGATCTCAAGTAGGTTGCATGGCTGGGATTAAGCTCGCTTAGGGGGCTATAAGAATGGTTATTATATTTTACTAACAATTCCACCTACTAAACTTACTATAAGAATCTCATAGGAATAGAATGGTTATTATATTTTACTCCTATAAAATCAATCAAATTTACTATAAGAATCTCATTAGGGTCCTTCAATTGTTTACATCGATCTTTTAAGGACCTCGTACATTTAGGAATCTCTCATTTTATCCTTGAATTATTAAAAAGAGATCATAAAATTTATTTATGTTATTTAGGAGATCTACAATACAAAAATAAAAAATAAAATAAATATATCGCTTTACTCTGAGTAGTAGAGAGAAAATAAAATTACTATTCCCAAAAGAATTCATATTACCTTATTTATTTTGAAATTGGGTGGCAAGCTTTTATTCCTAGTACCAAAGTTTAAATAATGAACAATCATGCTCTATTGCTCTCAATTAATAAAAAAAAGTTAAATGAGATTTAGTTGTTTTTCACAGAGATCAACTAGGGGTATATTAGTATGTTTGCTCATATTCTCAACTTAAAGAGTATAAGCAAGAACAGGTATTCCTAATAATAAAGTTACATTAAGTACTAAAACGTAAATTTTTAGTCTATTCGAATAATAATCATCCTTAAAGCATAAGTTTTATATTTATTATTTATTATATTCTAAAAAATAAAAGACCTTTTTCGATCCATAGACCAGATCCCAAAAACATAAATGGCCGGCGACTACTATCTCTAAGGAGAAAAACGTGACAAGGAGCTCCAATTAAAGTTGGTCTAAGCGGTTTTCCTAGTCTAAATATTATATTTATCGCCATAACGTGCAATCCGATTCCATGGACAATGCGGGAGATCGAAAGAATTCAAGAGCTCGAAATCTTGAATGCTCCGACAGGGTGGAAGTGGAACAGTGGAAAAAGTTTTTAAAAATAGAGGATATAGTTAAAGACAAACGATAATTGAAGTTTGATTCCCAGATTTCCATTTATCTACTTTACTTTTATTGAGCACTTAACTAAGATATCCACAAGCAATTCCCACTAGACTAAGAAGTGTAAATGACCATAAGTGGAAGATCAAACAAGAAGTGCGAAAAAAATTTACACTAAGTCAAACGGATGATGGCAACGGTTACGTCTCGTTCTGATGATTATGGATGGAGTTCATGATACAGGAGCAGCCTTCAACTTCGGTGTCTTTGGTTTGACGAAGAAAGCTGATAGCATGCTCTTACTACGAGCTGGAGCACGTACAATGTCCTGTCGGTTTGGGTTGTCAAATGACCTGAACGTCGTCATTGGTTTGGAGCCTTCAGAAGAATCCTGAAAGATGAAAAACCATGCACACAATCAAACGAGACATCGGCTGCAATAACTGGACTGTTTCACGAAATCTTATAGCTAACAAGAAGCCACACATGCATAAGCATCATTGCTATAACCAGACTACAAAGAGCAGTTTTACATGTCCACTATGCATAGTGGTGAATAAGAGATTACCTTGCGTCCAGCTCCATGTGTGGAGCCAGCTCCAGTACCAGTGGGGGCTCCAACTAGCAGCTGAGGTTGAATTGCTGAGGATCCACTCCAAGAATAATCTTCATTATCTAGTATGTGAAAAATGCAAGGACACGTGTTGATTACTTTTCTATAGGGAACTACTCGCAGGAAAACTGTGCCAAATAAATTGAGAAATTGATGCAGGCATACCTAGAAGATGAAAGGCTTCAGGAGTTTTAACAGAGTTTTCAGTGCTGTAGAAGAAAAAGATATCGAAAACCTTGTTACTCATTGATCAAAAGTTTGCTCATATGATACGCATTCAAAAACCTTGTGACTCAGATCACCTCGTCATGGGTAAAAATTTATCCTTTACCTTGCCAGTGCACTTTGCCTTTCCTTGAGTAAAGATTTCGTTTCTGATGCTAAATGCCATGAAAGAGTTTTTGATGCAGGGGTTCCTACATAAATGAAGAAATGAAATGTAAATTAGGAAAGAGCAAACCATGAAGCTATGTAATGTAACACAAGTTCAGCAGAAGTTATTGGCGATAGATCCATGTACCTGAAGGTTGAAGACGCGATCTTGCTTGATAATGTTTCTGCCGGACATCTGTCTGTATTTGTGGACTAAAATGCACTTTCTTACTGAAGGCATCTGCATTAAGAAAGAGATTAGGAAAGAATTGAAGAAACAAAATATCTATGAAATGAAAATCATTAAATCAAACTTAAGGAAGCAGAGGAAAGGGGGATCTCAATCCTCAAATCATCTCACTCATAACCAGATAAATGATAGATCTTACTTGGTAATATGTAGTGTTTATGATGTCGTGGGATAACTGCCAATAACTGCTGCTGCCGAAGCCCTTCATTGTCCGTATATGTTTGGCAAGTTAGAAGTTTCTAGCATATGAATAAAGATTAAATTAATCAGTAGTTCCACCTAGCCCTTCAGAGTTCTTTTTTCTTAGTTTATTATTAGAAAAGCAGGTGTTAGATCAGCTTATGTCCAAGAACTAACCTGATTAAGGCTGGTGAATTTTAGATCCATGACTGTCACGTCCAATGATTGTTTCTCAAGAAGGTCAGTTAGTTTGTATGCCACAGTGCCCAGATGATCAACAGCATTGACAAGGGCTCGAACAGCATAATCTTTTAGGTTATCTAAAACCCTGATGGAATTAATAATCAGAATCTGGGTTCAATTAAGTATACTACCACAATAAACCCATGCATTTTTTTCCTTCATTCTGCTAACAAGTCTAATCCTTCTAAACCGTCCATGCATCAAATATATGCCATAGATAGTCCATGCAGATTGTAAGTTATCCCAAGACTGACTTTTACAGCTAATCTAAAAGATGAGTCATTTTCTTTTTCTCTTGTTCTTTCACAAATGTATCATTCTTCCGGTAATTGACTCGTTTCAAACAATTATTTCCAACTTGTTCATGCAATTCCATTCTTATTGACATGGTCCACAAGGAATGACAAGTGGACTCAGTGCAGGTATCAACAAGCTCAATTTGATGGGGTAACAAACAAGGCGATTTGCTTGCAAACAATCATTACATGAAACCACCTTGGAGACAACAACAAAAGAAAATCAAGTTTGCTAAAGTCTATTTGAGCTAACAGCCAAGAAAGGAGTGTCCTACTGGAGAGCGATTGCTTCAGGGTCTTGAAAGCTGTAAGCTACCGAGCAAGCATAGTCATTCATGGAGATAATACCTAATTTTCATTGTTGGTACTATGAAGAAATTAACGATGTTTCTTTTTTTTTGGAAGACTGCCTTCCCAAGGAAATAGAGAATGAATGACAAATAGCCTCCTAAAATTACATTAGGCAAGTATTCTAATTATCTCAACCAATCTTCCTAAAATATATAACTGATCCTCCATCAATCGATTCTACAGCTTAACAGGATAGTAAACCATACTTGATCTCTCCTCAGAACTTCAAACAATTTTTCTCCAATCATCCACTGAACATAACAAATACATGCTTCTTTGGTCCATCCACAACTTCTTCCTTATGCAGTTGTGCTAGAAATCAAAACAAACTTTCTCAAATTTCATGGGAATTTCTTTGAAATCAACAGCTTTCCTATTTTAAATAAGCAAGAGAAGGGGAAAGAAATGTTCTATCGTCCATGCCACTGCATCAATAGTCATTTTTAATACATTCAGCCATGACAGGGTTAAAATATGCCATCTTAATGAAACAGCTATCAGAATTAGTAGTGCCACAAGTCTAAGTTCTACTGGTAAGAAAAACCATCTGTAACAACGGAACAGGGACAATCTGTGTACAAGGTAGCATTGACAAACAGAGTAAAGCACTTACCAAAAAAAAAAAAGGAAAAAACAAAACAGACTTAAAGCTGATGAAGTTGCAGGCTGTCTATCCAGTACCACAAAACATATGCTAATGCAAAAAGCCATTTGAGACATCAACACAGACAGCTCAAGAATCCATTCCCTAACCATAAGCTTTTTCATTAACTTCTTAGATGCATTTGGTTATTGAATTCCATAGTTCTACTATAATGCAGCACATTCATCACTCTCTAACTGCAAGCATTTCCATTAACTTCTTACTCGTGTTAAGTTGAAAAACTTCACAGTTCCACAAGAAAGCAGCACATATCATTATACCATGCATAACTGCAAAGAGTTCCGCTTAAGAATGACGTCACCAAAAGAAGGAAAGGAATATACATCTGTTTCTGCTCGCTATGAAGGTAAGACTTCTCACAATACTCCGCAGCTGAGTAAAGTTGAGGCCTCAGATTCTTGAGTTCCTGAGGACAAATGATGACAAAAAAAAATAATCATTCAATAGTTCTTTCTTCTAGAACAAAGACAAGTTAACAGAGTCTCTGTTGCTAAACTTGGTCGTTAAAGTTCAAGAAATCTCCTTACAAACATTTGGTTAAAGTACTGGAGTGCAAATTTTCAAAGTTTCAAAATCCGACTAATAGAATAACCATGAAATATTGTAAAATAATTTATGACTGTCCTTTTCCTGCATTTGCCCTAGTCTGAAGAGACTTCTGTTCCAATCTCTCTAGGACAGAAATTTTGCTCTTGGCATAAATTGGCTCTTTCAAGTGGTAATTGGATTTCAAAATGCAAGCACGGGGTTTCCACTTATTGCAAAGTTTACAAGTTCCGCTGCCTACTCTTACATTATATTGTGAATGAACTAATTTAGGGATTCAATGACTTGGTTTACAATTATAACGAGCTGACTGCAAGATTATTCCAAAATTATTCCAGCAACGGCAGTATTTCCTGCATTTTTCCACTACTCACGCCACATTTAGAAAATTCCTGATTTCCTTCCGCTTTCTTCTCTTAGATCCTCTTGTAAATAATACCAATTTTCTAACAAGTACCTTAAGCACTCAGTAATCATACTTAATAAGGAAATTTCTGATTTCCAATCAAGTTGCGCGACTGGTGATTCATCAAATGTGAAATCAGCGTCCTACATTCCCAACTTCCTTATCGAGTATGTTAAACAACAGAGCGATCGCTCATGATTGTAAATCTAAACAGAAGTACTCAATAGCTAGCGAATGAAGAATCAAGTACGCGCAAGATCCTAATTTAATCAACAACTACGTACTAAACTTCCATTTCCAAACTAAAAAAAGAATCAACATGCGAATTATCACCAACGAATAGCAAATCATATCAAATCCAAAACAATAACCAGATCTAAGTATAGAATCTCCTTAAGAACAATCATTAACAATATTAATAAAAACAACGACATCCAAGAGAAAGAGAATAATCGAAGAGCGTACTTGTAAGGCCTTGACGAAGCTTTTGCTTCTCTCCATGGAGACCTCATCGAAAGTCATAGCCGGATTATCGGTTCTCGTCCGTTCGGTCTCCATTTCCTTTTTTTTTTTTCTTTTATTTTTCCTGAAAATCAAATTTTCAAATCCAACTCTAGACCATTGTTGAACGCACTAGCACGAAGTAAACGAGATTTTTGTTATTTTTTTCAGCCTTTTTATTTGGTGAAGAGAGGTTAGGTTTAGGTGAGGAACAAGATTAGTTTTATATTACGAAGGAAACCAAACCAAAACAGAACAGAACAAAACAAAACAAAGCGAAATGGAAAAAGGGAAAGGGGAATTTCGTGAAAGAGTAAGGTGAAAGCAAACCCTAGAAGTGCGATTTGGAGTTAAGAGCAAGAAAGGTTGAAGATGACAATGACGTATTATGTGTGTGTATTTATTGCTTTACATATGGGAAGAAACTGTTTCATTTATTTCTGATCCTTCGTTACTAGCAAATTATCGATACTGTGGGGTTTTTGCTTGGCTTTGCTTTGCTGGAGAAGTTGGTACACTGGCAACTGGCAAGTGTGTGCATTGAGTTTTTTTTTTATTTTTAATTTATTTAATCTGGTTTTGGATTAGAAAAATTAATTAAATAATTAGTAACTGCAACTTACCACCCGCCTTTCCCGAGGAAGATGAAAAGACGAAATTGTCCTTCCTCGTGGCCGCGAGGACGAAGTCAGGCACTCACATGCAAATGGGCGGTGTGGAGGATGAAAGTTTGCCGTTTCTGATTACTTGAACGTGTTCTTATTAATGGCGGGAAGGAAAATAAAAAAAGGTGTTCTTATTTAGAGGTGCAACTGAATATGGCAAAACAGGGTCCACATCCTCGGCGAAAACTCTATAAGATATTTTTTAATAGGATTCTGAGAAGAGTTGTAAGTTTTAAAAGAAAAAACTTATTAGAAAACTCGCTATTTAGTAAAAAATAATTCAAGTGTTATATATTATAAAAAGTAAAAATTATCGATTAAAAAACTAATAAATTTTTAGATTTTATACTTTTAATTAAGTATGAACATAATGTTATTATATTTGATTACAATAAATATAATATAATAAAACAAAAGTTTGATTTTTTTGAGTTCACGCCTCTGTAGAAATGTTGTTATATCACGTAAATATCAAATTTTCTTTATCTGTAAAGTCGATTCTTTTATTTATGGTTTATTTATTTATTTCTTTTTTTCTCGGTAGGAAAATATTTTTCTCTCTCATTGTAGAGTAAAACTATATGGAAGATAATTGTAAAGATATTCATATTGTAATATATATCATTTTTATATTTACATAGTACAAAAGCATTTTTTTTTTTTCCCAATAAGAAAGTAATGAGATTTGACAAGTAATATTTTTAAAGGTTTTCTTTATTTATAACAAGAATAAGAAGTTTACTATTTGTCAAATAAATTTTAGATAATTTCTAGTTTAACATTCCATTGCTGATTTGTAGTATTACTTTGTATTTATAGATTTTCAATACTTTACTAATTTGTGCAATTAACAACGGGTTTGAGAATCATGTTTTCCAACAAGCTTATTAGGAAGATTTCAAGTAATACCCTAAAAACCTTATAGGGTTTTGAAATACTCTACAAATAATAGGATGGATACTAGGATTGTCAATTCCATTCTAAACCCGCCTCGATTACATTCATATTCTTAGTAAGATCTAAATAAATTACAATATGCAACCTGAATGAGTTCTGTTCAAATTTTATTCAAATTCGATTTAGTAATAATCGAGTTGAGTCCGAACTTGAGCTACTTAAGTAATAATTTGAATTGAGTTGGAATCGTAGAATACTTGAATCATTAGGCTCGTGAACCTAATTGATTTTGTATGATTTTTAATTTATTTTTTAAATATTGACGATTCTATCAACAACAAAAAATTAATGAATCTATTATTATTTAAAAAAAATTTATAAAAGTTTTGAATTTAATCGAATTAATAAAGTTAATTTTAAACTTGCTAAATATATCTTCAATCAAGGCTCGAGTTCAAAATTTAGAACTCGACCAAATTCATGATGAGCTTAATTTTAGAGTTATTAAGTAGAGCACGAGTTTGAGCTCGAGCTAGAGTTTAATGATATATTGATTCGAATCGATTTGGTTATTTCCTTAATTCTCACAGTATTTAGGTAAAAAATTAATATATAATATTAGATATTTATTTTATCAGCTTAAATGTATATATGTAATTAGGGGACATGTATGTACGAGATATGAAGTTAGAGACAACATATAACTTCCCCGTGTGAAGGATGCATATTATTTGTGAACTTGATGTACCTTGTATATGTATCAAGAATCCTAGGCAATGTCACACGATGCTTCCAATAAGATCTAGGGTGACAAGGAAAATAAAGTTTGTATTTTCATGGAAGTATCGATATGTTTTTTTTTTTTTCTTGGTAAAGGAACTATCGATTTAATTGTACTTAAAATATAAATAAATGTAGATGCGGATTATTTTCTTAGATTGACACGAAGCACCAATTTATGAAGTAAATTAGGGGTGATTGATCCAATGACTGATATAATTTGCGGTCAAAGAAATAATCAATTTATTAATGAGATTCGAAATGATGCACTAATCTTAGTAATAAGGTTGTTTGCAAGAATCTGTAAATGAATGATTAGAACAAAAGAATGATTTTAGTAGAAATTTATCTCATCAAATGAATTCATAAAATGGAGTTTTAATGAAGTTTGAATAATTTGTAATTAAAAAAAAAAAAAGAAGAAAACTTATATATAGATCTATTAGGGCTGATAGTAGCTTTATAACTAAAAATAAATATCAAGTAAATAGAAAAGGAATAATGTTTGTTTAAATCTTAATATTGGTGGTCAAAAAAATAGCAAAGGAATAGTCTTAATATAATGTTTGTTTAAGTCTTGGTGGTTATCTGATGGGTAGAACAGCCATTCTTATGGAAGAATTGGAATTGACAATCAAACCATAAACCATTTGAACGGGACAATCGCCAAGATGCAGTAAGTGTCCACAACAGGTCACTTTGTAGGAAGAGGCATTGAGCCGGTTGGATGGAGCTCAAAATTGAAGAAACCAGTCGGCTGAAATGAGATAAGCGTCTAAATGTTTGAACCTACAGTTCGTCGATTCTTTTTCCCAACGTAAATCAATAGCTTCTTCAGTTTGGTTGAACTCGAGTCCATTCAACTTCCTATTAGTATTTTCCCACTTCTTGATTATTGATCCTATGGATGTCTATATCAAAACCACTCAGGTTCTAACTTGATGAGTTTGCTTTAACAAAAATCATGCTCAAGCTACTTAACTAGTTTGTTAAGTTGAGTTTGATGATATGGAGCTTAATTAACTTGAGAGCTAAATGAAAAAAATTAATTAATTAATTAAACTTTAATTAGTCAAGTTTTAACTCAATGTTATATATGAATAATATTTTAATTAGAAGAGAAATAGTTTCTTTAGATAAAACAAGCTTATCAAGTCCATTGAATCAAGCTAAAACTTGCTAAACGTCCTTTTGAGTTGTATTTAAACTTAAAATTCTAAGCTCCATCAAGCTTTAACTCTAAAATTCTGAATTTAGCTCCGTATTATGTATCTTGACTTATTTTGACTCCTATAGCCAGGGTCTCTATTGAAAATGGGTAGTTCTTAAGCTTAAGGTAGAATCTGGACTACCCTTGAAAAGACATTTCCATATGGTTTCTACAAATGAGGTATGCATTATAAAGTTTATGGGCCAAGTCCTTAATTTTATAGAATCATGCTAGAGGTTCTCCTTTAATCAAGTAATAAGATTCAAAGGTTTAAATTTAATTACAAATGAGTTAGATAATTTTAGATCAAGAAGCTCATAATATAGTTATTTAAAATTAAAGCATGGTAGTGAGTTTTCTCATGAGGTTTACCTAATGGCCATATTATAATGTGATCTTTGCCCTATTTATCAATATTGTAGAAGGCTTATTTGATTTTGTTTTAAGCCAATTTAATGTTTTGTGCTAACACTTTGAGCTAATGATAGAGTGTAAGGAGTCAACCCTAATTATCTTGAAATATCTTACGAGAATCTAATTTAATAGATTTAGAGTAAGGATAGATAGGTTGGTTTGACCAATTTTGACTCTTCTCGATTAGCTTCGCCGTTTAATAGGCCTATATATATATATATACATACACATATATGCTAATATATATAGCTTAAGCTATGAAAAGTCCTCTAAATAATACATTATGCATTATAACTTAAAGGGAAGAGTTACAAATATGATAATGAAGGATTCATCTCGATAACCAATCATTAAAACAATCTAAAAGAATAGCTAAAGTCATCCAACAGCCAGAATGAGCATCAAATCTATAAATGAATGCTTCTTTCTCTACATTTAACATTTATAAGATTTAGAAAAATAATGTAATGTTACTAGACTTTTCTTCTAAAAAATCAAATCAACAGTTTGATGAAGAATGCCTAAGAATGTTTGTCTGCCGAGCGTGCTTGCAAGCTGCTAATATCATATGTTCCTTCTTTCTAATTACATCCTTCATATATCATCCAATAAGGGTTTGTCAAGTTCATTACAAGCGTGGTATCACATAATACATGTGATCAACTATCTACAGTATCATCTTTACTCAAAGATTAATATATATATATATTAAATCTAATTAATCTCGTCCATTAAGACTATATATAATCGAACGATTGGGACCTATCATTATTGTTTATGGATACTAGCAAACACCTAGACCATCCTTTTTCTTGGATTTGGTACAATGCCATACCTTCTCGCTTACCTGAAGCGTATTGACACATGTTACGAGCATATTGTATATATTTGTTGAACTTAAGCATACAAGTTTAAAATTGCACGATTATACCGTAGAATTGCCTATTTGGTATCTCCTACTAACCCATGATCTTCATCGTGCTCGTGCAATTCTAGGATGTGTTTTATTGCTTTAAATTTTTGTAGAACTCAAATTGTTTTTATATAAGGTGAGAAAAAAAAAAAAAAAAAAAAAACAAGAATTCGTGATTCCTAATTTCTTAGACATAGCTCTATTTTTATTTTGTTTGTTTTACTTTATACTAAGTATCCTTGTATTTTGACATGCTTAGTAAGTAAAATTCAGCTTTTTACGAGAAAAAAGGTTTAATTAAAATCTCAGAATTTGATGTTGAGGGAAAACCAACTACTTCAAATTAAGAATCACCTAATTATATCTTTTGCTGCAAATGGTTATAGATGCTTCTAAATTTGACTTAAAAAATAAAAGATAAATTGCATTTTATGGAGTCAATTCCATAAACTTAACCCTAAACCATTAATAGATAGCGCAACCTTTATCTTTTAATATCATAGATTTTGTAATAAAATGGAAATGAAATAAATAAAAAAAAATACTGTACCAGTATATAAGAACTTGGGATAATATCTTTTTCTTAATTTTATATGTACAAATCAAACTTTTACTTGTCATATTACTATTTTATCAATAACTATACTCTCAAAGCAATGTTTATTTGTCTAGTTATCTATTTAAAGATAATGAAGAAAGTAGATTAGAAAAGTAAAGTTTAATTAAGTATAAAATTTAACAACTTCATACTTCAAGTGTAAAACTTTTCCATTTCACAGATAAAAGTTTAATTATGTATATTATTTACCAACTCTAAATCAAGTAAAATACATAAAATAATATAATAGATATTGATTGTAATAAGTGGATGCAACCAATTTACTTAATTGACTTAAATATATAGTATGTCATCTTGCAAATCCGTAACGTAGTTGCCATATTCATCTTCGAAGGTCTCAGTCAACATCCCATCCTGGAAGGAAACTGACATTATAATTTTCTAAAACCATTTGGCAGAAGTTAACTATATCTTTCTTCAATGCAAAACCATGTTTACCTAACGTAGAAATGGTAACAAGTAAATCAAGTAATCTTAATTTGTTTTGGCAGTGACAATTATATCATTACAACAATTCATAATCTTATATTATTTTAATAAGTTAATTTTATTAATCTTTCTCAGAGGTTAAGCTGTTTAAATATAAGATGCTAAAAATATAAATAGCCACTTAAACTTTGACATCGATATGGATATTTTTCAAAACCTACAAAGTGTATTGTAACACCTTTAAATAGTGATAAGTTGATAAATAACTTATAGAAATTATAAACAATCCTTTAAACTTTAATCTTAATACAGAGATTCCCCATCGAACTGATCAAAATATGCTTTAATATCCAAAAATTTTGACCTTTTGAAGTGAAAACCGAACTTCGATTCGTTTTGTTTTATAGATATGTTAAAAGAGCATTTCATAAATTTACGGAGGGATATGCATATTCATACTAACATTAAGGTTTAACATATTATTTGCATTTCCCATATGAAATCATTGAAAAATCAAAAAGTTAATTATGATATTACACCTTGACATCAGAAAATTTTTTGTCTATTTTGCGAGAAGAAAATAAGTGCAATCGAATGCAACTAATTGTAGGTATATCCTGCATCAACCTTTTGATAAATAGAATATTAGAATTGATATATAAAAGAAAAAAAGAAATAAAAACTCTTAATAAACACTTATGAAATGCCAATCGAGAGACCTTTTTAACATCGCTAAATTTGAAATGCTTTCTGGACATTCCCATTTTAGTTATATCTTTTTTCATCGTTTTACTAACAAAACGTGTATCGAGGGAAATTCAACGATGTAGTAGGAACAACCATGTATAGTCACTGTTCGATCCTGTCCTGCCACGGCCAGCACCATCGATGAGGGGGCAAATGATTCCCATGATACCTCAATGAAAGCCATGAGGACAACATTGATGGAAGATAGGTGGAGGTGATGACTGTTGAGGTGGGGGCACGTGTGATAATGATCCTATTTTGTGGAGCTTCATGATAGTCCTGCAAGGAAAGCTCCGGGATTTAGCCTTTAAACGTGCTCCCTGTCAGAGAGATTGTGGAGTTCCGATCTTTCTTTATTTTCTTTTCAATGTTGTATTATGATATAGTTGGTCAATCTAGTACCATATTATATATCTTGAAACTTATTTATGTTATTAGTATATATTAATATAAGCCTTAAAATCCGACTAAATTCGATATTGATTGAGACTCACCTCATGAATTAATCCTATATATTTAAAATCAATTTATTAGAATGATGATACGAAGCAAATTAATTTGAACACAGATCAATTTTCACTCATATATTAATAAATCAAATAATATTTTTCCATTTAAAATTCGAAATTGCTACAAATTCAAACTATTAGATGCTTGATTCCTTTTTCTTGAATCAACCATCATCGGAGAAAGAGAAGTAAACTGAAATCAGCCTTAAGCCATCTTTAGTGAAGAATCAAGACGATGGTAGGATTTAGACTAAATGGATTTTCTATGACCTTTATTGAGAAATTGTTTGACATGAATTTCATAAAAAAAAAAACTAAAATATATTGTGAAACCCATCTGGTATACGGATTCGAAAAGTATTTATCGAACTTTTATCTATGTTCAATCAAATAACCTATACGACTGAACCGACTTATGCCGAATTAGGATTTCGGTCGTGTTGTTGTACATATTACAAGCTTCATCCGCAACTCAAATGAAATATCAGTTATAATTTTTTAAATATCGTAACTCAAGTTTCATATGTGTAACGTTGTATATAATAACAAAGAAAAAAATTTTCGTGTAGTATCATCATTAGACTAAAGCATAACCTTGTCCTATGATTGATTATCGTGTCTAATCGATTACTACTCGATTCCGTAATGATGCGGGACATAATGCAAAGTTAATACTTTAATCATTAATAGAAAGTGGTTGAGGATACTTCTAATCTTATAAGAAAATAAAAGATCTCAATAAACTAGATATCAAAAGGGAAAAGAGGGAAAAAAAATATCCATTATACCGAATGGTTCATAAATTTATAAATAGAAAGTCTTAATGGAGTTTTAAGTGGCATTTATTGAAAATTAGATTAAAAAAAAAAATTGTTCAGTACTTGTTCTTATAGAATGTGTAATTAATAGTAAAAACCATGAAAAGACGATTCTTTAATCCCTTAAAAAATGTCCAAAGTAGATGCTAACAAAAAAAACACTTCATAAATATATTGTCTTATGTCCCATAATTGAGATATGAAAATTCCATCAAGTACATATATGGTGTATGTAAACAAATGCTCTAAACATTTATAAATATGATTGTCAAAATCGTGATTCTAGTGTTCATTTCAATGTATAAAATCAATAGAATAGTATAAAATATTACAAAACTGGTAAAATTGTACATAAAAGTTTATAATTTTACTAAAGTTCTGTACGTAAATGATTTTACATTCATTTTAACTAAGAAAAATATTATAAAATCATAAATTCATAAAATTGTATTTTTGACTCACAATTTTAATAACTATACTTACAAATATCCATAAATATAATTAATAACCTAATTCCTTCAAGGAGTTGTATCAATGAATAATGAAAATTGATAAAAGATCCGAAGCTCATGATCCGAACATTCTCATCGACTAATTTGATTACATCTCATAGGTAGCATAAATAATATTAACACTGCCACTTGTATGACGATGTATAAATAAGAATGCCAGGTGTGTCTTTTGATCTTTCTGCAACAAAATCTTTGTGTTATCTATCATTGCTTATATGTAATATAGTCGTATGACAATTTACAAACCATATATATTATTGTTAATAGGCCAATCCAAATCAACTTTTTGTGTAACCTTCTATAAGTTCTAATATATAAAATATAAACACATTAAACAAACCCGTCTTTTGTGTAACCTTTTATGTGTTCTAATACATAAACAAAAACAAATGATTGTAAGTTACAAAGGTCCGCATAATATGAAGATAGGTACATTTTTACATCAAAGGAATAAAAATTAGCATTATAATTAGCATCATCCATACACTTGTTCTTGTAAAAATAAGGAATCTATAAGGTAACTTGGAGACCAATACATAGTCACCACAACTAGAGATGCAAAAGTCCGTTAAGCGGATGAACTTGGCCAGGCCCACTTTAGCCTATGGGTTAAACAGGTTAAGTTCATTTAGCCTGCCTTTTAAACAAACAAAAAAACTTTAGCCTTAACCTATTTAAATAGCAAGTTAAACAAACTAGCTTACAACTTAAAGGCGTAATGAGTTAAATGAGCCGACTCAAGTCAGTGCATTTTAGCCTGCGAGTTAAATGTATTGGGTTCATATGGCCTATTTAAAACGTGTTAAAAAATCTTGGTTCAAATTTGTTTAAAAAGTGAGTTAGATGGGCTGACTCTTGAGTCAAAACACACTTACATATCTCTAACCATAAAATATACAAATTTCATGTAGAACATACACACATATGTAACTTAATTCTAATGCAAAATATAATGAATTGTCCTCTTTCAGTTTTAGCGACTTATTACAATATAATCTTTGCATCTAAAAACCCGGCATGTCTCATGACTCCCCAACATATAAGTTCAACTATGGGTACTTCCTAACATCCCATGAGTCTAAGATCAACTAGTCACATCATCCTAACACAATTATTAGATTGGTCATTAGCATTATCAATCCACAATGTCATTAATACATGCATCTCATACCACCAGTACAATCCAAATGCATCTTTCTTCTAGTATATTAACCCATAATCTCAACAAATTAGTACCTAACTACTACATTATTTTAGTAACCTACTTTACTTGAGACAAAGCAATATACTAGTCAATGGGCACTTGTAGCCTCAGATTTTTTAGCATCAACTAAGCACAACCGACACATTATTTAAAGTTCTAATATTGTTAAGTTCATGTTCTTCCAACTTAGCATGCACATTTGGCATATATAGTAAATAGGAACTTGAATATTTATTTTCCAATAAAAACTATACAGATCTTACTTTCAAATCTCAATACAAGTACATCTTAATGTTTAGTACTTAATGCAAATTCTATATTCAAACTTAAGCTTAATTTATTCTCTTACACTTCTAGTACTTAGGAAAATCTACCCTTTCTTATTATTCATTTTATAACTTTACGTCAAGTGTAGATGAGGGGACCCAGTTGTAGTAGTCACATGTGTATAGTGTGAGTCTCGTACTACATTTAGCTTCAAAAGATTAACGTAGAATGATACATAAGAAGTAATTTGGACAAAAAGAAGTAAAAAGGAAGAGTAAGTAGTTTCAAAGAACTCAAACACACTAGTGAGTAAAGAAGCTACTAAGTATCAACACCACCATTCTAGATGAGATGTAATATATTCTTGACTTTGAGCTCTATTTGATCTTCTATGATAATAATGTAATAATAGACGTCATTTTTCTAAATAGTTGAATTCTCCCAAATGAGGAAGGGCTTTAGGTATTTATAGAGTTAGGTTGTTGACAACACTTATTGGATCATATTGTTGATCCGTTGTCAAGATGAATCCTCCTATTGATAGATTCCTCTATGGGCTTTTGACATGTATCATGGGTAGCGAATCTCAAAGGGAAGATGACGTAATCTAGGTTTCAGTGAGAACGAGAAATAGAGAATGAGAATAGGGGTTTTTGAGTATGAATGTGTACGGATATCATGTACTAAGACAAAAATACAATCAAAGGTTGAGCTTGAAATAGGGTTCGATATGACTCATGAATACTAAATATCACTCAAGATTCAAATGAGAAGTTATATGCGACTCATTAACTCGCTCAAATGAAGGGTTCACCACAATTTTAAGAACAAGATTGATAAGAACACGAGAAAGATTAAAGAGTTTATTCAATACTCAATAATCTGACAAAAACAAGCTCGAAGATCTTAAGTGTGACCTTACTCAAAAGAAGAAAGTTTCATCATAAAATATGATTATCTTCATTTGTATATTTTTTTTTTATGTTAGTACAAATGTTGCTGTTTATAACAAGTCCTAGACCTTAGTAGCAAAACTGTAAATAATGTACAAGACCTTAAACCCTAAGGAATTGAGCCTATAAATAAAAATAAAGAAAAACATATATATTAATACAAAACTGTGCGTTTAATAGAATGAGACGGCATGTAATCACTCTGACAGTGTAGAAAAGAGCAAGATCCAAACTGGATAAGGTTAGCAGTTAGATGTTCGAGTCCGATAAGGAATCGCTAAAGTACATTTAGTGTTCGTGATTCATATTGAACTTTATTTTAAGCTTAACCTCTGACTGTGTTTATGTCTTAGTGCATGATATCCATACACATTCATACTTCAAACCCCCCTGTTCTCACTCTCTATTTCCCGTTCTCACTCTCTATTTCCCATTCTCACTCAAACCCAAATTGCATCATCTTGCTTTCAAGATCCACTACCCACGATACGTATCATATTGATATCAGAGCTTTAGGGAGACATGCACGCTAGTGTTCTTCAAAGTTTGATTCGTGGTTTAAACATTTCTAATAATCATTGTTCCGTAGTTAGTGTGTTTTTCATGTTTTTAGCAATCGTAGTATTGTGCTACAGTTGAGTCCAACAACATTAGTTTCAATAGTTGATTCTAGTTGTTATGGAAGTGTTTGTCAATAGTGGAAGTTGTAGAAGCTGAGTAGTGGTTGTTTCTAGCCTACTGTAATTGTGTTTTGTTTGTTCAATTTTATGGAAAATTACTATACAGACAACAATGTTAGAAGATAGTGTCAATAATAGGAGTGATAGTCTTCGCGAAAGCTTAAGGAGATGTATTGATAACTTAGAATATCATATTCAGAATCTCACTAACTCTATCCAAGAACTCACTGGTTTAGTCAGAAGTCGTAGACATAATGGCCAAGAAGAAAGAAGGGGGCGAACACCTACCAGTAGAAGTAGTTTCAATGAACTTGATAACGATAAGCGACAGCCAAGAAGAGATGCTAAATAGAGAAGGAGAGAAAACCCACCTCTACTGAGGAGAAGAAATGAAAGGAGTATTGACTCCAAAGCAAATCAAGAAGCTTGAAAAAGAGAGCCAAGAAAGGATGTGGCTGAGTAGAGCTCCAATAAAAGTAGCCGATCCGAGGTGAACTAACTAACTCGAAATGTAAGGGATGAACCCCGAACACCTGGTCGAGGACTTGATAATATAAAGCTCAAGTTGCTGACCTTCAATGGAAGTAACCGAATTGAAGAGTTCTTTGACTAGGTTCCTCGAGTCGAGAAGTTGTTTGAGTGCTACGAGAATGATAATCGAACAAAGGTTAAGCTAGCTTCATTATCCCTTATTGAATATGTGAGTTCTTGGTGGGATAAGTTAGTTGCCAAGCGAGATGCTGAAGGAGAGGAGTCGATCAGAACTTGGAGGCTTGTGAAGCGATTGATGAATCAACGCTTTGTGTCGACCTACTTTAAGCAAGAGATACTCTATGCTTTTCAACACCTGAGGTAAGGTCGATACACTGTTAAAGAGTACTTACAAGAGTTCAAAATTCTAATGACGAGATGCAAGATTGTCGAGCCATAAGATCATACTATTACTAGATTCCTAAGTGGACTCTGAGATAACATTGTTAACATAGTTGAATTGTAGCTGTTTAACTCGTTGGACGAGTTAATCAATTTGGCATTGAGAGTGGAGAGACAAAGGAAGAAGCATCAAAGGTTGAGTAGCCGACATCAACAAGGCAGCCCCAAGCCTAAGAGGTATGCCAAAAGAAAAAGGCTAGAGACGAGGATGGAGAAAAGAGAGCCTAATCGACCTATCCATGCTAAGAAGAAAATTGCCGAGAAAGAAAAAGCATTTGGCAATAAGGCTCGAGATATGAAATGCTTAAAATGCTTAGGCTATAGACACATTGCATCCTAATGCCCGAATAAGAGAGTCATGGTCTTAAAGGGCGAAGGGCCCGAGGCTCAAATCGAGAGTCAGAGTGATAAGAGTTTAGAAGACCAGTTAATAGAAAAAGATGTCTATGCTGAGGATCTGGATGAACTCTTAGCTATGGCGACACGAGCTAACCTAAAGGCTAATCTTGAACAAAGAGAAAATTTATTTCATATGCGATATCTAGTGAATAGGAAGACCTGTCCCTAGTAGTTGATGGAGGAAGTTGTACCAACATTATCTCTGCCAAGTTAGTGGAAAAGATGAAGTTGCTGACTTACTTGTACCCTTGACCCTATGGATTAAAGTAGTTTAATAACAAGGGTATGGTCCATGTGCATAAAAGAGCTCGGATAGCATTCAAGGTAGGACAGTATGAGGATGAGATTGAATTCAACGTGGTCCTTATGAATGTTGCGAATTTACTTCTTGGCTAACCTTAGGAGTATGACTAAAAAGTGATCCATGATGGCTTCCTCAACTCTTACACAGTTCAGAAGGATGGGAAGAGCTATTGCTTAACCCCCATGAACTTTGAGGAAATCTAGAGACAGTCGGTACCCATGGTGAAGCGAAAGGGAAAGAGAAGTTTGTTTGACATTCCGCCTCGTGCCTAATGTTTAATGTCGAGGATGACTTCCTTTCGAACTCGTAGTAATGATAGGAATCAGCCTACAACTATCTCCTAGCCGCGCCGACTTATCCCAAGCCGATGTTGACCCGCCAAAAGCAAATGTCGACCTATTCTAACTCAAAGCCAAATAGTTTAAGGTTGAGGCTGAAAAGCTTTTGCCAAGTTCAACCTCAGCCTAGTAAATGACAGAAGACCAAAGGGAAGAAAAGGAGTCACTTGGCATCAAGTCTGTTGTCTGCCGAGAAGTCGAGAGATTACACAACCGAAGACTCGGGACCAAAGAACCACTTGGCACAGCACAGAGAGACTAGTGCCAACTAACTTTAGTACTCATCAATTATGGGGTGACCTTTCTAGTGCCTTAGCCAAGTACTACGAGACTTTAGAGACTCCTCATCAGACCCGAACATCCAATTGCCAACCTCGTTCGGGTCGGATCCTGCTCCTTCCTAGACTAGCCGAGTGACTACATGCCGTCTCATTCTATTAAACGCATAGTTTTGTATTCTTGTACATGTTTTTCTTTATTCTTATTTATAGGCTCAATTCTTTAAAGTTTAAGGCCTTATACATTATTTACAGTTTTGCCCTTAGGGTTTAGGAGTTGCTATAAATAGCAACATTTATACTAACATAAAGAAAAAATATATACAAACAAAGACAATCATATTTTATGGTGAAACTTTTCTCTTTCGAGCAAGGTTACACTTGAGCTCTTCGAGCTTGTTTTTGCCAAATTATTGAGTATTGATTTGACTCTTTAATTTTTCCCGTATTCTTATCAATCTTGTTCTTAAGATTGTGGTGAACCTTTATTTGAACGAGTTAGTGAGTCGCATCTAACCTCTCATTTGAATCCCAAGTGACATTTAGTGCTTATGAGTCATATTGAACCCTATTTTGAGTTCAACCTCTAACTGTATTTATGTCTTGGTACATGATATCCATACACATTCACACTTAAAACTCCCTATTCTTGTTCTCTATTTCCCATTCTTACTCGAACCTAGATTACATCATCTTCCTTTCAAGATCTACTGCCTACGATACGCATCAAGCTTTTATTGAGTCCAGGCCTATAACTAGTCTCTTTAAATATATAAGCTTCCTTAAGAAAGGTTGAGAGTGAACATGTTAATCCAATGGTTCCTACTCTAAGCTAACCATGTCAAATCTCTCAAAGTTGTCCCAATATCATGGACTTAACTTTAAGCCCTATCACTTTAGTCCAAAAAGTCAAGGCTAGATTGTTATTAGACTTAAAAGTCCAAAAACTAAATTTAGCCCTCTAAATTAAGAAATAATGCTAGCTCCTTAATATTGTTGCTATTGTTATTGTTATTATCCTATTTTATTACTATTGTTATTATCTTTATGAATGTTGTTATCATTGTTATCATTGTTATTGTTGTTACTATTGTTATTGGCATAAATTTGGAAAATAGGCTGATCAAGTGGACCAGCTTTTACCTTAGCTAGTTGACTAGTGTTTACCATGCCAATTAATTGATCGCCTATGGCTAGTTGCAAAAATTTGTCAATCGACCCCTCCTTCTTTATCCCTAGTTATGCCAAAAACAAGTTTTCATGAAAATCAATCATTGCACTAGGATTACATTCATGCATTTTTTGAAAATAACTCGACGTCCAATTCCATATTCAAAGTTAATCCTAAATATACAAGGAACTTGTTTTGAACAATTTCCTCATCGATAATCGAAAATCAAAACTAACCTTATTTCAAGAATACTTCTAAAGTTCATTATTACAATTTATTATAACTTGACATCAATTTTAACTATTCTTAAAGTTCTTATATTATAATACTAAATATCGTTCTTAGAGTTCATGAATTTCAATAACAATCCGTTCTTCTTTTTATGTTACCTTAAACAAAAACAACATCAAAGACAAAACAAATAACATACAACTAATTAGGCTTTCAAATACCATACGCAATAAGCCCTAAATCATTACCTACTTCTCATAACCTTGAAGAGACAATATAATTTGAGAAATCTAAATTAATTCTACTATCAAATAGAAAGTAGTATTGCTCACTCATTCCTCTAAAGGATTTAACATTACAAATCCTAAATTGCAAATTATCCCCACTCCCTAATTCTAACCAAAAACTCCATTAGAAAATTACTAATGTGATAGAAACCAAGGAAAGAATGTAAAATAATAGATATTTCCTTGTGAATTTATTCTTCTTACTAAAAGTTGAGAAAGGAACAAGTAAGATGCCACTGAGGGAAAATAACATGTGTTATTTGTAAAAAAGAGATAGAAATAAGATATGTTATGATTTTTTAATTGTATAGAACCTTTAGCTAAGGGTCACATCTCATATAGATGGGGTGTGGACAAGTTTTGTAAAATAAAATAAAAGCATATCAATTAGTCTAAAGAAATCTACTAAGAAAAAGAATAAAACACACTATTTTTCTAAGATTATGCATTTTAAAGAATATGATGGTGGTTATTTGCAGATAAATTAAGTTTAAATATAATTAAGGGCTTTTGGGTGAGGGAAAAGGAAAATAATAATATAAGATTTACAAAAATCCCGAAAATAGGGTTCTTAAGAAAATAATCCTTAGAATACAATACTTAAATCGCCTTTTGAAAGTGTAATTTTAAATTGAACTAAAATCGCATCTTCAAAAAGTGATTTTAACCATTAAAGCTAAAATCATCCCTTAAAAAGCCAATTATAGCACTATGCATAAAAATTATCTCTTCAAGAGATAATTTCTTCATAAAACTCTTTAAAGCTGATTTTATCAGCAACCCCACATTTACAGCATAATATACACTACAAATAACCTAAATTTTGTACATATAAAGTCTCAACCACAAAATGAAATTTTGTCCATACTTTACAACCACATTCGACCTCTTATACCAAAATCCAAACACCTTAAACCCTATACAATAAAAACTTCATTATTTTTCAAACTTCTCAACACCAATAGAGCAAAAAACCATATAATATCTATATTCTTAACCAATAGCATATATGGAAACTAGAATAGATCTTTGATAAATATAAATACAAGATAAATTTGATAAATATTTGGAACAACACAATTAAGGGAAACAAAAGTTGCAATACTCCATACACTTAGTCTATATATAAAAAATGTGCACAAAATGTTTAGCAATTACAATCAAAATGTTCATCAACTACAACTAATGAAAATCTACTACTATCTACATCGTCAGCGTGCATAGGCACGCATCTCCCAAATATCTATATTAGGTTAAGCCCGTACCATTTGGTCTACATTTAATTATGTGATCTATGTGTTGTCCTCTATATAGGTACTAGAGTAAGTATGTACATAGGTATCAGAGTAGGCTTAACCTACATAAGCCCTTCACCAATGTCTCTGTTGTGATTTCCAACTCGCTCCTTAAATGAAGTAGGAAGAGTGTGAAAGTGACTGTTGGAGCTCTCTCTAAAAAGTGTTTAATATTGAAACCTATTCATTATAGGAGATGCAGGGGGTGAGTAATGCTAAGGTAAGAAATCTTCTCAAATGTCTAAGTTAGCCTACCTACATCTCCTTCTACCCTACCCACATCTTTGCCCTTGACGGTGCCCTTCATGTTGTGGCTTGTGTAATGTGGAGTCCTTATGCTCGATATCTAGTCTTAGTGGGGGTACATTATCTAGATGGATGCCCTAAACTACTGAACAATGCTATCTACCTTAGCTTACTTAGTTATAATATCCTCTTACGATATGTAAGGTATCTTACGTATAAAATATTAAAATCCGCCTGCGTGTAACGAATAATGGTACAATTAGCATATAATTGTACAAATGAAGAGTAACAAGAACAAATAGGCTAGATGTATATTATGTATATCCAAAAGTCTCTAGATTTGCCAATATATCAGTAGGTGACCTGCTAGTACCAATTATGATAGTTTAGAGCAACATTAGGCGGTAATCATACCTCAAAAATCTTGTTATGATAGTCTGCCCATTGATCCATCCAACTCGTATGGATAATAGCCAGTTCATCTTAGTTCGACTACATAAGTCTACCTTATGAAGTGCCTATGAAGAATCAAGAAAAGAGGGAATCTCTTCGATCCCACCAAACAGTTGAGTCGTGCAATTTGTATAATAAAACTCCACGATGTGGAAGTAATAAACAATACCTGTGCTAGCCAAATATCACTCACATCCCAATAATATGCAAGGAGCCTAGCGATGTTGTCATGTGTATAGAGGATCCAAACCAATTGAAAACTTAACAATTTAGAATATGTACTAACACACACTTTGAAAAGTCAAAAATACTCAAGTTAATAAGAAAGTACTTGCTCTAAATATTGGAGGTTAAATGCATCCCTGTACTGGCTCGCTACAAATGTAGGTAGCTTGGTGACATTGAACTCTACCCCTTTTGACTCATAAGTAGCCTACTGTCTACCATTGTTATGATCTAACAATGTAAAGTGGCAATATGTAGAAAGTGCTCCCATGCCTAAACCTAAACTATGACTAGTGGCCCGCTAATCTCGAAGGCATCCATCTACAAAGTAATGCACAACTGACAATAAAGCCATGCTAAGCATATGGCACATTAAGCATGTCGCTTAGCTGCACTAAGGAGTTGAATTACAAATACATATTACACATGCATTAAAATACTATAGGAGAATAAATTTGAAGGAAAAAAAATTATGAAAACAACAATGTAGCATATTATATGCACATACAAACTTAATTTTCACCATTTTAGATACATAAAAGTGAACAAAAGTTAAAAAACAAATGCCTTCTTATACACTTCATGTCTAGAGAGAGAAATGGAGAACAAAGCATAGATTTCTCATTGTGTTTTCAAATTTAGTGTAGTAAAGGGTTGGTAACCGTGTTAGGATCTCTAATCTAGTGTTAATTTGATAACAAATTGAGATTGTAGAGAGACAAATCACTTTAGGGTTTTGTTTTTCTATAGAGTTTGTTTTGCATAAGAATGAGGAAGGAGAACTAGAGAGGTGCTCAGGTGGGGATTTTAGGCCGAATGAAATTGCCTTTTGAAAAGACAATTTCAGTATCATATATGAAATCACCTTTCTAACATGCGATTTCTTTACAGACTAAAAAAAAAAGTGATTCTAAATACTGTATTTTGAGGAATATTTTTCCGAAAGACCTATTTTTGAGTTTTTTAAATTTTATATTATTATTTTCTTTTTCCCTTGTGGGTGACATTATAAATAAAAATGCTATCCAGAATAAAATATCTTATTTAGAGCATTCCATGCACAATTGTTTAAATCAATTCTACTAAGTTGCTATATGTAATAATGGAAAATCTAAACTAAAATATTCAGTTTATTAAAAACTTTACCTATTAAAAGAACGGATCTTGTAATGTATTTTAGATGTCAATATATCATTATGTTACTAACATAATTAAAACAAATAAAAAAAATTGTAAGTGTAGTCTCTTATTATTATCATTATTATTTGCTAACATCTTACTTAAAATTAGGGTTCTTTCATTTTTGTCTTTTAATTAGATATATCATATTTTGGACAAGTCACTAGACCATGACTAAATTAGCATCATAGACCCTCGTTATGGGAATTTTCTACCATATACAATATATTTTATTACTATTACATCTATGAACTCGTTACTTTCTCATGTATTTTCCATAAATTCAAGATAATACATATTAGAATATTTAAACTTTTGATTTTGAACAGTTTAGTACCTAAACATTTAAAACTTAAATTTTAATGCTTGAAAATTAAAAATTTGTTCATTTGAGTATCTATATTTAATAGACGTTATATATATGATGGGTATGAAACTACTTGAAATAAAAAATTTAAGCACTTATGTGAACAAATTTTCAATGTTTAGATATTAAACTGTACGAAATCAAAAGTTCAGGTATTCTCATATACATTATCTCCATAAATTCATAAGCCCAAATGTATAATCTATTTAAAGTAGAGCCTAAAGTATAAATGAATTAAGCAAGCTTGCTAATTATTCGAGCTTGACTTCATATTTGCTCAAGTTTAACTCCATTTGGTATAGTTGTACTTAAGTTTAAGCTAGCTGAATTTACACTAAATATGCATGGTTGGGAAATGAGGAAAATGAGAAAATTGGTAGAAATGGAGGGAATACAAGTGCTTATCTAATTCAATGAGAGATGGAAATAGAATCAAATTGGTGGAAATTAGTTAATTGTTTAGAGATATTTTTACTTCTAACTAAATTTAGAAAAAATGAAAAGAAACTGATAGAAAGTTTAAGAAGTTATGTAAACATCCTTAAAAAGGAGGGAAATAAACACAATTATATGTTTTGAAAGATAATCTAAACCAATAATTATCTTGTTTTTCTTTCATTCATTTCTTTTACATTGATTAAACATTAGAAAAGGAAGGCCCCCTAGGTCTAATCCAACCTCACTTTAGCTCTTAAACCATAAAGGAAGGCTTAAATTGATATGGGCTTGACTTAACTAGGAGGATCTGACCTGATACCAAGTCAATCCTTAGTGCTCACTCCACCTACGCTCAGGTTAGGCTTGTAGCACTCACCAACTTCAACAAGTTCCCACTCCATCTTTGAGCAAGCTAACCTACATGGCTCAACCCAATCTGAATCTAGGTCAGGACTTCATAAGCATTGGCCATCTAAGAGCTCTTAAAACTCCCAAGGACCTAGCCCGTTTAGCTTAGGCTAGTTTCCTTAAAGGATACTCCTAATCTCCCTCAAGATGTTCTTCACTACTCCATGAGGCTATCGCTAGCCTAGGTTTATGCCATTAAAGGCTCTTTTGAGCTCATATGGACCTTAACTCCCTAACCAGGTCAAAATAGATACAAAATCACTTATATCTAGGGCAAATCTTTATACACTTCGGCTTTTAGAAGATGTATCTATTCAAGTAGACACACTTGCTTATTTAAGAAGATATGTAGGAATTTCATCACATTTTCCTAAAATATCACGGCCTCATCCCTTATGAATAGGTGATGATACGTCCAAGTATAGACACCTTCACTCACATACTCACTACTTTGCTAGTTTTTTCGCTAGATTCTAACTTAAGTGTTGGGGTGCTCAGGTTGGATTGTTCATGTTAGACCAAACTCCGGCGTGTTTATGCAGGTATCTTTGATTGAGAATCATACCCGACACTCAAGGATCAAGCCTAATAACCTAATCTCAATCCCCGCAAAATCCATCATCAAAGCCTAAGCATCGGAAAAAGAAACATATCTATGCATTTCCTTCCATTTTCAGACTTAATGTTCACATAAATACAAAAAATTAAATTTCCCTTTTCTTCCTTTCCTTTCTTTTTTTTTTCCCCTTTTCTACCGATTTCTTTCCATTTTCACTTTACTTGAAAGGTGCTAAATATAATATTAAGCTTGACCTTATATAGGTTGATGAGCTCATAAAGCTCAAATGGACAACTAAGTGTACATATGAATTTTGCTGAACTTGAGTTAGGTTTGAGTTTTTAGTTTAATAAAAGGATTATGAAAATTCTTAAATTACTGAGCTTAAATAAGCTTTTTTTTTTAGCTGATCACGAGCTTGTAAAGTCGCACTTTCATATGAACTAAGGCTCAAATTTCGTGTCAAGCTTAGATTCGAGCCATTAATGTTTAACTCAATTTGATGGATTTATATCCTAGATCGGAAAAGCCCTACTAAATGCATTCACTAGTAACTAGGAAAATGACATTTGTAGACTCACCCATCCATCAAGGATCCACAATAGGCCCAACGGTATCATATAGGCTCGTATGGGCTCACATGGTCAATCTCGTTTTTACATTTTCGAGTCAAGCATTAAAATCCATGCATGATATTGCTTCGGAGATCAAAATCAAATTTTGTTACACTTAAACACGTCCACTTATGTATATTGAAAGAACAATGTTAAGTATTAAAAACTTTCTATCTTTTCATGTTTTTGACTCTTAAGTGCTAAAATAATATTTCACGATTTCATGGATTACTTTTTTTAACCTTCAACAGGCAGTTTGAAAACATCTTTGATAAAGATTGACATCTAAATTTAACTCTAAGAATGTTTCTTATTGTATGAGTCATGTTTTAGTGGAAATTATTGCTAATGATGTTATTAAGAGGCCATGCAGGGCGCACATGAAATTTACATTTTTATTTTGTGGAAAATTATGCAAAATTTACATGTGGTTTTAATGCTTTTATAAACAAGAGATCCGTATAAAATTTCGTTTTCATATACAAAAAAAAAAAAAAAAAAAAAAAAAGAAAACCAATCGCAGCTTCATCTCAATTTTCATGGGAAACCTCAAACTTTTCCTCACCTCTATTCAAGCTGATTCATCCCATCAAATTTAGCATTGTAAAACTTCTATTTATGCGAATACAGACTTGCAGGCGTATGGTTGTCTCGTTGTATCGAAAATTGACCCACTAAAAATGGAGCATGATATCTCCATTTTAATGCCTCTGAACAGCGATTATATATGCATGGTAATCTCCCGAGTGATTTCATGTCCGACAACGAATACCAGCAGTTATACGAATATTGATTTTTCAATCAAATGAATTAGGTTGGATTTCTTCTTCTTCTTTTTTTTTTTCTAAATTAGTAATTGAGCAAAAGAAAATGAATTCGAAAAGCTGATTTGTTTTTTTTTTTTTTTTTTTTTTTTGTTTCCTTTCCTAATGTACGCGTCATGTGGTTCTTTAACAGCAGAAAGGACATTGCTTAACGAAATAAAACGGGATTAATAAATACATAACACAAATCGACTACATATAAAAAGTGCTAAAACAATGGTAAGTTCATTGAACACCTATACAAAAGCAAAAATTTCCTTCATTCTAAAATGATAAAATGCTCTTTTATCATATTTATTATAAAAATAATAAAATTAATGATATAAAGAAATAATTAAATCACCGACCGAAATTACTATGATTAATAGAAAGAACCTTATGTTTGGGGCATTCAAGTTTCAATGCAATTTGGTTTAGGGGTCGAATATGTGTTTAAACCCTTAAATTAATAAAAGACATTTGGTTGAATCTAAATCGTTTATGATGTACCCTATCCAGGATGATAATATTAATAGTTGTAAAAGTTTTTAACAAAACATTTATGTTCAAATTGAGGAAAATTACACAAGAATTAGAGTTAGTCGATATTATATCACAAGTGACATTACGGTTAGGTGATAGAGAAGGCAAGCAATTCACTTGAGAGATGAGAAGTAATTGTAAAACGAGCAGGATAAGAAACAGCAAAATAAAAAAGGTGAATCTGATCATTTTGAAATCCCGATAGGTTTCGAAATTGAAAAAGAAAATTTTCTATATTTTATCATATAATAAAAATTGATTGGGGTTCAAATTGAAGTAGTTTAATTTAGTTTAACCCCTAAAACTAAGCTACAAACTATTTGGACCTTATAAACTAAATCACAAACCTAATTAAAATATAAAAGAATTACACTTTATGATTTAATTCGATTTTCAATTCAATTTGATTTACGATAATACATCATTTAGAGACCTATATCAAGATACTTTTAAGGGGATCTTTTGAATCGTTGACACAAAGGAATTCAAGATGCTTAAATAAAAAATTATTTCTTTACCCAAGGGAAAAAAAAAAAAAAAAAACGAGAGAGAGAGAGAGAGAGAGAAGAATTTACAGAATGAAAATCAAAACAATTTACAGTTTAATTGGAGTGAACGTGTAGATTTTCATCAGAAAGCAACAGCATCAGGCAATAAAAGTATAAGGGGAAGAAATAATAAATAAAACAGATGGAAGGAGCATATGTCAAAGTCATCGACAGCGCAAATTTGCAGAAAGAAAAGACATGCGACAGTATCTTTATAAAAGCAGCAACGTCTTGGTCCCGTTAATCAATGTCTTGCGGGCTCTTGTTATGCGTCAAAAAGTCAAAAAAAGAAAAAAAAAAAAAAACCTACTGCATATTTTGAAAAATTAAAAAGAAAAATAAAAGAAAGAAAAAAAAAAGCAAGTGCGAAGAAAATATGTAAAGACTCTTCACAGACATCTCATAAAGCACGCATTCCTTTCTCAACAAAGTGTGGTCCATACAAGAAACACCATGGTAAGTGGCAAAAAGAAAAAAGAAAGATCATAGTTGGGCACCCTCCCAAGATATTTTGTGTAAGCCTTTTATTGTACTAATAAGAATGTGCGGTATACAAATAAAGATAGATTGAAGAAATTGAAATTCAACTAAAAGAAATATAAAATAGTTAAATCTCCAATGCAAATCAAACAAAATGCAAGAGGAACTAAAAATTACGCGATTATGGTTTCAGCCATGAGCATTAACAGCTTCCCACAGAAAATTTTTAGGCATGGCGTTGGTAAGATCTCTAGCTTGAAGCGCGGCGGTCCTAAGCGTCGCAATCGTGGATTTATTGGCTTCTAGGAACCCCAAGCTCCTGTAGGGTAAATTGTGTTTCTTGCAAAGATCCCTTGCAAGAGGAGCAATCTTCCTCAGTTGCGCCCGGGGCAACCGCGGGAACAAGTGGTGCTCGAGTTGGAATTGTAATCCTCCGTATAACCAATCCATCCAGGATGGACAAGCAATGTCCAATGTACCAGAAGTTTGTTTCTGAAACCAATCGTTGCCATTAGGAGCTCCTACGTACACATTGGCAGAGAAATGGTTCAGGCAGAATTGGACATGTTGAATAGCTGTGACGCTAAAGCTCACAAGCACAAACATCACGCGTTCTGGCCAAGTCGGCAGGCATGAAACTAGGAGAGGGAACCAAGTCCAGAACACAAGGACCCCCAGAATGTTCAGAGCTCTATCAGGGACTTTACGCGTCGAGAACAACAGCAGAAACGTCTGGAGATAAAGATTGACCCTGGCAACACACATCACGGGATAGAATGTCCAGTGCTGGTAGCTAATTAGGAATCTCGCGATGCGGTCGAATATCAGTTTCCTGCCATAGAAAGTAGATGTCATCGAATCGAAAAACCGAGGGGAGACGGCGAAAAGAGGGATGTGTTGGAGATCAGGGTCATGATCGAGGCTATTGCAAGCGATGTGGTGTGCATTGTGAGTCCATTTCCACCAGGCAATGCTGATTCCTGTCAGGCAATTCCCGGAGACCAATTGCGCGAGCTTATTAAGTCCGGGGCTCGTCATTACTTGATAATGTCCTGAATCATGACCGACATATGCACTCTGCACCCAGAGCATCCCCAACAATGCAGCAGCACCCATATGTACCAAGACGCTTTCGGATCTCAAAACACCAAACACAACAATAAACAACATTATGGAAACAGCAATGAATGTGTAAACACAGGAATGTCCTTTCTTTTCGAATAATCCCAACTTGGAGAATTCATTAACCATTCTCCTGTAATCCTTGGAAACCTCAGAAACCTGGAAATCCTTGAGATGGTACCCTGTGTAGAATTTATCAAGAATTTTCCAAGTTGTTCCAGGATGATACGCGATAAACGCGTCGGTAATATCCTGGCCTGCATATGTTAGGATTGGCATCTCACCACCAGGATGTTCCGCAGCCCATTCTGTGACATTATAGACTTTACCTTGGACTGAGACCCATAAATCTCCAGGCTTGTTGTGTTGTTTAAGCTCTTCGGTCGTAATATACTTCTTGTTTTCCTCCATCAAGAAGACTATATCAATAAAAATGGAGGAAAAAGAAATTTGTACAGAATCTTCTCCAATGCGACACCGATCAATGAGATCGACCAAATTAATTCCCGGCTAACACTTTTTAATTAAAATAAAAAGTATTAGCAGGGTTCGGCTTTGGCTTTCGCAGAGGCAGAAAGATGAAAGATGTTCATATGTTTTTGTCTGTGGATACTTTTTATTGCCGTGGGATGAAAAATATACGGGTAGTTCATACGGCTTTCCTTTTTATGGAAACTGCTTGAGAGGTTTGAATGTAACGTGCAAGGAGAGATTGGGGTTGAATCTTATATATTACTAAAGGTTCAAAGATAGCACAGGGGATTGGTGGTCCACCCGAAATGACCAAGAAAAGGTGTGCCTTTTAGTTCGAATTTCGAATATAAACCAACAGCAATTCCTAGGCCATGTTTTGTCTTAATAATTTTTTCATAATTAATTTAACAGCCACATTGATTTGCCCCATTTATGAAATGTTGAAGTCCTCCGAAAAAATATGCTAAAAATAAATAATATATTGATAATCTTTACTTTTGATGATTTTTTTTTTTTTTTTACCAAATACTTGAATTTCGGATATAAACTAACAGTAATTCCTAGGCCATCTTTTCGTCTTAATAGTCCTATCAATGAGAACAATATGTTATATTTATTTTCATAGTTATTTTAACATTCAAATTATAGATTGATTGACCCCATCTACAAGACGTTGAATTCCCCCTATAATTACGCTAAAAATAAACAACATATTGATAATCTTTAATTTTGTTGATTTTCTTTTTATGCCAAATATTTGAATTTCGAATATAACTCACAAGAATTCCTAGACCATATGTTTTCCTCAACAGTCCCATCAATGAGATCAATCTATTGGATTCATTTCTTTACTTATTTTAATAGTTAGATTATAGATTGATTGGCCTCATATATGGAACATTGAATTCCTCCTAAAAATATATCAATCATCTTTACTTTTGATGATTTTCTTTTTGTGCCAAAAGCTTTTGATGATGTTTAATTGAAGGATAAATTACAATGATAATGACACTCCTAAAAGATAATTAAAATTGTAAAAAGATTCTGAATTTCGAAAATACTACTCTTACATTTGAAAAATATTGACATCGGAAAACCTTTTTTGCATTGTAAGTACTAAACATTTTCTATTTTACATAAATATACAGATGTAATTTTTTTCTAAATTGGTTTATCTCTGATTTGAGGCCCTCTTCGTAGGCACGAAATTTAAGCTCCTCCCTTCGTATCTCTCTCTATCTCTTTCTCTCTCTATATTAAAACACATTCCTAGTAAAACACCCCAATGCATTTACATTACGAATCAATTCACTCCAATATATATGATTAATTCATACATACACACACATATGACATATGTATGACTGTTATTAAGTAAATGACATAAATAAATGTTAAGTATAAAAATTGAAAGTATTAAAATTTTACTGAATAACAAAAATAGTTCAATGTGTTTTTTTTTTTTTTCCACATCAAGAGTAGCATAATTTTTCAATTACCTATCTATTCTATTTTAGAAAGTAAATAGATCATTATATATAATTGCATATAGTAATATTGATGTCTCATGTATATGATCGTATTTTATTACTTATAATAAAAATTAGTATAATATCTTAAATACATAATAATCATTATTTTTTATATAATATTATATGCTATAAATTTCATATTACTAATAACTATATAATGAAATTATTGTGTTATTATATTAAATATTATCTATATTTATTATAAGGATTGTCGTTTAATAAAATAATCTTTATAAGTGATGTAAAAATAATTATGATTGGTTTATTTTATTTCGTCAATTTATATTAAGTACCTTATTATATAATTTAAATTCAGTAAGTATCATATATATAATATTCTTAATATTTACACGACGGAAAGTTCATGATATATTGCATGTTATTAAATATCATGTAATTACTGTATTATATTCTACACTATTTATATTTACTAATGGTAATATTTATTAAGTAATATTAAAATTGAGAAATGTAATTTTCAGTAATATAATTATTAAATTTTAGGTAAAAAATTATATATAATCCCATTATAATATAATTCTAAAATTCTGAATTGATATGTAATTGTGATATAAATATTATAATTTAATATAAATATATGTTGTATATCATTTACATTCACGTTATAATGCCATATTATATATATATATATGTATGTATTATATGATATCATAATTTTTGTTTAAGTTTATCTATATTCATAATATTTACGATATTATTATTTATATCACCATATAGGTGTTGGGTTTGGCATTATGGCTATGGTAATGGATCTCACTGTCGTGATAGGTCTAATGATGGTGGACGATGGTGGCACGTCAACGTCTGTGGTAACGTGGTGGTAATATACTGATATGGTTTGCTCTTTTAAGGAATAGGCGTAGAAAGAGCTCATGAATGGTAAAGCAATATAACTCTTCATAGTAATTGCATAGTTAAGAGTAAGGGCGAAAGAAATAATAGTTACTCTGTTTTTACATGGCATAAAAGAGTCGAGTGTTTCTATGTAATTTCAAAATGTTTGACCAAAGCTACTAGTGACTAGATATTTAACGGATCTTTAGAACCTTTTTCCTGTTATGATATGATGTACCTGTTTTCGCCATTTTTATTATCTTTTATTTTTGTTTTTGTT
Source organism: Lumnitzera littorea (assembly GCA_024138015.1). NCBI lineage: Eukaryota > Viridiplantae > Streptophyta > Magnoliopsida > Myrtales > Combretaceae > Lumnitzera > Lumnitzera littorea. The sequence continues at coordinate 87,539,221 of JAMXBB010000001.1, forward strand.
TGACATAGGTTGCCTTCTAATACCGGCTTTAAAATTGGGTTTACCTTGGTTGGAAAGGAGTCCGAAGTTTCCGCATGGACCTTTTGTGGTCTCTCCAAAGATTAAGCGGAGGGAATTACAAAATCAAACGCGACAATGATTGGATTCGCTACGCGTTTACACCTATGCAGAACTTACTTGACGCCACTAACCCATAACACGACAGCTCATCCTTGCTCGATCTACACGCATATGTCACGTATCGTGACATTATTGTTCCAAACGTAACACGTTGATTACAGCTACTCTAAAACCGAGGACGAAAATTTGCTGTCCCTGTCTGTAAGCTGTCTCATCCAATAACGATGCTATACGTATCGACCTAAGTATTGCATTTACTTTACCGTCATTTGTTGGATTTTGCCGTTATCCATTATATCAGGACTGCTTGTTACATACCAATTCCAAAGTTTTTTTTTTTTTCATGGGTGAATAATAAATTATTTTTTATCTATTTCATTAGTGATTGTTTATTTGTGGATGAATCGCACTGCACAATGCATATGAGAAAGTCAAAACGGTTATTTTTTCTTTTCTTTTCTCTTTTTAATTATTTTTATCTTTCAAATTATTTTGTCTTGTGATATTCAATTTTAATGGCCAAACACGTGTGCATTTAGGCGCAATGTTTCTTAATGCATATTAACCATGATTATTTACTTCAACACGTGTTATATCTACTAGTGGTTTGATCCTTCATATAAAAACCAAAGAGTTACATTGTGAAAGTTTATATTATAAACTATTAATTCAAATAACAAAAGTCACATTTTACAATTTAATATATAAAAAGCTATATCGATACTATATTGTGCTTTCCCTATATCATATATTAAGCAAAATTAATACTCATTTTACAAAATAATATTAAAGACATTGACAATTCTAATCAAAGTCTCATTTTATAATCTCGAAGATAATATTTTATTATTATTATTATTATTATTACCATTTAAGTGTTTCTTTTACTTTTGGCCATGCTTTTTTTTAAATTATTTTTATTAAGGATCCTCGATTTCTCTAGAAATTATATTAACACATTATTTAATTATTCAATCATAGTATATTAATGCTTCTACTTAGCCATCAGGGAGAAAGAGTAGTTAGTCTTCCATCAAGTTAAAATAAAGCGCATGTATGCCAAGCTTAATGGACGAACCAAGGTGGAGAAATCATGGCTCGAGCTAAGCACTTCGAGCCGAGGCAAGAATGCAGTGGGTTATGTGTCTCATGGTAGAATTGCTAAGTAGAGGAGTTGAGTAAAAGGGGCTGAACTGAGTACAATCTATTCAATTCAAGGCGTTGCACTATTGGAGTAAGTTTTCTCATGGAAGTTGTGGGGGCTTTAGAGAAACTTTTTACGGAAGTAACTTTTTGAACTTTTACTTTATGGTGCCGGTATTCAGTGCATTTAATACAATATGATAGGTGTCCTGTTACAGCAAACTTATGTGCGGTTGCATACGTTTTGTGTTTTGAATGTGGTCGCCCAATTAAAACCGACTCAAGTGCTCGCATCGCAACATTTCAAGAGATTTATTCTTATACGAATCCCTGTAACCATCTATACTCTTACCAAAGCGTTTGGTCTATAAATACCACAATTGTTTAGAGAGAGTACCTTTTTGTGATTTCCTTACTTTCTCATTATAAGCCTTCTTCGAATAATGTAACATAACAGACTTCGAGACCATAAGGAGTGATCTTCCCCATGAAGGAGAGGACGAAGCAACGTCATTGGCATAGCTAGATAACAACACAAGAATGGTGGTGGAGGCACTAGATAGGTTAAGGCTTATTAGTGCCATCCTAAGAGATGCTTATTTTTGTGCTTGCCTACTAGAGGCTAGAGATATATTTACTGCCCTTAGGACGAGCTAGGGCCCGAGCGGTCAAACTAGTGGAAGCAAAGCTTCTACTCGCAATTGGATTCTAAGTGACTTTGTAGTTAAGCTGCTTCCAGGTTAGACAATACAGCTACTAAAGAGGGAGGAGAGAATGCCCTTATTGTCAAGGAAACATTTTGCTATGTTTGAAAAGTGTCTAGAGTATGAGCAATACCTCCCTTTAAGTGAATTTGGAAAGGAGCTATTCAACTTCCATTGATGTAGTTTAGCTAAAGTCTCTCCCAATGGGTGGAGGGTATTGAAGGCTTTTTAGGGACTTTACGAGTACCTGGTGATAAAGGCCATAGTCGAGCCCTTCAACCATTTGTATGTGAGGAAAAGCTTAGGTGGGTAGTTATACTTCTAGCCCTATTCGAGGTGGAAGTTGTTTAATGGCCTCACAGACTTTATTAAGAGTTGGTCAGATGACTTCTTGGCGGTCGAGTTACCAGAGGAGGCAAACTTTTGGATAAGATAAACCAAGCTAGTCTAAATTGGGGCCTAAAAGGAACTTAGGCCAAACAATGCTAGGCTATGAGGGAGATTTAAGCCTTCATAGCCCTTCGAAACAACAATGAAATAAATGCCACGGAGATGGTAAAGAGATACTTCAAGTATCTGACCTTCGAGTTCTTCTCCAGCATGAAGAAAGTTATGGTGAAGAAGTGGACAGAAGGTATAGGTTTGTTTTTCACAAACGACTTCATCTATCATGCTAGTATGTGTAAAGTTATGCTTTATCTGACATGCTTTTTAAGAGAAATAGAGAAGGAGGAGGGGGATCTTTATTGTCCATGCTAGTCACGATGGAGTTGGTGAATAGTGGTGCCTCGTACTTTGTCTTTATTTTGTTTTTTTGTCCTGACCGGTCGTTTGATTCTTTGTAAGCAAGAGACTAGCTGGGAAGATTCCCTTCCCTTTGACAGCCAAGCAACTAAGGTGTCACTAAGTGAGGTTGAAGCCGACCATGAAAGCCTCAAACCCTAAAGGCAAGGTCGTAGGGTTGAGCTTAAGGGCTAAGGAGACTAGCAAGATCAAGCTAGCTATTCTACCTCAGGGGATTCCTCTTAGTCCCCAAACAAAGTTAGTGGCAGCCGAACCCATGAGTATGATCCTTCCTTCCCTTATCTTTATTCCCACCTCTATGCCCATCAATGTGGAAGACGAACTTTCTAACACTAACAACTCGAACAAGGTGACGCTTGCCCCTCCTAACAAGGGTGAGGAGGAGGGCGTTAAGGCTAGCACCTCGTTTAAGGTAGCTAGTTAGAAGAGAAAAGCCCCCGAGACTGTTAGGGAAGTGATGCTTGGGAATAAGAAGAAGAAGCTAATGGGGAAGGTACCCTTACGCTAGGCAACTTAGTACAGGTGGCCAACAGCTCATCCCTATTAATGCATTGACAAACTTAGGGATGAGTTTTTTTATGTCCTTAACAAGTTCAGGTTCTTAGGGATTAAGTTAGACTTGTTCAAGGATGCATCGCATGTCTCCTAGAATGAGAAGCTCCACCTTCATCAATCCGAAGCCAAAAACAAGAGGGCTAGGGGAAAGCTCTTGAGGCTAAAGTGGGAGATCCAAGGCAAAGTTATTACATTGTAGCACCGAACTCTTAGCTATCAAGCCTCAAAGGGGTCTTACACCTCCAGTGATTGGGCTATCCTCACTCATTCGAGTTCACTAATCTGAAGCAATCCTATGGAGATGGTGAGTCATTTGAGCTAGCTCATTCGATAAGTATGCCTTCACCTTTCATAATTGATATCCTTCTTTATTGATACTAGTCTGATCTTAGTTTGTGTTTCTTTGTAGTATCATAGCCAGGTATTGCTCTAACTCAACAATAATGATGCCCTACAAAAAGAGGCAAAGGGATCTCGGGCGGCGTTGTCTAGTGACGAAAAGGGCCTAAAGGAGGTAGAGTCCTCTTCTAATAAGTATCTAGATATGTTCATCAAGGCTGACTAGTGTCTGCGCCGCTCTTATGTGTAAGTGGCTAGGCTTAAGGCAAAGCTATAGGATGTAGAGAGGGAAAGGATTGCTGTGGAGGAGAATGCTAGGGAGGCCAGCGACTTAAGGACTCAACTTAAAGACGAGCAAAGGGCTAAGGCTAAACTCTCCCAGAAGTTGAATGAGGAGAGGGAGGCTAAAGAAGGGCTCGAGAAAGAAAATGTTAAGTTGAAGGCGTCAGTCTCTAGGTTGAAGATTGAGTTAACAATGAATGCGTTAAAGTATGACAGCCCTAAAGCTACATCCTTGGAGTTAGCCAATCAAAAGGTTGGATTGGAGCAGCAAATCGAGGAACTTTAGAGATATAGGAGATCACCTCTAAATTGGAGAGTAGGGAGGTGCTTAGTGATGCCACTACTAAGAAGGCCATCGCAGATTTTCAAAAGATGGACCAGTAAGTGGACAAGCTTGAGGAATCTCCACTGAGTGCGCTCGGTTCATGAGGAATGAGGTGCTCTCCCACCATCTTAGGTTTAATCTGAGCTTCCTTAATTGGTCAAACTCACCAACTCATCGGGAGAAGAGGGTGGCCCAAGCGAGTGAGCAAGAAGCTATTCAAGCAGCTACTGAGGTTTGAAGCTCCCCTTCTATTGTTGTGATCAATCAAGAAACTTCTGCATCCATCTTTGCCTCAGCAACTTAATAGGAGGTTACCCTTGATGGTATTTCTCAGGGCAATCAAGGTTAAGGTGATCCTCTTACTAACCCATGTCAGTAAGTTTCAACCTATCCTGCAGCCTAAGGCCAGCCATCTCAAGCTCCATCAACGGATCAGCCCTTTGAGCTGATTGAGGAGCCATACTTTTCTAAGCTACTGGACCTTGCTGATTCAAACAAATAGTTATCCCCTTATCTACTTCTTATATAGGTTGGGATGCTGACCTTGATTTTTTATATCCCCAACTTAGTAATGGACTTCAAATTTCTTCGTGTACTTTATTTTACATACTTCAACTTTTGTTGAATGCTTTTCACTTTCTTGCTTGGTTTATTTTAACATGGTCCGGTACATAGTATACAAGGGGTGCTATCCCTCACTTAAGCTATTTTAGGGAAGTTAGGTTGTCGGCGTTCCGACCTACCCGATAAGTTAAAGCTCCTTTCGGTAAGGGGTGTTTCCTCTTAATGAGGTTACCCGAGAGAGGTCAGGTTGATAGCATTCCAACTTGCTCGATAAGTAGGAGTTTCTTAAGGTAAAGGGTGTTTCCCCTTACCAAGGTTACCCGAGGAGGTCAAGTTGGTAGCATTTTGACCTACCCGGTAAGAGGGTGAAGTCAGCGGTGTTCCAACTTACCCAATAAGTGGGAGTTTTTCAAGGTAAAGAGTGTTTCCCCTTACTAAGGTTACTTAAGAGGGTCAGGTCTGTAGCATTCCAACCTACCCAATAAGTAGGAGTTCCTTAAAGTAAGGAGTGTTTTCCCTTACTAAGGTTACCTAAAGGGATTAGGTTAGTGGTTTCGGTTTGCTTGGTAAGTGAGTCTATTCACCTTTTGGGGTTTGGGACTTTATATGAGGGTGAGAGGAAAGGAAGTAAACATAGATAACTCAAGAGAAATGGAATTTTCATTCATAATTTTGAAATGATTTACATAATTGTGCACTAATCAAAATAAAGCCAAAGGTTATTTGCATTCCATCTGCGCATGATGAGCTTGCCATCTAGTCTTTTTAATCTATATGTTCCATTCCCAAAATTTTCTTTGACTCTAATTAGGTCTCTCTAATTGGGGGGCAACTTGCCCTATCCTTCTCGTGAACCCATGGCCTTTAGCTTCTGGCAAACCAGGTCGTCGATCTTGAATTCTTTGTATCTGACCTTCTAATCGTAGCGCCTAGCTTCTCAGTGTTGGTAACCAATAACTCAAGCTATAGTAAGGTATTCGATTTCTTCGGTAGTATTGACACTGGCTTATAGTAAGGACTCATTGAGGATGGCGTTAAAGCTTTGAGTCCGGATATTGGAAAGCTTTATCTCAATGGGGAGGACTTCCTCCAACCTAAACGCTAGTCAAAAAGGGGTTTCACCTATGGAGGTGCAATGGGTAGTCCTATATTGCCACAAAATGTTAAGCAGCTTGTCTACCCAAGTGCCGTAAGCTTGATCCACTTTCTTCTTTAAGCTCTTAAGGATAACCTAGTTAGCTGCTTCGACTTGACTGTTCGATTGAAGGTGGGAAACCATTGTAAAGTACGACATGATGTGGTACTTTGTATAGAATTCTTTAAATTTGGGATTGTTAAATTGCCGCCCATTGTCCATAAGGAGGTTATAGTGGACCCCAAACCGAGAAAGGATGTTGTTCCAAATGAATGATTTAACATCTTCTCAATAGTCTTCACTACGGCTTCGACTTAGACCCACTTAGTAAAGTAATTGACTGCGATAATAACAAACTGTTGACCTCCCAAAGCCTTGGGAAAGGTGTCGAGAATGTCAATGCCCTACTAAGTGAACGATTACGAACTAATTAAGGTTAAAGAGTATTGTTGGGGGTGTGATTAATAGAGGTATACTTTTGGCATTAGAGGCACTGCTAGGCTACGTCCTCGGCTTGCCTTATGGTTGGCTAAAAATATTCGAGCTATAGAGCCCGGATGTAGAGAGTTTAGGATTGAATGTGGTTATTACATACTTTAGTGTATAAATCTTCCATGACGAGCAGGCCCCCGTCTTCTTAGAGGCATTTGAGTAGGGGGAGGCTGACCCCCCTGCAGTATAAAATGCCATTGATCAATGTGTAGTTGGTAGCATGATATCTCAACTTCTTCGCCTCTCTCATATTTTCAGGGAGTGTACCTTACTCTAAATAACTCCGGATGGGATCCATCCAAGTTGGCCCTAATGTTGATGCTGTTAACTATAAGACCTGTATCGAGTTGGGACTTATGCTCTTCTTCAACAAACACCCAATGAAGATCTTATCCTTTACCTTGAGCTTTTGTATCCTCGTAAAGGTAAGCTTAGATAGCTAATCCATTGCTGAGTTTTCAAGTTAAAGGATTTTTGTAATGGTCCACGAAGGAAACTCAACTAGAAGGCTCTTCACCCTTTCTAAATACTTTGCCATAGTGTCATCCCTAGCCTCGTATTCACCTTAGACTTGCTGGAAAACTAGCATAAAGTCCGAGAACACTTGTAGATGCTTGACACTAATCTCCTTAGTTAACTTGAGACTGGTTATTAAGGCCTCATATTGAAATTCGTTGTTGCTGGTGTTGAACCTGAACTTGAGGGCTCAACAAACTGTGATCTTGTGTGGTCCATTCAAAATGAGACCTACACCTCTACCCTCCGAAGTGAATAATCCATCAACGTAAAGAGCCTACACTGGTTTGTCATCCCCCAGCGATGCTTCATCCCCTCCTGTATATTTAAACATGAAGTTAGCTAGTATTTGTGCCTTGTAGGCCATTCGTAGCTAATACAAGATTTTGTATACGCTCAACTCCATCACATACTTCACCATCCATCCAAATGCATCTAGCTTCTGCAGCATAATATGCAGCAATTGGTTTGTAAGCACAATGATCTAGTGCTCCTGGAAGTAAGGACTCAGCTAACATGCTAAGATGATGATAGCTAGGGCAAACTTTTCTAGTTAGATGTACTTAGCCTTAAGCCTTTGGAGGATATGGCTGACATAGTATACAGGCCTATGTTTTCTCCCATCCACTCTAACCAGTACAGATGAGAGTACTCGGTTGCCTACAACTTGATACAAATATAAATCCTTCCTTAGAATAGGCTTGGAGAGGATAAGAAGGTGTATGAAGAAGTCTTACAATTACTTGAAGGCTATCGTACACTCAGGAGTGCATTTAAAACCCTTAGGATTCTTAAAGATTTTAAAGAACTCAGTACAGCTATCTACACTCTTAGAGACAAACCTGCTCAACACAGCTACCATGCTAGTGAGCTTTTGTACATCTTAGATTGAGATAGGGGACTTCATATCCCCAATTACATATATCTTTTCAAGGTTAGTCTCCATACCCTTCTAGGTGACTAGGAAACTAAGGAATTTGTTTGAACTAACCCTAAACACACACTTTTGGGGGTTTAGCTTCATGTCATGTCTTTTCATATGGTTAAGGGCTTCTTAGAGGTGCTTGACATGATTGTCAAGCTGTTTACTCTTGACAATCACATCATCGACGTATACCTGCATGTTACGTTCGATCTGGGGGTTAAACAATTTCATCACTATTCACTGATACGTTGCCTTAGTGTTTCTGAGGTTAAAGGGCATAACAATGTAACAATACATGTTGAAATCGGTGATGAAGGAGTTAAGGACTTTATCCTTCGAGTCTATCTTTTATCTAGTTATAGCCCAAGAAAGCGTCCATAAAGCTCAGTAAGGTGTACCCTAAAGTAAACTCAACTAGTTGGTTGATCTTGGGAAGAGGGAAGCAGTCATTCGTGCAGCCTTTGTTAAGATCGGCATAATTGACACATATACGCCACTTCATAGACTTTTTTGTTATTAGCACTACATTTGTTGCCAAGTCGAGTACTTCTCTTCCTTCATGAAGTCAGCCTTAAGCAGTTTCTACACTTCTTCCTTGATTGCGGCTTGCTTCTCTGGGGCAAAGTGCCTCTTCTTCTATTTGACAGGTCAGGAGGTAGAGTCAATATTGAGGCTATGGGTTGCCAAGTTAGGGGAGAACCCAGGTATGTCCAATGTTGATCAAATAAACCTATTTGACTTAGCCAACAGGAGGGCAACTATCTCTTCCTTCGCCTTAGAAGGAGTTTCGATGTCAACCTTAGTGGTTTGGTCGGGAGAGAGGACAATCTGCACTTCTTTAGTTTTTTTGCTCAACTCACCTCTCTCAGTTAGCTTCTCCTACGGGATGGTCTCTAAAGTGAAGACTCCATCGACTCTGGCAGCCCTAATATAAAGCTCTTAGGAGACTTTCCGTTCATATCTACAAACTGCCACCCAAGTAGGGGTTGGGAATTTAGCCTTCAGATGAGGGGATAAAGTAATGACCCCAAGCACATTCAAACTTGATCATCCCAATAAAGCATTGTAGGGGGATGGATAGTTGATCACGACAAACTCCATTAGTTGTTATGCAACATTGTATTCATCACTAAGTTTCATGTTAAGGGTAATGATTCCCTTGGCTTGGATGGTACTCTAATTGAAGCCAATGAGATTATGGTGGTATGACTTCATCTTGACGAGCAACTTAGTCCTTATCCTTTCATATGTATGCAAGAATAGAATATTGATGGAGTAGCTAGTGTCTACCATAATCTTTAAGATCTTAAAGTTAGCGATCCTCATCCCTATAACCAAGGCATCTTGATGGGGGTGTTTACCCCCTCTAAAACTTCATTAGAGAAGGAGATCCAAGTGTCTAACTTCTATCTCTTCTCTCTAATTGCCAACACTTTAGGCAAGGCATTAATAAAGTTACTAATGCTTGGCTGGCTCCCTGGGTATGGCCCCCTAACAATTATGCTTATAATGCAATTGAGGGCTCAATCGTTGTGGCAATCATCATTCTACTTTGCTCGGGTACCCTCAGTTCACTGCCTCCGAGGCACCTTGCCCTCATCATTGTCGGAATGGTCGTCGTTCCTCTACTGGGCCATGTATTCACCAAAGAAGCCCCACTGAATAGCTTACATTCTTCAATTGAAAGCATTTGTTAGTAGTATGGTTATGGTCATGGTCACCATGGACTAGACTTAGATCATAGGTCGGTTCAAAGGGGTGTACTACGTATAAATGGGAGGGGGTTCCACTCAGCTTGATGCTTCTTATTGCTCAAGCCTTCCCCCTTGCTCTGCTTAATGCCTTACTATTGAGGAAATCTTTTACGGATAATCATTCCTTGTCCTTTCCTCTTGACCTCTTTCGATTGGCGTCACACTTAACGCAAATATTGCCCTCCTAGTTGATGTATTTTTAGGCCTTATTCCAGAAATCAGCTACCATCTTCAGCTTTCTCTTTGCAAACAATTGGAGGAAGTCTTCTGAAGGTCAGATGCTGAGCTGTACGACATTGATTGCTACTCCTCCATCTAAGTGAGGGATTTTGACAACATCATTTTTTAACTAGGCAATGTATTCTCTTAGAGACTTACCTTTGCTCTGCCTTACTAAATATAAGGATAATGTGTCCTTGGACAAAGGCTTGCCAACCTTAAAGTGGAGGAATGGAGTTCTCGAGCAAGTAGTTGAACCATGTCCGAGTTGCTTTCCTTAGAATACCTAGGAAAGCTTTACACATTATGGCGTCCTCATGACCATAAAGGTTTATCAGGGAGTGAAAGTGGAGGAGGTCATCATTAGGATCACCAGCTGCCTTGCTCACCAGCTACTTAGAGAGCCTTCTCTCAAGTGCGGAGCTCATTGAGGTCAGCACCATTTGCCAAATGAGCTCAGCATTGTAGAGTGTAGTAAAACTTCGTAGGAGTCGGCTACTTGTTCATTGCTATGCTAGCTAAGGCTTAGCTATAGACCTTGCTAGCTGTTGTTGCACTAAGGGATCAAGCTACTGATCCTTGCCATTTTACTGTTACTAGTGATGGTTATTCTACCCAATACGAGCATAAGAAGCTTTGGGAGGGTAAGTTTGTGTGCTGTACATCCCGGCTTACTTAAAGCGAGTGTAGAGCAACCTATTTTAGGCAGCAAACTCCTCAACTATGCACTCCTCCAGCATTTCCCTTAGAAGGGGCTGACTCTCAACAGGTTGGTTGTTCACTAATTAGTGGTTCTTAAGGTTGTTAACGTGAGACATAGTAGTTAAAAGTGGTGTTTCAGAGAGTGTTTAGCGTATTTAGGTAGGAAATTAGATTTTCTTCCCATAGATGACACCATATGTCATCTCAAAATCTTTATCAATATGGATTTAAGAGTGATTAGGCCTTGCGTTAATGAGAGAGCCTATAAAAGAGAACGCAGTAAGGGGGCGCTTGGGTGTTGTCCAACATAGTTACTTCGATGCTTAAGTTAGTTGAAAGTTTAGAGAATAAGAGTCCTTAAGAGTAATATATAGGTTTAAGTGTGCAAAGTGTTAAGTAGTTTATCTTTGGGTAATGGTCTTGTATTTATAGAAAAGTGGTGCTAGTAGTTGGAGAAGAGTTAGTGGGCAAAGCTTTATCCGTAAGTGTTAGAAAGTGGGATTGTGGTGTCCAATATGTCTCGCGTATGTAAAAGGTAGTTATTGACTTAGTTTTTCAGTTTTATCTAGAGTCTTCTAGCTGTTATAGGCCTCCTATAGTTAGACAAGCTGTGCTCTGGGTTTGGGCCTAGGGCAACTTGCTATAAGCTATGAGCCTTATCAAGTCGAGACGGCCCTAAAGAGTTTATATCCAAAAGGTCCTATTGATACTCTTGTATTTTTTTTTTGTTCAAAATTATTGTTTTCCTATGAATAAATAAAAAATAATGCTATGCAATTGAGATATAAGAAGCAGTGGAATACCAAATAACGGCAACAAAAACAAAGGGTAGAAAAATCTAACAAATAACGACAAAGTAAATGTGATATCTAGACTAACACGTGTAGCATCCTTATGAGAGAACTTGGAGATAAGCATATAGGGACAACAAATTTTCATCCATCGATAATTTTACTAAAATATACAACTTAATTTTTTTCCAAACCAAAAGAGAACAGATATAGATAATTCATAATATATTTCACGAAAAAGCAAGGATATATGAGTGTATAGAACTATCTTTCTATAGCTTTTAATAAGTGTTAAAGGGATGAGTACCTCAGAATACATACCAAAATTTTCCATTTATATGTGATATTTTATAAAGGAAAATGTTAAATGGGTAAGACACTTCTTAAAAGCTCTAATTCCACTCAATTAAACCTGTTTTATTTAAACAAATATTTATTTCTTCTAACTAAAATAAAAAATTTAAGTTTTGAGATAATTGGTTTAATGAGCCCATAAGCTTAATCAAGCTCAAGTCAAGAAAACCTAAACAACTCAAACTGAATCAAGTTGAGCTTAACTTGTATACACCCTCGACTGAAACATATGTGTACAATATTTTTTAGATAAGGTAGTGAAGGAGCATTTATGAAAATTTCTTGCAAAATGTCATTTTTCTTTGACAGAATACATGCCACTCAATAAGGGTAGATACGATTCATTTTTTCCTCTAAATGAAACGAAACCAAACAATGAATATACAATCCCTTTTCTTAGGGCATTAAACTAGACGATACAATTTGGATTAAGGATTTTCCTAAACCACAAAATTTCAATTTAGTTTGGTATAGTTTATAGATTAAACCATATTTTGTAGTTTAGAAAAGTATATTTGCCTTACATTTAATCTATATGAACAATAATTAATTCAAATAATAATTATAAGTATTGATACCATATTAAAGATTGATAAAATCAATATTTGTGTTACTAAGAAATTTTAAATGTCTATTATTAACCAATTTCATTTATAAAAATAGTATATACTATAAATTTTGAACCAATCTATATGTATAATTTATAAATTATGATAATAAAAGTTCAATCCAAAAAAGTAAGCTAAACTTTTTTTTAAGTGTTATACTATAATAAAGGAAATTCTTTAGTTGCAAGTAAAACAATACTATATTTTTTTTATAAAATGGATTGATTCGGTTTTATAAATTTATTTAGTTTATTTTTTTAAATTAATCATAAATTAATGATTTGGTTCAATTTAAAATCTTTCGAAACCAAATGAAAAAAACACACCATATTTTTATTTAATTTAGTTTTATTTATGAATTAGTTCCATTTAATCGATTTTTCCGCAAATCCTACTACTCAACTAGTATGTTGATTGTAAGCATCTGACAATACCTCTTCCTTTTATTTAGATATTTTTATCTTATTTTGGTCATGTTTATTTGTCATCATTGTCCATAAAGTTGTGCTTACACCTAAGTAGGAGCTGGGTGTACACCATGACCCAACTCAAAACCATCCCAACGGGTTCAAGATTGGCATGAACCTGACCATACAGGTTGGATTCATATGGTTGAACCGCGTAAATGAGTCTAAATTGGGATCATAGTAATTATTTATTTCTTATTTATTTTTTTTTTTCATTCATCCAAACGGTGGGTGAGTATTAGTTTTTCAGAGTTCATTAAATTTGGAGTTGTGAAAAATTATTTTGATGTTCATGGACAGGTGATGTTGTCAAAAATAATAATCCTAAGACTATGAAGAGGTAATTTTACTTTAAACTAAAATCACGTTCCGAAAAGATAATTTCACTTAGATCATAATAAAATTACCTCTTAAAAAAAAAGTGATTTTTAATCCGAGTAGAAATTGCGTTTGCGATTTTGCACACGAGACAGCGTGCGCATTTCTATTTCCACACGGGAGAGGACGCCATGGGAAAATGGATCACGTCATTTCTTGTCAAACATAGTAACAATAGACTTAGAACATGAACATCATTACACTGTTACACACGTATATTAAAAAATTTTATACTTTTAGCAATTTTATTCTTTATTCTTAAGTTTGTAAAGTTCTTCACTCGATTTAAAGTTTTGTGGGTCCCTTTGAATGTACATAGTAATTTTCAGTCCACCGACAGGTTTTGTTTTGCTACACAAACGGCTAAATTTCCCAACTTTTCCAACGGACAAATTTGAAAAAAAATATAAGTTGAGCTCGTCACTTGTCAGAGTCACCCGAGTAGTTATGGAACGCCAACTCAAATAATAATATTGTAGAAGCAACTCCCTCAGCGTTGTTTCAGTATAGGACAAGGAAAACGTGACAAGTCACGTTGATAACAATGCTCTTAGGAGAAGGAGAGGGTGAGTTTCATCCGGCTGCTCCCATTGAAAAATGAAAATTTCTCTTGGGATTTTAAAGATCGTGTCAGACAAAGAGATATACGCCCGCTGTACCATTTGGAAATGAAACTTTTTCTCTAAGTTCTTCATTTACGCCCCCGCCCCCCCCCCCATTCACTTTTGAGGGAATGATTGGCTATTTCATTTTCTTTTTATTTTCTAATAAAGTTCTATTATAATGTTTAGTTCAAATATTACAATGTAATAGGAATTCATACTACATTCCTATTACTTGAAAAGATGTAATTGGTATTGCTTGTCCAAATTCTTGAATTGGGATTCAATGATTATTGCTCCTTTCTTTCCTATACCTACCCTTACAAACATTTCAAAATTCCAAAAAATGCCCTCATAGATATAACATAATACTATACAACCCAACCCTAACATTGACAAACCCTAATCTCCTTTTTTTCACGCTCATGTTACCATAGCTCCCTCTATTGTCGCCTCCATCTCTTTCTTCTTCATGTTCTTAGTTGTCTTCGTGGTCCAATTCATCTTTTCCTTTCACGAGATTTGGGTCTCGCGATACACCAAGTAGTCGAATTGTATAGAGTAAGGTTTATTTAGAACAATGACAAATTGGCCAACAAAAGAGAGATTGTAGGATTTAATTGGGTCGGGGAAGAGTCTACTAAGAAGACTAAACTCTGGAAGAATGTTGTATACAAGGATGGAGTTAGTGTTAGGGTTTGCATAGGAAGTGTGGATTAAGATGATAGGGAAAGAGAAAATAATGAGGGTTAAATCTAATACAAGGATCTTATTGGAGAAAAAGATAAGGGATACAATTTGAATGGCATTGAAGATATTGTATAGTTTTGTTTCCATTTTCTTTCGATTATATTTTTTTTACCAATTTTAATTGAATTCTTGCACGATAGTTTTGCAAATCTATTGGTGAAGTTCTTTGATTTCTAATTGCTTAGATATTGAACAGATGTGTTCTTAATGACAATCTCAAATTAGGGTTGAGATATTCAAAATGACAATTGCAAATTAGGTTGAGTTGTTCGTAATCACAATTGTAGATTGGAGTTGAGTTGTCTGTAAATTTTTGGATTGTTTTGATATTAAAGAAATTTGTTCATAACGGTGGTTCTATCAACAAATTGTTGGGTTTGTTCTTTTTATTTTTTACTTTTTAATTTGTATGTTTGTAATGGAAATTACAATCATGAATATGTTCATCATTGGGTTATTTCTTTTATTTTTTTGTTTTAAAATTCTGTTATTATTATTTAATTAAATAATGGCCATTTTAATAATATTATTATCGATTGATAATTTATTCCATATGTAATTTATTTCTAATTAAACAATATAATACATATTTGGACCTAGTACAGTTTTATTAAGGCTTTATTTTATACAGTATGAATTATAATTCCGTTATAGCTTTATTTCTTTCGATAAAGTGAATGTGACGTTAACGTTGATGTCAGACAAAAATCAGAACCCGTCATCTAATGTGTTCAAGTCAGGCTTTGGGCTCAGGTTAGGGATTTTAAATACTATAATGGGATTATTTTTTCAGGAAAGTGTTTTTAGGATTTTTTATATTTTTTGCAATTTGTTTTTCCCAAAATCAAGAGGGATATAAGCAAAAGCCAAAGCCCGACAGGCTCCTATCTATGTCTCTCTATTATTATTAATTACGAAAATAGAAGACTATTCCACTTCAATTTTTTTGACATGTAATCACACGTATAGTTATTGAAAATTGATAACTAAAACGAAAAAAGGAGTTGTAAAATATTCTGACTGTACTGGAAATATAAATGCCCATATATGAATGTGACAAAGTGTGAGAAACTAAACAAATGACATTTGCTATGTTGTTCGGTACCTTAGTTTAGGTAAAAAATTCGTGACTCCTATCATTACTCATATTTATTTTCATGTATAGATATTCTAATGTCTTTGATTTTTAGGGAAAATTTACATTTATCCCCCATTATTTATCTACTTTTATTTTTTTTCCTAAAGAAAAAGTTTAAGTAGAATACACTCTCTCAATGATAGGACTAGGAAATATAGAGCGAACCACTACAGCACGACGCCCCCTCACGCCTCACCCTTATTTCAAAGAATAAAAAACGCCTAAAGCCAAACAGGACAGAAAATGAAGAGCAGGAAAGGCTGCCTGACACCACGCTGCAATCAAATGACCCATCGCTCCTTGAATGGACGTCTCGACTACCCACAGGCAACAGTAATCCCAGAGAAGGAAAAGACACCACGACGTTCAACACACTAAGACAAAGTACGTACAATAATTTAGCGAGTAAGGCTACTACAATCCCTAACGAATATAAGCAACGCTTTTTTAATATGCAAATGCAAATGGAGGAAGACAACACAGATCAATCGGAGTTGGGGAACAAATGAACAAGGTGAGTCAGACTCCCCTATTCGTGTTATTCCCTTCTCGAAAAAAGAAAAACAAAATTTGTTCGCTCCATGGAAACTATCCGTTGCAGAAAAAAAATAAAATACATATGGAATCTTGCCCAACAACTCCATGTGATTGGTTTAGGACATGAATTTTATGTGATTAGTTTTAAAGCAAATAAGAACTTCAAAGAGTTATAAAGGAAGTCCCTGCTTTATTAATGGCAATTTCCAAGTTTTGTACTTTTATGATATTGAGCTTGTTTTTTTGATTTCTTTATATTTAAAATTAATTTTTTTATTTTTAATTAATACTAAATCCTAACCCATTTAATATTAATCCAAAAATTCTAATTTTTTATTTAGAAAAAATTTTGAAGTCATCACCCAATCGAAATCAAGAAAAGAAAAGAAACCATAACCAATTGATTACTATTTGACTACTATGTTTGATTTTAATTTGAATGAAGAAGTAGAGTGTTCCAAGTTCAAGTTCAGGGACTAATCTATTAAACCCTAACGAGTATCATTATTTATTTATTAAAATTAAGATTATTTTTTTAAATTATCTTTTTTAATATTTTTAAGAAAAGAAACAAAAAAAAAATGTTTCTATAGATTTTATCGTCATCTCGAAGGTGCTTACACACCCGTTAGCTAGGATCAGACGATTGTAATTCTTTTCAAAAACTTTAATGTGTTGGTTCTTTTTATAAAAAAACAATTGGTTGAATTTGCGTTTTTATTAACCATTTTATTTTTATTAATAAAAACCTAATTTTTATTTCTAATTATAAAAAAAAAAAACTAAAAACCACATTTTTAAAAAGTCCCAAATTAAAATTTTTATTTAAAAACAAATAAGTGATAATTTTTTTTTTATTTTCAAGAAAAACCCTAAAAAATTTTTGAAATATGCAATGTTCTACACATTGAATTTTTTATATAGAAAAGACACTTAAAACATAAAAAAAGAAAAAAAAAATCCTAATCATAGAAAAAATGTCTAAACCACCTAAATTATAGAAAAAATGTCTAACCATAAAAATGATATTTAAACCATAAAAAAGAAACCTAAACTATGGAAAAAGTATCTTGCGGTAAAAAAGTTAATTAAAGATTTTTTTTTATTTTATGAACATCAAAATGATTTATTTTTTCTAGAAAACCCTAACATGCCTAATGCAATTTTTCCAAATTAATACAATATGCAAAGAACGAGATTTTATAAAATTGTCATTTAGAAAATATGAAATCTAAAAAAATAATTAAAAAAAAACTAAAATTTAACTTAACACATAATCACTAGACACTAATGCTATAACTAATTACTAATAATTAAAAACGTGGTAAAAATAAAAAAAATTAGTACAAGTCTTAAAAATAACTGCGCATATACTAAGTGAGATAAAAATAAATAAATAAGACAAGTTATAAATAGTAATTAAAAACTACTATTATGTACCTGCAAGGCAAAGCATGCAAAGCTGATGAAAGAGAATAGATTGGATCCCTAATCCTATCGCGCGCACAACTATAAAATTGGTCTAAAAAGTGAATTCGAGCGTGTTTTTAACAAATGTGTTATTGTTCTCTTTGACTCGCATCATGCAACCCCTATTTATAAAACTCGAAAACAAATCTTTTGAATCAAATAGAATCTAAATTGATAAAGATCCAAAATATATTCGAATCTTACAAATCTTGATTTTATTGGATTTAACGTTATTATATCAGATTTGCTTTTTTTTTTTACAACTATTTAGTTAAGATTCCATCAAATTAATTTTTTCGAATTTTCTATTTTTTTGTTTTTTTTATCATTTTTCAATTTTTTTTTATTTTTTAAATTACGACCCTAAAAACAAAAATTATAACTATTATGAGCAAATATCGAGTGTCTACATATGATACAAATTTTGAAAAAATATATCGAAATGGTGCGTTCTCGGAAAATTTTACGAAACTAATCGCTCGCATTTTCAATATTCATTGTTTCTTTTTAATTGAAGATGTGGATATGGAGCGCACATTCCAAAGTATACTGAAGGTGCAACGATGGCTTATGCCTTTAGTATTAAAGGAAGGCACACTCCATATGCGCGTCTTTAGTTGAAATTTTTCGATGTTAATTTATTTATTTTAAAATTTTTTATTTTAATCGTCATGCTATTATATAGATGTGTATCACTGTTGTGTGCCTTCGGTATCCAATAGCGCGTGTCTTCAATGTTATTACTACGCATATTTAGTTAACATTTAATACTATTCCTGGCTAAATACTTTGAAAAGGATCAATTAATTGCCAATTTCAATCCAATTCAATCCTAAGTTAAATTTACGCTTTACATTACCTCTTGTTAAGTGTACTTCCTACTATAAGTATTAATGGAGCGAGTTGGCTTAAATAATTTATTAATTTACCAACTAAACCAATTAAAAACAACTATAGTATAAAGAATAAGTATATATATATACATACACACAATAAACAATCAATATTAAGGAAATAGCAATATAATATGACAAATAATTTATAAAAACCACATATACAGTGAGTAATAAACGTTGATAATACATAACAATCAAACTAAGTAATACAAATATAGTTATTTATAACCGCTTCTTCCTATATCTAATTAATTATTTTCCGAAATAAGCTAGTAATGATGATCTATAAGTAGATGGGCCCTCTGATGGAGGCTCAGATAGCTATAGAGGAGCATCAGTGAAATCTACATAAGGAACCAGAGTAGGCGGTCATGGAGGTGGTTGGGTGTCGGCCTCCTTTATATGTACTGTCTAAGGCTATCCTGTATGACGTTTACGGGGAGCTAGCGATGTTGGCTACAAATATATCCACATATGATCATTAGGAGTCTCGAATAATGTATGAATCGAATGGGAGGCATAAGTAGGTGGTGTACTGCTACCAATTTCGCTTAAGTCAATGGAATGGTAAGATCCCGATGGCATAAAATCAGCATCATGACCCCGACCACGTGCTTGTGTTGGTCGATAGCCTCTCGTGCGAACTCTAAGTCCTGCACACGATGGAGAAGTAGGTATAGGAGCTAGGTCAGCTAGCTGGTCGGGAAATAATATCAAACTGCTGTACTCCTCAATATGGTAAAGTCTACCATCGATGATATGATGAGTAGCATAAACATCATCTACTAACCTTGCCTGACGTAGAGTATCCACCTACAATTAATGAAATAGTTTAAGTTATATTCATATAGATTGCTTTGGGAAAAAATAAAATAAGATAAATGGAAGGAAACCTTACCAAGTATCCCATCATGGCCCCATGATGGGTAATATATTAGCGTGTATGATCTCTATACCGGTCGTGATAAGCTGGATCGACACCCTTTAGTCCCTGAATATTGACAACCCATACATAATGGTTTACCTAGGTCAATATGTATCCCTTATGGGTGATCGACTAATCTATATCTGTCCTACCTCTAAAGTTGATATGATATAGCCCATCACTCGTATGAACATTAATTGGTGTCGTTTGGAATCCTTTAAACGCGTATGCACCATCTCCAAATTGCAAATGGTTCCTTTTAGCCAAATTCTACATTGTTGAGCGCATTCTTGATGCCTGAGTACCTATCCATAATTAAGCAAATTGTCTCCTCTTGATCATTTACAACGAATTACTTCAATCTTTTCAGAAACCAACCCCAAGTCTCTACAGACTCTTTATCAACAAACGCAAACGCCAAAGGGACAATATAATTATTTCCATCCATAGAATAAGCGATTAATAGTACATGACCATACTTTCCATATAGAAATGTGTCATCAATACAAACCACTGGTCTACAATACCTGAATGCATATACGCACTAACCAAATGTCCAGAAAACCTACTTCATTATCAAAACACCAAGCTTAAGGGATCTCTTTTGTCCCCACACCACCTTAGTTCCAAGATTTCATATCTTGATTGCGTTTAACAAAATAGGAAACTCGTTGTATGCTTTCTCCCAACTATCATATACCATCTCCATGGCTTTTCTCTTCTCATCTCAAACTCTCTTTCGAGTTACATTATAGCCAAACATGTTTAAAATGTTTACTTGCAAGTCTGCAATCTTCATATCAGGATTCTCTTTAACATTAGTGATGAAGCAATTGGCCATAAATCTACAATCTATCTGTCTATGGTCCTGCATCACATCGAGGTTGACACGAGTATGTGGACTCTCAAGAATTGTTATGACGAATAGCCCCATTAAAATTTTATACAATGGCCTTAGCCTCTACTTGCATCCACTATTCTTCTCTCTACAATAAACAACCCATAGGTTTAGTTTTTATTAATCGATGTGGTAGTCATAATGGTTGTTAATATAATATATTTTGACAGTGTCAATAAGCTCATCCTTTGTACTAAAGCATTGTCTAATAAATAAATTAACGCCGCCAACCTGATTACTATTCTCTACCTCCATCTCCTCCTCGAATTCCACATAACTACTATCACCACTAATATTCATATATGGAATTAAATCTCTAACCTGAGATATCGGCATCCCAAACTGATTATATTAGGGAGCCATCCCAATCCCTTAGCTAGCAGTAAACTGAGATACGGATGGAATGCTGCTCAATATATACTTTGACGTGGCTGCATAATCTACAATGTTTTCAACCTCCACAATTTTATTATCTACTTCATATTCAACCCCTATATGCTCCTCTTCAACCTCAGTTCTAGGTCTCATTGGAATCGTATCTTTATCAGGGTCGTAGCTTGGGTCATCTTGTAAAATTGACCTTATTTATGTATTAATTACCTCTTCATTCACACCACTCTCACCAAAAGTGAGGTCTTCAACTGGATAAGTTTCTGGTTTGTCATACATAGGGTTATCTTCATTGGTTTACTGCACATGAGATTGAGAAAAACTGGAAGACCCAACCTGTAAAGTTCTATCGGCAATAATCCTTCTAGGCTGACTGGAAACCCTAAAATATATCTCTTATATCCGGTTTTCTCCAAACGTATCGACCATTTCTATAAAGTTTTCTCCATCATCATCATCTATAATGACCATCAAAGTATATGAAATACCTCCCTCATAATAATAAGAATGTTGATGAACAAGCTCAACCCTACAAGGCTTAACTCCAATACTCGTACAGATTCGTTGGAGAAAATGGTTGTAATCGGAATCCTTCCTCATCTTCAACTTTTTTACTAGGTCACTATCATATCGTAGACCATTACTTCTATTTACAATATTCCCACCCGCATACACAATTATCTTCACGTAATCAGCCATTAACAACTTATTAAATCATGAATGACAAAATCAGTAAAGTCCATACGATTGTGCATTATTCATAGCACCCACATAATTTCATTTCTTGATGGGGTGTGTCATTGTACCTACACAATTTTACTTCTCGGTAGGGTATCTTATCACACTCTATAAATTCACAATATAATCGTAGGCTCCCATATGACTTATTTTTCGGCGAGGCGTCTCATTGCACCTACACAATTTTTCTTTTCAGTGAGGCTACACTCTATAAATTCACACTATAACTATAAACTCCCACATGACTTCGTTTTTCGATTGGACGTCTCATCGCACCCACATAATTTCATCTTAGTAGGGTGTCTCATCACATCCACACAATTTTACTTTTCGGTGGGGTATCTTATCAAACTCTATAACTTATGCGCCCCTACACGACATCATTTATTGACTGGGCATCTCGTCATGCACATACATAATTTCATTTCGGTAGAGCGTCTCATTATACTTACATAATTACACTTCTACATGAACTAGTTTATCTCACACTGTAACTATAATCTTCTATACGATTTCATTTCTCGATGTGCCGTAACTAATATATCGGTAAAATTACATACCATATACAAGTCGCATATATATATTTCTACATGACAATCACAAATTATATAACTACAAAAATTATAAATAACACAAAATTAAGAATAATAAACAAAATTAAACATGCATATTACGAAAATATAAATACTACAAAAATTATCATGTAACTACATTTTACAGGCACAACATAAATATAGTTATAAATACAACGTAATTAATAATTTAAAAAAAATTATTACAAAAAAAAGATGGTAAATAGTTACATACAATATTACTAAAAATGTTGCTGCTCAAAAAGAGAAAATAAAGCCAAGCTATCGCTTCAAGGTAGAATATCAGAGGTTTCT
The DNA here is from genome assembly GCA_024138015.1 of Lumnitzera littorea. NCBI lineage: Eukaryota > Viridiplantae > Streptophyta > Magnoliopsida > Myrtales > Combretaceae > Lumnitzera > Lumnitzera littorea. The sequence continues at coordinate 87,561,629 of JAMXBB010000001.1, forward strand.
AGGGTTTTCAATGTTTGGAAGTGGTGCAAATGAAGGGGAAATGTGGAAGAAAGGTATATATAGTGATGAAAGGCACGTCGGAGGTTCGTGCATTCATAATAACACTGAAGGTGCGTTCTTTCCTTACGCCTTCCTTGTTGTAAGGAAGGCGCAATTTTTCTATGTGCTTTTCTTATAATACAAAAAGGCACAATCCTCATATGCACCTTCCTTAAAAAAATGATGAATAGTGAAGGTTCGTGCAAACACGCGCCTTCACTATACTAGTTTCGTAAAATTTTTCGAGAATACACCATTTTGATATATTTTTTTGAAATTTATACTATAGAAGTACAAAACCCAACAATTTCCAAGCAATTACAAAATAGGAACCTAACTTTTGAGCTACCTAAGCAAATTTTGAATTAATAGCTGTTTGGGTGAGAATATGCTAAGTGAACTACCCCTTGAATACTATGGGATAGATGCCTTTCTAAAAATTGGAAGCATAATAGGGCCAATTCTCCTAATAGGTACATACATGATGAATACACAAAGCAGGGCAAGACTGTATGTATAAGTGAATTTCAAGAAGCCACTTATACCCATACTTCAAATAGGCAAAGCTAGATATCAAGAGCAATATGAAGTCTTACCTCATGTCATCGAATCAACTCCACTTCAAAGCAAAGAGACATATACCACGCCAACATTAACTTACAGGAAGACATAATTAATGAAGATATAATGCAAGATGATCCCCAAAGATTTATATCACATCAATACCAAGAGAAAGACTGTAAATAGGGTTATGGAGAATGGGCAGTGTTTAAAAGAAAATTTAAAGGCAAAAACCCTCACAAAGACACAATTAAAGCTAAACTACAATATAGACATGAATTCTACTTTGATACAAAAAAGTAATTGTCAAGCTTGAATTTTCGGTTCTTTCATTTTAATTTCATTTCCTATTTTTTTATTAATACTAAACCAGTCATTCAGAATTAATCCTCAATTAGAGAAATTAGAAAATTCCAATTTTTTTATTAAAAAAAAAACTTTTGAATTCGCCACCTGACTAAAGTCAGAAAAAACAAAAATCATAATCAATTCGGTGAATTGACTACGATTTGGCTGCTGGTTTTTTATTTCAATTTGAATGAAAAACTAGAGAGTTCTAAATTTGAAGGCTAACCTATTAAACTTTAATAGGTACCACTATTTATTTTCCAAAATTAGGTTTATTCTTCAAATTATCTCCTTTTTAAAAATATTTTTAAGAAAAAATAAAAAAATAATAATAATAATAAAAGAACCTAATTTTCTACATATTTTAATGTCGCCCTGAAGATGCATATGTATTTGTTAGTCGAAATTGGATAACCATAGTTCTTTTTTGAAAACTTTAATATGTTTATTTGTTTTAATTTTTGAAAACCAACCACATTTATATTTTAATTGATTCAATTGATTCAAAAATAAAATAAAATAAAATATAAAGGGGTCCTCACTCTTGAATGTTAAAAAATCCCTAAAACGTTCTGAGAGTTTTATTGATTTTTATTTTTTATTTTTTTTAAAATGATTTTCTAAGTGAGAAATCATAAAAATTCTTAAGCTATTACATATATGTAAATATCCATACTATTACTACTAAACAACTATTTACTTAAATAAATTAATAATCTTAGGTAATATACTTAATATAAAGACTAATACTAAAAATTTCCTAAACTAATATGTTCATATATATGTATATACCATGTTAAATAACTAAGGAACTAATAACATAATAATAATATAATAATAACAATAATAAAATAAAAGAAAAACAACTAACTGAAATTGGATAAAGGCGCGAGACCCGATATGCTGGATACAAGTGGATGGCTTGATTATGTTTGTGTTTGGAATTACTACTTCGTTGATCGTTACTACGTATCATGCATTCGTAACTGTGAGTGTGGAAGGTAGTTTGATGATCGTGGATGTGAAGAAGATAGTGCTATGTGACAAAGTGTGCTTAGTCAGATTGTATAAGCGCTTCAACATGCGTACTTATCCTTCGTACCATGTGGATAATGGAGTGAGTAAAGCGTATGTGCAATGGGTGCAGTGTGAATGTGGATAGAGGTTCTCTTGTGTTGATCAGTGTGCAATTGGGTTGTATGAGGGAGCTGTTTGAACGAAGACATACTATGTTGATTGCTGTTGGGTGTTGTACTGTGGACGTACTTTAGGTTGTGGCTATTCGTGAATGGAGAATTGTTGCATGAAAGCGATTCTAGTGTGTTCGGTTGGAGTGTATGGGAGTTGGCTGTGTGTATACTATATGTTCACGTGTTGGTTGCCATGGGCATTCGGCGTAGGGGATCGTTGTTGAAGATGAATTTGAATTGCGCTATGGAATGTAACTGGATCATGTTAGGGAAATAGAAAAATTGATTTCCTTTTGTAAGTGGATCCCCGTATTATTTTATGCCACACAACCAATATATAAATCCCCGAAACAAGATCGTATCAACCAAGTTAATTTTAATCTTATATTGTTTCATATCGGATTTGATACAAGATCATACTACATTTGAATCATTTACATCGATTCATATCTGATTAGATTTAAACCCCTTATATCTATTTAAGTCCAATTTGATAAAAATAAAATCTGATTTGAATTTCTCACATCTTTATTGCATTAGATAAAACAACTTAATTATATTTAAAATTAGATTTAAATTTCGTACGCTCAACTGATTCTTGAAAAATGAAAGAAAGCGAACTAAAAAGGACATTTGTCCTTAGTGAGATTCAAACTCGTGACCACAAACTAATCCAATGTGAATGTTTCAATGTTTATCTATTAGGCCGTTGGCTCGTGTCTTAATATTTAATACAATTAAATTATACTTAAATCGCGTGACTCTTTAAAATAAAACTAAAATTAAACTAATTGTCCTTAAAACAATTTATTTTCTAAAAATCTATTTTCCTAAAATATTTACATTTTCTTTTCATTTTTTGTATCTTTTATCATTTTTCAATTTTTAAAAAAATTTATTTTTATTGTCTTTTATTTTGGAATGATGACCTTATTAGAACTACGAGGGCAAAAATTAAGTATCTACAGTTACTTCTATTTGTGGTGAAGTTTAAATAAAACTTTGCCACAAAGACAAAAGAGGTATTATTTTCACCTTGGGACTAGCTCTATCTTAAGGACTACTATGACTAGCTAGCTGAGGATTTGATGACAATAAGCTTAAAACAAAGAATAGTGAGGGTGGTGCCCCTATGGGCTGACAAGAACCCTAAAGAGAATAATGAGAACTTGGTCGTACCCCCTTTATAGGCTAACTAACCAAGGTAATCAAAGTACTCCTTGAGCTGGTTAAAACCTAAAAATGAATCAAGAAAATTTGGTCGTGCCCCAATGAGCTTGGCTAATCAAGGTGGGCGAAGTGCTTCTAGAGCTGGCTAAGACCCTAAAATGAATTGAGCAAACTTGGTCATACCCTAATGAGCTGACTAACCAAGGTAGGCAAAGTACTCCTAAAGTTGGCTAAGACCTTAAACTGGATTGAGAAAACTTGGTTATGCCCCAATAAGCTAACTAACTAAGATGGGCAAAGTGCTCCTACAGCTGGCTAAGACTCTAAAATGAATTGAGAAACTTGGCCGTACCTCAATGAACTGACTAACCAAGGTAGGCGAAACACTCCTTAAGCTGACTGTTACGCCCCGAAGCGGCAGAGTCGTAACAGCCCCTGCCGTGTAAACCATCCTAAGATAGAAGTTGGCCTTACAACCGCTATCTTAGACCTGATCTACACAAGGCGTCCACGACTAACCCGCTTTGAAGGAAACAGTTTGTAATTTAAATAAATCATTTATCTAAGAAAGTGAGGAAATATATATATATATTAGAATACGGTTATTGCAATTAAGGTTTACAATATTTCTCCGTAATATATTTCCTAGTTGTTACATTATTCAAAATGAAAAATTCTAAGTAAAAGCTTAAACCTTAAAAATATCTGTTTATTCTTCACATGTTTTTCCTCACTCCCCAGGATCCAGCAGTTGCTAGCTTCAGAGTAGTGGCTTGCCGCTTCTTAGCCAGCACCTGCACGACGTCTATAGGGATGTGAGCAACCATAGCTCAGTAAGTTAGGGTGGAGGACTTAAAACTATACCAGAGACACAACAAGGTTTTCAATCACTTATTAGATGCAATACATGTGCAAGCAAATGCCATCGCACGACGTTGTCCGGCCCGTCGTGAGATTAGAGAAATTGCGCCCGCTCTAATCCGGGTTGAGGAGTTGCCGTTAATGCAACAGCTCACGACCAAACCTAGGCTTGTGTAATGGAGACCTTGCTCCTCCCGCGACTACCTTCGAACCACTGTCTTCACCCTCGCCGCGACCTCCTCTCCTGTCACTTAGTTCAACTGAGGATGAAGAAGGGACCATTTTGCAATCCTGCGCTATCCCTTCCGAAGGGGTCGGTATTTGGCCGGAGAGTCCTAAGTTCCCCTAACGGGTTGCCATGCATGTCCGATTATGATTACTGGTCGGATATTTAATTAAGTCCGGTTTAGGGTGATCAATTCTTTCATACAATTCATACAATATGTGCTAGAGCAACAAACATAATCATAGTATCACCCATAATCAAGCACCACCCATAATCAAGCACATGCACACATTCAACTATCTAACAAGCACAACCAAGCATAATCTTAAGCTTCTAAAATACAGCATCGTATTAATCCCAACTTACCTCGACTCCTCGCTCACTCACTCGAGGTCCGATTTGTTCAGGCTATTACCGATCATCCCTATAATACGAACGTGGTTTTAGCTTTTCATATAAATACTATAAGTTCGTTTTATCCTACAACGCTTATTGTTATGTTTTGTTTAAGGTTAAATATACCTAATTATCTAGGTATTAAGTCTTTTACACTTATTCTAGGTTTGGGGTTGGTTTCGGTTTTCACATATTTAGTTCGATTTCTAAATTAGGTTTTAGTTCGATTTCTAAATCCTAAACATACTCGAATCCTAACGTGAAATTAATCACATTAAGCTTGAGTATTCAAATATCCAATTGGGTCTTAATTTAGTATTCTAAGCTATTCGGTACACGTTAGTCCTAATTAGGGTATCGGATTTATCCCCGATGTGAGAAAATCTTACTTTTTTATATAATTACCTAAAATTCAATCTTAATTCAGATTTAATATTATTCTGATTTTTACTCTACTATCATCTAAATAACCCTATTTTTTTTTAATTTATTAATTTACAATTTCACATATTACTAATTTTCTATATTTACCACATAACACTTTCATTACTTACACTTAACACTCTATAGACTAGGATTAGGTTTCCACATCAGAGATTAATATCCCTAAACATATAATTAATATCCCAATCAGTAATTAACATTCTAATCACCTAATTAACCCTAAATCACCCAATTTTTCCATCATTTTAGGGCTAAAAATTAACTTAAAAATTTCAAAAATTAATTTTAAGAAAATGGCTTCATAGCACTGTTCTACATCATATGAGAATCCTACAGAAAAATTTTGAGCTCCAAACTACACTCCTAAGCCTATTTATTTTCCGGTTTAATCATGCTCGATTTTGAACAATTTGTTAAGAACTCTATATTTTCAAACATAATTAAACTAAATCAATATTTTTCCCTAAATCTACATACAATAAAACATCAGAATAACAAGTTTCATAATTTTCTGGGCAAAATAACTAATTTTACAAAATTATACAAGAATCGGGTTGGAATTTGGACTCACCGGTTCGGGTGACTTCGGCCACTGCGGGCCGCCATGGCCTTGTTGGCCGGCCTGGGTGCTGCCACCACCGTGTAGTGGTGGTGGCCGTCCACTTCCGGTTGCTCGTCTGGTAAGGGTTTCCTTTAAATGCCCTAACTGCACAGTTTTTCTTATTTTTTTTATTTTCTGAATTTTTCTCTCAATTTTCGACTCTTCCTAATTTTCTCACTTTCTAAACTGTCCAAATGAGCTCTGTAATTTTTTCCCCTATTTATAGACATTTGCTGTAATTAATATGTATTAATTTGACAGGACTTTGTTCAAATTCCTTGATTTTTGGCTTTTAAGTTGTTCAATTTTTATTGGCTAATTTTTCTTTTTCTTATCCTGACATGCCACGACCTGATATTGATGCATCTTATCCTCTTTTGATTTTTTCTGATTTTTCCATAATTATTTTATAATTTTCTTTAATTATTTGCTTAGTTTTTGGCTAAATTAGGTAATTACGCGTATTTTTATCTACACGTAAATACATGTGGGGTACACGTGAACATTCCTAAATATTATTTTGGTCATTCTAAAATTTTTAGTATACATATAATCTATCTATAATAATTTATTAGTTATTAAATTACACATTTTGCCTTTTCAGTAATTAGCAATTATTATGCTTAAAATTTGAAAATTTTAGTCTCCTATTTTATTTCTTATTTTCTTAAATTTAAGTTTACGGGGTCATTTTTACTAATATTCTTCTCAATAGTTTATAATTTGGGTTTGATCGGATTTTTTAACCGATCGCCCTAAACCTTGGGTTCTAAGTTTAATCCTACGGTTACTTAGCTGAACTTTGGGGCTTACACTGACTAAGACCCAGAATTGAATTAAGAACTTGGTCATGCCCTTTATGGGCTAACTAACTAAAGCAGGCAAAGCGCTCCTTAAGTTGGTTAAGGCTTTAAAAGATAACAAGAAAATTTGGACATGCCCTAATAAGCTGACTAATTAAAGCGAGCAAAACACTCCTTGAGTTAGCTAAGGCCCTAAACATGGATGAGATGGGTAAGCGCTCTTAGAATTGGCTAAAATCCTAATAAAAAAAAAATGAAAACTTGATCGTGCTCCAATGAGCCGACTAACTAAGGCAGGTAAAGCGCTCTTTGAGTTGGCTAAGGCCCTAAACTATATGAGATAGGTAAGTCCTTCTAGAGCCGGCTAAAACGTTAAAAAATAAGAAAACTTGGTCGTATCCCAATAACCTAACTAACCAAGGTAGGCGAAGCACTCCTTGAGCTAGTTAAGGCTCTAAACTAGATGAGATGGGTAAGTGCTCCTAGAGCTGGCTAAGTGCTCCTAGAGCTGGCTAAAACCCTAAAATATGAGAAAACTTGGTTGTACTCTAATGAGCTGACTAACCAAGGCGAGTGAAGCACTCCTTAAGCTAGCTAAGGGCCTAAACCGGATGAGATGGGTAAGTGCTTCTAGAGCTAGCTAATACTTTAAAAGATGAGAAAACTTAGTTGTACTCCAATGAGTTGACTAACCAAGGTGAGCGAAGCGCTCCTTGAGCTGGCTAAGGCCCTAAATTGGATGAGATGGGTAAGCGCTCCTAAAGCTAGCTAAAACCCTAAAATATGAGAAAACTTGGCCATACCCTAATAAGCTGACTAACTAAGGCGGGCGAAACGCTCCTTGAGTTAGTTAAGGCCCTAAACTGGATGAGATGGGTAGGCGCTCCTAGAGCTGGCTAAGACCTTAAAAGATAAGAAAATTTAATCTGCCCCAGTGAGCTGATTAACCAAGACGGGCGAAGCGCTCCATGAGCTGGTTAAAGCCCTAAATTAGATGAGATGGGTAAGTGCTCCTAGAGCCCACTAAAACCCTAAAAAATGAAAAAAACTTGAATTGAGATAGCGCTTTATGCATTACCTAAATACGTAAAAGAAAACATAAATTGGGACAATGCTCTATAAGCTAACTAAAACCTTGAAGAAGTGGATGGGGACAGCACTTTATGAGTTGACTATATCCCTAAGAAGCTATGGATTGGGATTGCTAGATCCTTAAAAGATATGGACAAAGGGTAAGTGCCTTACGAGCTAGCTAAGAACCCCAAGAAGCAAAATATTGGGATGTAACCAAATGAGGAATTTGGGTAAAAACTATTTATGGCTCGAATTGAAGATTTGGCCACTAAAGCCAACATAAATGGAAAAAACTTGTAACAAGCCTTTACCTTCTCTCCCTATTTTTCCTTTATTTTATCTCTCACATTTTTTTTTTCTCTTTTTCTCTTTTACTTTTCTTTTCTTCTTTTTTTTTAACATTTCATTTTTTTTTTCTTAGAAGTTTGCTAACAGATACAAATTCTTATTTAAAAAAACAAGTGTTATAACCACCCCCTTCTTAGGTAACCATGTAAGGTATCTCATACCCATCCTAATTTTTTGCCCTGATATCAAGCTTCTTTGATTGACCTTAAACATTCATTTCCTAAGGAAAAAAGTAACTCATGATTAGTCTAGTTGAAGGGGATTTTCTTACACGCTTTCTGCTTAGATTTCACTCTTGACTACTATTCTAAAAATTAAAGTCCAATTTGGAAGTGATACACATTGATCAATCTGTTAGGTTTTTTTAGGTTTAGTATTGTGAATCGGGCTTTTGGTCAAATGGTTTCAAAAGGGATTAATGAGAGGGCCTATTTTGAAAAAAGTACTTTGATCCAACCTGGGTATACAAGTTAAGAACTCTTAGAAAAACTAGATGTATGCTTGCCCTAATTTCAAAAATAATTTATTTCGAATAAATTATTCTTCAAGATTAAAAGAGCTTTGAGTAGGGAGGTATTGTGGGTGGGGAGGTTTTGTATTTGAGATTCAGGTGGATAGAAAGGTTTTGTGTTCATGATTTGAAGTATTATTCTGAAATGGATATGGGGTTTTTATGTTTTAGGTTGGAAATGCGATTTAAGACCTTACATTTTTAGAGTAACTTAAGCCTCTAGGCTTCCTTTGGTTGGGGCTTTTCTTAAGCTCGATGTTTGGGCATTTCTTCATTTTTCTTTCTTTTAGGTTTTTTCTTTCCTATTCTTCTTTTCCTTTTTTTCTTTTCTCTTTTTTTTTTCTCTCCTTAAAAATAACTATCTCTTTTGTCAAGTTTTTATCTTTAGATAAATTAAGGCTCTAAATCTATAGGTTTAGAGTGTACGGGCATGGGTAAGATATGTGTGGTCTTTGAGATATTTAGAAAAGTGTTTGCTCTTCTTCAAATGGATCATTATCGAAAATAAGGTAAACACAAATTAGTTTTATCTTTTTCTCCTAATCAATGACCTTAACCTCTAAATTACCCCACTGTGAGGTGGTTCTTGATAGGATTTACATTTGAAAGGACTCTAAATTAGTTCAACGAGGTTAACAAAGGATAATTGTGTTTGGGATTTTAAAATGAATACCTAACTTCATTTCGTTCTGTGTATCAAATTTAAAACGGGCCTCCTTTAAGGAATGAGTCCAAATATGCTCACCATGATATCTCTCATCTCTCAAAGTGTTTAAAGTTTAGTGTATGTGATATAGCTTGTCTCTTTTCATTTTAAATCTTTAAAAAGTAAGTTACCAATTCCTAACATAAGGATTGATTTACTGTAGGGTAAAGATTGACCTTACTCCTATACTTCAGTTGTGAAATTTCAGAGACCAAATGCCCAATACTTTTCATGCTCTTACTTAAATTGCCTTAGACTTATAAGTCTTAATGCCCTTAGGCTTTCATGTGTGGTTACAGGTTTAGTTCCTTAAAGTTCATATGGGCCGGCATTAACAACTTTTGAAGTGGAAGAGACTAATGAATTGCTCTTTTTGTTTGTGTCGAGGATTGAGCTCAAGATAATATTTCATAGTCTCATATTTTAACTTGGATCATGGTTAGACTTGATAGCTCAAGGGCTTTGAGTTGGTTCAACTATCTTGAAGGGCTAGGGGTTTATGTTTGGTTGGTTGCTTTTTCTGGCCAAGTGGATGTGTTTAAGTTAGTTTCTTTAATAGGCCAAATGATTGTGTTTGTCCCGAGTCTCATAAGGATTTGTAACCGTTAACGAATTTCTTTTTTTTTTTTCCTTTCTTTTTGAAAGAGAGAGAGGAAAAGTTAAGGCTTTTATGCTACAGAGATTGAGTAGAGGATTGCTTTCCTAAAATTCTTTATATAGGCCTATAGAATTTATATAGAACAACATTATTAAAGGTCTATTTACAAATGAGGAATTCTAAATGATGTAGAATAAAAGATTGAACAAAGAAAATATCTAAATCCTATTTATTCCAAATGAGAAAGATTATTTACAAAATGCTAATTTACTTTAAAAAAAAATGAATATTTCTAGTTGGTAAAATGCTAGGTAAAATGGTAATTACCTAAAATTATTTTATAGGTTTGATTTTTTTTGTTTTGTTTCTTTTTTATTATTTATTTATTTATTTTTTACTTCGCAAAAGTTGGGCTTAGCATATGTGGCCCTAAATAGAAAGCGATAAATTCAGGCTTCCATAAATATACTAAGGCCTGGATTAAGTTAATATTCACAGGGTCTTCTGTACAGACAAGATGGGCTCAATCTTACTCATAATGAATTCTTGCTTATCTAAGTTGAAAAGTCAGAACCCTATCTGGGGTATTTTTTGAGGCTAATGAGGTAGGTAGATGTAAATCTATTCAAAACCCCCTTAACCTGATCAATTCACTCTTATCAAAAAAATTAAAATTATAATCAAAGCCGATCCTAAACTTTATACGGAATTATTATAGAATATTTACAAGGGAATATTACAACAGACAATTGCCCTTATCCGTTTAGGTCCACCACATTATGGGTTCTTATAATTTTTTTTTTAACAAAAAGGGTTTCATGTATGCAAAAGGTAGGTTCTAAAAGTTCACAAATTCTATAACCATCACATTTTTTAAGGCAATAGTTCTGTGGTTACATTTGAACTTAAGTGGGGTAGCCCGATTGGCCCTAGATGGTGGTTGCCTCATAACATCCGAAACTTACACAATGGCTCCCCTCCTAAGATCCTAAGACAACTTAGTTCTAACCGTATCTACCATGCTTTTATGATACAGAAAATAAAATAAAATAAAATAAACCTTCAAAACTACCCCCTAGATAAGCTGCAATACACATGTTAGTATATAATATAACAAAAAATAGAATAAGATAAAATAATAATCAGCTCAAATATTTTTTGTTTTTGAAAAATAATTCTAATTTCAGTAAATTCTAGTAGCTAGCCTTTTTAATAGCGTCCCTAGTAAAGTTGCCAAACTGTAGAGCCTGAATTTTCGGTTCTTTCATTTTAATTTTATTTCCCATTTTCAAATTAATATTAAACCTTAACCCATTCAGTATTAATCTTTGACTAGATAAATTGAGAAATTTCGATTTTTTTATTAAAAAAAAACCTTTGGAGTTGCAACCTGACCGAAGTCGAGAAAAATAAAAATCATAATCAATTGGGTAGATTGACTACGATTTGATTACCGATCTTTGATTTCAATTTGAATGAAAAACTAAAGGGTTTTGAATTCGATAGCTAACCCTATTAAATCCTAACTGGTATCACTATCTATTTTCCGAAATTAGGTTTATTCTTTAAATTATCTTTTTAAAAATATTTTTAAGAAAAAAAGAAGAAGAAAATAATAAAAAAACTTAGGTTTCTATAGATTTTAACGTTGCTTCAAAGGTACCTATTAGTCGGGATCAAACAACCGTAATTATTTTTCGAAATTTTTAATGTGTTGATTTGTTTTAATTTTTGAAAACTAACCGGATTTATGTTTTAATTGATTCACTTAATTCAATAAAATAAAATAGAATAAAATCTAAAGAGGTCCTAACTCTTGAATATTAAAAAATCCCTAAAATGTCCTAAGAGTTTTATTGATTTTTTATTAATTTTAATTTTTTAAATAATTTTCTAAGTGAGAAATCATAAAAATTCCTAAGCTACTACGTATATGTAAATATCCATACTATTACCACTAAACAATTATCTACCTAAATAAATTAATAATCTCAAGTAATATACTTAATATAAAGACTAATACTAAAAATTTCCTAAACTAATATGTTCATATATATGTATATACTATGTTGAATAACTAACGAACTAATAACAAAATAATAACATAATAATAATTAATAATAACAATAATAAAATAAAAGAAAAACAACTAACCGAAATTAGATAAATGTGCTATACCTGATATGCTGGACACAAGTGGATGGATGCCAAATTAGATTCAAGTCGGAGCTCCACTGTGCACGAGTCTAATCTTGTTCGGCGGTGGCATCGGACTACTGTTTGCATTAGGAACTCGTGGGCAATCAACAATGGGGAGAGAGCTGTTCAATGTGGATGATGTTGGGGGCTGGTCGTTGTGTGAGAATGTAAGACGTCGGCTATTGACCATGTTGCAGCGATTCACAACTGAAGTTACTGTTCAAGTTACGCGTGGATGTGGGGTCGCTGATCGGAGTAACATTCGAACTAGGATGGCTTGATTATGTTTGTGTTTAGAATTGCTGCTTCACTAATCGCTGCCATGTGTCGTGCGTTCGTGAGCTGTGAGTGTGGAAGGCAGTCTAATAATTGTGGATGTGAAGAAGATAGTGCTATGTGACAAAGTGTGCTTGGTTGGATCATGTAAGCGTTTGTGTTTGTCCTTTGTGTCGTGTGGATAGTAGAGTGAGTGAAGCGTATGTGCAGTAGGTGCGACGTGAATATGGATAGGGGCTGTCTTATGTCGATCGGTGTGCAGTTAGGTTGTACGAGGGAGCTGTTCGAACGAAGACATGCTGTGCTGATCGCTGTTAGGTATCGTATTGTGGACGTGATCTAGGCTGTGGCTGTTCATGAATGGAGAACTGCTATGTGAAAGTGACTCTGGTGTGTTTAATCGGAGTGTATAGGGGTTAGATGTGCGTGTACTATATGTTCACATATTGGATGCCATGGGCGTTGGACGTAAGGGACTGCTGTTGAAGATGAATTTGAGCTACGCTGTGGAATGTGGCTGGATTATATTGGAGAAATAGAAAAATTGATTTCTTTTTGCAAGTGTATCCCCCTATTATTTTATGCTACGCAACCAATATATAAACCCTGAAAGAAGATTATATCAATCAAGTTAATTTTAATCTTATATTGTTTCATATAGTATTTGATACAAGGTTAAATTAGATTTGAATCATTTACATTGATTCATATCTGATTAGATTTGAACCTATTATATCTATTCAAGTCCAGTTTGATAAAAATCAAATCCGATTTGAATTTTTCACATCTTTATCACATTAGATAAAAAAACTCGATTAGATTTAGAATCAATACGTTAACATTTGTCCGTAGTGAGATTCAAACTTATGACCGCAAAGTAATTCAATGTCAATGTTCCAAAATTTATTTATTAGATCATTGACTTATGCTTTAATATTTAATATAATTAAATTATATTTAAATCACGTGATTTTTTAAAATAAAACTAAAATTAAACTAATTATCCCTAAAACAATTTATTTTCTAAAAACCTATTTTCATAAAATATTTATATTTTCTTTTATTTTTTGTATTGTTTATATTATCTTTTTTATTTTTTTTAAAATTTTATTTTATCATCTTTTATTTTAGAATTAGAACCCTATTGAAATTATTAGGGTAAAAATTAGGTGTATAGAGAATAACGAGGGAAGATCTCAAATGGCGGATGGAGCATCATTACGGGAACATAGAAAAGCTACTGAAAGCAGGAGAAAATTTACACCTCCAGAAACACATTGGGAGGCAGTAAGTGTCTTTCAACTACAGGTGAAAGCTCCAGAACCAAGGAAATGCAGGATCTCCCAAGCATAAATATTCCCGAGGAGATGAACTTCATCTTTTCAAGCCACACACAAACCAAGAACGCACTTCCAGTCTATTGCATCTTAAGCGTGGAGTTAGGAATGTAGCCCATGGAGCAGAAAATGGTGATCATGTTCAAAGTGAAAGTACTTCACGCAGAATTGGGTGTTCCATGGATGACCCTAAGATTTCGACTCTTTTACGTCCCAATCGAACAAGCCAAAGTGAGAGTGCTAGCGAGCCTCAGCAGACTAGTCCTACCAGGTGACGAGCAGATGCCACCAAAACAAGTCCCAACAAGAAGACTGGAACTCACCCAACCTAATGGGACAGTTCTGCTGAACCGAGAAGGGATTCGAGTCGAAACAGTGACGGATTATCAGTTCACGGTGGCCACCACTACAAAGCCTCTTCGTCGAGACCTAGGGAAAATAATGGAAAATGGGAAGCCACCTATCGAGCAGTCGCAACCGTCGTGGCAAGGCTACCTCGAGTGAATCTCCCACTAAACCGAATCCCTGTGGTTTATGTAACGCGAAAGCACATGTCGATTCCCAATAATATTCCAGAGTAGGGAAGAAACCTTGGCTCTAGTCAATGTAGCACTATCGCCTAACCAAAGTGTGATAGAAACACGTCGCCTGGCGAATGGAATCACTACCTTCATATACCGAGTGATGATCACGGAAATTGACCTCGACATGGCTCAGTTCACCATGACAAGGCGAGTTAAGTTTCTAGTATGGAATGTCAGGGGAGCTGACGCACAAGGGCGTGCGGAGGCAATATGCAGCGTGGTCATCGAACACCAGCCAGACCTACTCCTGCTACACGACAGCTGCCGATAGCTTCTACAATCAGCTACCATGTAACGTCCCATTGTTACCTTCTTGATTTTCTTATTTTGGCCGGGTTTAAAAACAAAATTCAAAAAATACATTAAAATTTGAAAAAATATAAAGAATCAAAGGTTTTCCAGTAAGTGAGTTAATCATTTAAAGTTAAATCAGATAATAGTAAAAAATATACTGGTAAATTAATAAATCTTGAATCTTTTGAGTTAAAGTAAAAGAAAAATCCATTTTATAGAACAATCCAGTAAAATTTGATGAGCTTTTATTTTAATTTGAAATTCAAATAAATTTTATTGGATAAATAGAAATGAGATTTAGATTTATTAAATCGAATTTGAATAGAAAAATCCCTTAATATGTATATTTTTTACTATTTAATTATTTTTAAAGCTGTATGGATCATTTTAAAGATAAATTGGATCGATTTTTAGTTTTAGGATTTTTAAATTTAATGAAAATTTGGTTCAAGGGTAATTTAATAAGAATTTTCTAGTTGCAATAATCAATAAGAACATAGATCTTGGTGAACTAAATCTAAGGTCATAAGTTTAAACTTTACCATATGCAATTTCTGGCTTGGTATTTTTTATAATGATTTATTTTCACTCTTTATAAACTCATCTAGGTTAGTGAGCTCAAAAGTTTATAACCAGGTTTTTTAAATTAATTTTAGCTTAGGGTTATTAGTTTTTGAGATATGCTTTTACTTAGGTTAGTAAGTTTAGAAGGGCATAACCAGACTTCATTTTTTATTTTCATCCTTTAGAGTACCTCCTCTCTTTTTAACTTTTTCACTAAATCTCCAAGCAGATCAAGTTCAGGATAGCTAGCTATTTGTTATGCTTCTTAAGTTAAAGGCACCTTAAGGTAAAAATAGTGTTTCTTTTGTTTTTACGGTAAAATTTTATTCAAACTTTACCATAAATTGAGACAGTTGTAAATATCTAATTTTTGTTTTCTTTTTATTTTTTTTCGTTAAGTTATAAAGTCCTAAATTAAGAAAAATGCAAAAAAATTAGAAAAATAAGAAAAAAACGGGGAAAAAATAAGAAATTTAGAAAAATACAAAAAACAAAGAATTTAAGAAAATAAAAAAAATAACAATAATAAAGAAATTTAGAAAAAATTTAAAAAATATAAAATTTAGAAAAATACAAAAAATAGAAGATTTAAGAAAAAAAATATTCTTTTAGATAGTTTAGTAGAATATAATAAAATAAAGATAGAATCATTAAGCTTAAGCTTAGATTTAAATTTAACTCAGGTTGATTTAGTTCATATGTGCAAATTGCACATATGAATAAGAAAAAACCAACAGCCTAGCTAAATAAGCACTCAAACTTGATATTGCATATGACTTAGAGATTTTGGGTTCAATCCATAGAAAGTATAAAATGCATCTTTTATTTTCTTTTCTCAATTCATCGTCAAGTCACGAGCCATATTATTTACTAACTCACTTGTAAGTGTGATAGGCACACTCTTATGCATGTGTATCCGCGTTGGACACACTCTAACATGTGCAACTTTGTATTTGGTATCATATATTGTCCAAATTTGCTTAACCCAAATATAGAAGAAAATTATATTGCATTTAATATTTTCTATCCTTAACTTAACCACGATATTTATAAATAGGGGTCTGCTCTTCATTTTCAACAGACAACAAAGCTTCGAAACACTTTAGAAAAACAAAAATTGAAGCTTCCTCTCTCTCTCTCTCTCTCTCTCTCTCTATAGGATAGCATCTCCTACAGCATTTTTTAACGAAAACTACCATCATTATCAGATTCCTTACACCAAAGAACCTTAAATTTGACACTCCAAATATGATTTTCCGAGCCAACCAGAGCTAAATTGAGTTAACCCGAGTCGATTCGAGCCACCTTAAGCCGATTCAAGCCGATTTGAAGCTAACCGTGTGCTAATCCAATTTGCTGCCTCTTCTTTTTATTTATTTACTTATTTATTTTTAAATGTAATAATAAATGAGAAAAAGAAAAGAAGAAAAAAGAAAGGAAGAAAAAAAGAAAGTACATTTTTATTTTTATTAGAAATAAAATGAGTAAGTAATAGATGAATAAATAAATCACTTAGGAAAAAATTTATTTTTTTTAATAAATAAAATAAACGAACCTTTTCAAAATTAGGATTCTACTTAGAATTTTCAAAAATAAACATCGATTAGGACCATTGAGAATAATTTCCTTAAATAAATTGAATCAGATAAAAACATAAACTCGACATTTTTTTCGAAATTTAAAATCAACCAACTTGCTAATATTTTTAGAACGAATTATAAAAGTTTGATCTTAAATAGCGAGTATGTAAGCATCCGTACGAATAGGGTGACTTAAAATATGGAATTCTTTTTCTATCTTCTATAAACAATTGATTGCTTTCTTTTCTTCTTCTTTTTTTTTTTTTAAGAATTAAAGTATAGATAGATTTCATTATAAGAGTATATTGGAAGGTAAATTTAAATTCGAAAAAATTAAAAGCGGTATTCATTTAAGGTTTAAAAATTTTCCCTTGGATCTAGATTTTTGGTTTTCAAAAATCATTTTAATAAAAATCGGTTTTATTGAAAAATCGGTAGTTAAATTATAATTAATCCATTCAATTTGTTATAAACTAACTTTTTTTCCTGACTCCGATTAGGTATTAACTTCAAAACATTTTCAAAGTTAAGATAACTGGTTTTTTTTTTAAACTCTACTCGGGGGTTAATATTAAATGGGTAGGGTTTAATATCGATTGGTTTTAAGAAGATTAATTTAAAAAACCAGGAAGAAAAAACTAGGCTCAACAGACTATCCTAAGAATTTTGGGAAATTTAGTTATCCTATATTCAAAGTTTAGAAAGTTTCACTGAATATTAGTTATACTAGGGATTAGAAACATTAACCATTCATTCAAACCCTTTTGTTGAGTTGTTTTCTTTGAAAG
The DNA here is from genome assembly GCA_024138015.1 of Lumnitzera littorea. Taxonomy (NCBI): domain Eukaryota; kingdom Viridiplantae; phylum Streptophyta; class Magnoliopsida; order Myrtales; family Combretaceae; genus Lumnitzera; species Lumnitzera littorea. The sequence goes on from JAMXBB010000001.1 coordinate 87,579,127, forward strand.
ATTTATCTTTTCAAGAAGCTAATTTTTCTTTTAAGAATTCCCATTTTTCAACATTGAGCCTTTTTACACTAATCTGTTAAGTCAAGATCTTATCTAAATTAGAATTCCTCAAGCTTAAGTTTAGATCAATTTGTGAAAACTCATTAAAGTCCTTCAAATTGTTAGATTGTTTGCTTAATGGGGCGCTATTTAGTTTTTTTTAGGATCGCTTGCGTAAAGGAGCACTGTCCTATTCTTTATTGGATCGCCTATTCATTGGAGCGTCATCTAATCCTTTTTAGGATTACTTGCTTAAATGAGCGCTATTCTATTCTTTATTGGATTGCTTGTTCATTGAAACGCTATCTATTCCTTTTTAATATTGCTTGCTCAAAGGAGTACTATCCTATTCTTTATTGAATCACCTGTACATTGGAGCATTATCTAATCCTTTCTAGGAACGCTTGCTCAAAAGAGCATCATCATATCCTTAGTTTGATCACTTGCTCATTAGAGCACTGTCCTGTCCTTACTCGGATTACTTACTCATTAGAGCAACTTCTTATCTTTTCTAAGATTACTAACTCATTGGAATCTTTTATTAGATCGCCTACTCATAAGAATGCTAGCGTTATCCTATTTAGTCTTTGAAAGATTTATTCTTTAGAGCAGTAGATCTTTAAAGAGTGCTGTCCTCTTTAAGATACCCGCTAATTTAAGTCGAGACTTTTCCTAGTTGACTCTTGGAGTTGGGACTCCTTGCCTCTATCAATTCAAATCAGACTTGACAAAAATGAGTATGTCTTTTTATTAAGCTTTGTTACAAAGAAAGGCAGCTGTAGATACTTTATTTTTGCTATCTTTTATATTAATTTTAGTTTCTTTTTATTTTTGGGCAAGGTTTACAAAAAAATAAAAAATGCAAAAACAAAAGAAAATCAATTAAAAAAATTGAAAAAAAAAAAGTGTTAAAAGTATTTGAGTTAAGTTAGTCTTTATTTAGGGTCGGACCAAGCAATTCTAATAATCAAGTTATTGATAACTTTTGAGTCCTTGAAAACGGGGTTTCATTATGAACTTATTTTGAGCCATAAAATATATCCGTTTAAGTTAGTGGAAGTTGCAAATGAGGTTCTCACTAAATTTAAATTAGATCTAAAAAAATAATAAACTAGACAAATTAAATATTTATCAAAATAATTTTAAGGTGAAGGTTTCTTTTTGCATGTATATCTTTAATTATTTAATTACCTTTGAGTGCTTAAATTAATCAATGGACCAAAGTGAACCAAACCAACTTCGAGTAGGAAAGCCTAAATAAAGTTTGGGCTCAACAAAAAAAAGCTTAAGTTTGATCGCATCATACGGCAAGAAGAAAGCTCAGCTCAGTTGGTTGGATGCTTGGTCTTGAGGGATACATGAATCTCATGGGTTCAGTTTAGGGAACAAGCACATAGGCTTTTTTTTTTTTTTCTGTTTTACACCATTTGAAGTCACATGCCATATACGTGACCAGCTTCTTCTCCAGCTAACAGACACGAGAAATAAGGGATAAGGATGCCAAGCTCGAATCCTTGTTAAAATTTGTCAAATCCTCACTTATTCTTTATGGATTTGGAAAAACAATGGTAAAATCATTGCCAAAACCTCGAATCTCATAAAGATTAGTATTAATATTGATTGTTGGAAGATTTGATAAACTTGAATGTGGGATGTGTGTTAATCTGAAAACTGATAGCCAAATTTGAGATCTAATAAAGTTTAGTTTTCAAAGATTTAATAGGGAGAGGGGGCTCCATCTTAATCCAACTTGCAACAGCCAACAACAACCCTTAACACCAGCGGCAACCCATCACGATCTTCCTTCAACACACCGTGCAAGCCATCACCTAATGCCACTTACTCACTCCCTCGTCCATGCATCAACACACCTCCATCCACACTCAACATCTAAACTCCAAACCAAACCCTGACCCCTATCTTGACAGCCACGACCGAACAATAGTGCCACCATTGCGATCCCAACTGACCACTGTCACCACTGCGCACTCGCTCGCCCAACGACCACCATACACACTCTCTTTCGACATAACCAGCCTCGACCACCGCCTCTCTCTTCCTCGCATGATATAACATCAACCTAGGAGCACCATTTGCACGTAACAACTCCACACGACCATAGCCGATGCTGTACGTTGCCCAAACACCAAAACCATTCAAATCACAGTCGTTACTTGGGACACACACAAAACAACATTCTGTCAATAACTTTGTCATGGAAGTTGAGTCACCCGTTCGATTTGGTATCCGAAACAACTTGTAAGACGTAGGATCACTGCTGCTGTTGAAGTCGGTGTGACCTAGCCCGTTAGAAGATCCAACTTGACTCGTGACCAAGACCCTTGCACCTTAGGATTAAATCCGACCCATGAACTAATTCAGATTAGGTGGGAATTTTTTTTTTAATTTTCATTCTTATTTTATTTCTTTTTATTAGTTTACAGGGTTTAATTAATAAAAGCATATACTAACTTTCTTTATTTTTATGTAGGTCATTAGTGTTAATGTGTCTTATTTTTACTGATAGTTTCATTTATTAGCATAGTATATAGCATATGTTAGCTTTTGTTTAAAATTGCATGATTAGGGTAATTTATTTGCTTGGTTTATTTACCAACACAAGTTTCTTGCATGTTTTTATATTAGTTTCTCTTGTAGTTTCTATATATTTTGTATATTTATCATAAAAAATTTATGTTTGGCATATGTGATGAAACTTGCATCTCTTTCTTTAAAATTTGCATCTCTTTTTTTAAAAACTGCATAACTTTCCATATTTTAGATGAAATTACATTTTTTAGATTAAGCCAATATTTTAGATATCTTTCCATATTGTAGGTAAAATTGCATTTTTAAGTAGATTTGCATTTTTACTATATATTTTAGAAAAATTGCATTTTTACTGTATAATTGCATGTTTTTATCAAAATTCATACCTTTAGGATAAGATTTATAGGATATGATTGTATTTTTTTTTTCATAATTAGGCATTTTTTCTATATTTTAGACATTTTCTTTCATAGTTAGGCTTCTTTTCTATTATATAAACATCTTTTCCATAGTTAAAAGTTTTTTAGATGATTTAGACATTATTTCCATTTCTTCCATAGTTAGTCATTTCTTTTATGGTTTAGGTATCTTAGGCATATTTTCCACATTAATTGCATATTTTATAGTAAATTGCATTTAGGTATTTTAGGTTTTTTTTTTTTTAATTTTTATGTCATAGGAAAGGTTTTTCTCTAAATAAATTTTTGAATTTTTTTTAGTTAAGGTTTTTCAAAATTGGGCAATAAAAATTAGGGTTTCCTTTTAGAATTTTTCTTAAAAAAAAATAACTTTGCTAAAAACGTAAATTTAGCCCATTTTCATAAATAAAAATTGTCCACTTACTAAAGCTTTTCTAAAAAATAAGAACTACAGTTAATTTGATCTCAATTAGCCGGTACGTAAGTACCGTTGAGATAAGCGTAAAATTTGTAAAATATTTTATTTTATTTTCATTTTTTAAGGAAAATTATTAATAAAAAATTCATTTTTATGCATTTTTACATTTTTGCATATTTTTTATATCTTTAGAAAAATTATAAAAATAAAGGCTCGATAGTTTTTTTTTTTTTTTACATGGTGACTTAGTCCTAATAGGTTAACTCTTGAATTCATATTTTCTAGTTAATATTTTCTAAAAATTATTTTTTTAAAAAATTTGAAATCTAGTGACTTGGTTATGGTTTTTCCATTAAAAAACCTTAATCTTATTTTTTTTTTACAAGTTTTATTGGTTGGTGAGTCTAAATTATTTTTCAAAATATTTTTTTAACATTTTTTAAGAAAAATATTTTCTCTTTATTTTATGTCAAATAACTTATATTAAGTAAATTGGACTTAGTATAGATTAAATGAAAGAAAATCAAAATAAGGCTCGATACCTATCTCTTTTAACATTTGGAAAATTTAATGTTTTAACTTAGTTCTATTTTCAAATATTATACCAAATGAGTTAAGTTTTCTTTATTTGGTGTTACTTTTATAGAAGTTTCCATGACTAACTTCATAGGCTCTTACTTTTAGGATTAATATAACAATCTTACTTATTTTGGGTCTTTTGCAACCTTATGAAATAACTTTATGATTTAGATATTTTATCCATGGTTCTTAAATTAGACGAGTACTTATATTACCTATAATTTTCTCGGTTTTGTGGGTCTAAATTAATTAAAAACTCTTATTGGATTTTTAGTTTGAACATATTCCACTTTTCATTAGCTAATTTTCTTATTCACCTTAGTTCTCATATGAGTTTCAAAATATATTAATTTTATTGCACAATTTATAGGTCTTTTTAGAAGCTAAACTTCGACTATTTATTTTATATTCTTCTTCTTCTATTATTAAATAAATTTACCGGTGGCTTCTGGATATAACTCTTGATCATTTCCTAATCTTATGATATTTTGAATTTATCCATTTCTATCTATATCACCTATTGTCTCAAGATTTATTATTATGCTTATGTATCTAGTACCTTATAAAGTTGTCCTCTTAGCTTCTAAATTTCTTATAACTGTCTTATAAGTACCTCTATTTATCATATTTATACTAACTTTATTCTATTCTAATTATAGAGATTTTTAACTACTACTTACGTTATCATTGTGATAAGGATTAATGTTCATATTTATTTCTAAGAATAATTTGAAATCAATGATTTTAATATTAGGTGCTTATATAGGCATAGGTTGTCGATTTTGCCTTTGATCATTTATACATTATGCTATTTCAAATGTCAAATTTGATTGTTCAAATCATATTATGATTGCATTAGTCGTTTGATTTTTTTTTTTTTTAGAAGTAGTACTTTGATCTTGGTTGTATCAGTGTAAGTACATCAATGCTATTACATAGTTGTTGGTATTAGTTAGAGTTGTGAGGTAAATTTTAAGACGCGAAGTTTGTTTGTGTTTGGTTAGCTTCCAATTCTTATTATTGGTTAGTTTATCCTTCATCCTTGTGTATCACATATCTAAGTGTTATTTGTTACTTACTTAGTTCCATCATTCCTTGTACTCCATATATCTTAGCACAACTATATTAGTAAGAATATGTGGCAATCTTAACCTTCCATTGACTTAGATCCAACCATGCTAATCAACAATTAACTTGACTTGATTGAACTCAACTTGACATAATAGAACTCAATATGACTCGAGGCCAATGGGGCCTAACACTCTAACTTAGATCGTACAAATTTGCCATTCCTTCCCAATTAGATATTCATGCTACTATACATGAAGATTGCTATTTTGATAACTTCTTTATTGTGTCTTGTTATAGTTATTCATTATTTTATTATTAGTGTCTTTATTTATTTATTAATTTAAATTCATATTTATTGTAGTATTTCCTTTTTACACTTATTGCTCGTTATTGAGGATCGAGAGGGTAAGTTTTGTTTTATTTGAAGTGATTTTATATTATCATTATAGTTGTGGTTATGGTATTTTACTATTTGTGTTGACATCGTTGTCCTTAAGTTTGATGGTCAAGACAAACCGATGTGGTTTTAATTTTCAAGATTAAGTTTTATTCTTAAATTTGGAGTCATTATTTAATTACAACATTGCTAAGATATTTAAGGATTCGATCATGATGTTCATCGGGGAAAGTTTGGCTCTTGTGAGTAGGTTTGTAAATGGTAGGGGTGATGAAGGATTATTTTGTAGGTTTGTTAGAGTCTTCATTTCTTTATTAATTTAAATCCATATTTATTATAGTATTTCCTTTTCACATTTATTGCTCATTATTGAGGATTGAGAGAGCAAATTGTTTCATCTGAAGTGATTTTATGCTATCATTACAATTGTGGTTATGGTATTTTGCTATTCGTGTTGACATCGTTGTCCTTAAGTTTAATGGTCAAGATGGATTGATGTGGTTTGATCGTCAGGATTAAGTTTTATCCTTAAATTTGGGGTCATTGTTTGATTACAACATTGTTAAGATATTTAGGGATTCAATCATGATATTTGTTGGGCAAAGTTTGGCTCTTGTGAGTAGGTTTGTGAATAATAGAGGTGATGAAGGATTATTTTGCAAGGTTAAGAGGAAGAGAATGGTGATAAATAATTGTCTTAGCTCTAATTTATTTGTAACTAGATTTACATAGTATAAGGGATGAGGAGAGAAATTCTTTAAGGTTTATCTTATATACAAAAGGGTAGGAGTTGATGTATAAGTTGGTTTTAAAGTTTGCAATCTTTTCCATCTTAAATCTCGCCTAGATTTTACAGTTAGAATTATTGTTTATAATCAACCTAGCGTACATATAAGTACACATACACACACATGATTCATAGGTTTAAATGAAATAAAGTGTGTATCTAACTCTATTGAAAACTTTTATGATAGATAATTCAATATATTCAGTCATGATATAAAGAATAAACAAATTGTTAGTTATATAGGATTTATACTTGTGCAAAGTTTAATTTAAAGGGAAAAGAGAAGACACAAGTTCTAGTATGAGGTATATATGGTAGACACTTATTGTTTTTTACATATGTTAGGTGTTAAGCCTTATTTTAATTTTCTTAATTTAACCTATATCATGCTCAACCCGCTTAATATAAATTACTCAATATTAAACTAAGGAAATACTTTTTTAAAAAAAAATTAAAAAATTGGATTTGCTAACCAATTCAACTAGTAAAAAATAAAATAAGGGTTTTTGGATAGGAAAACCCTAATTTGATCACTAATTTATGGATTTTATAAGAAAATGATTTTTAGAAAAAAAAAACTAGAGAAAACCGGTTTCGGGGGTTAACTTATTAAGATTAAGTTACCATGTAAAAACTAAAAAAAAAAAAATGATGAGCTTTTGTTTTTACAATTTTTAGAAAATACTAAAAATATACTTAAATATACAAAACACAACTAAAGTGAAATTTTTATTACGAATTTTCACGAAAAAGGGAAATTTTTTTTTTAATTTTTTAGATGGTTGCCTCGAAAGTACCTACGTACTTATTAGTCATAGTCAAACCGGATGTAGTTCTCCTTTTATAAAATTTTTAGTGGGTTTGTTATTTTTATTTTGAAAACCAAGCCAAATTAAAATTTTTTTAATAATTTGTTATTTTTTAAAAAACCTAAGAAATCTAATTTTCCTAAATTAAAGAAAATCCTAACTAACTAAATCTTTTTAAAAAAACTCGATTAAGATTTTTTAAAACCACTACGTATTAAAAAGTATCTTTTCTAAATCTTAGCTATAAGATATGTTAAGGATACGATTTATATACACTTATTTTCCAAAAAAAAAAAAAACATAATCTTACTAAAAATGTTATTGGGCTAAATTTATTAAAAATTGAGATTATCTAAAAAAAAAAACACGCAATGTGAAAATAATAAAAACCTGCACTAAAAAATAAATAAATAAGTTAGTAAAAATAATTAAATTAACTAATAAAATAAAAATTTTACCTAAGAGTCGAGTCACATGTGATTGTAGGATGGATGAACACTGTTTTCAGATGGTCATGGATGTGATTAAAGGCGTGTTGGTTACTGTTTGCACTTATCTTAGGTGTGATAGAAGGCATGTTGATTTCTATTTCCATTGATCATGGGTGTAATTGAGGGCATGTTGGTTTTTGTTTCCACTTATCATAGGCATGATGGTTGGTGCATCGTTTGCTATTATCATGTGTTTGTGTTTGTGTACAACATATGAGTTGGAGCGTGTGTCGTACGTTTATGTACAGCGTGTGTACAGTGTTGTCATATGTTTAAGTGCAATTGATCGATAAGGGACGTCTGTTTGGAATTGAGGTCGCATGGCTGTTTATGTTGAAGTTTAGCTGCTACGGTGTATAGATTTGGCCTAATGTATGTGGGGATTAGAGACGTAGCAGCAAGGATTCCGTTTTGGATTGTGTGTGCTGTCATGAATTGAGATGGTGAAGGATAAGGCTTGTTGCTGTTGGTGAAGGCAGGAGTTATTGGTTAAGTATTGTTTGGCATTCGGGGGAATCGACATGGAGCAATGGTTTAAGAAATTGAGTTTAGATTGCGTCAGGGGCAGATTGGACAAGGGGGTCATGGTAGTCGCTGTTACGTGTTATGGGTCGTGAGGCTATGATTGGGGTTGTGAATTGTGGAGTATGCTTGTGGATTGTGGAGATAAGGTTAATAACGAATGTAGGTTGTATAATTATGGAATGTGTAATCTAAACCTCATCAATGTCACATGCTAATTTATAAACCCTTAAAATTGAATCTTCTATATCGTTTTAAATATAGATTTGATTCCAATTAATTAAGATAGAGAAGATATTATTTTGATTCTTTAAAGATTTGTCTTAACTTCTAAAAATCCTACTTGGGCTTTCTAGTTTCTCGACCCAGCTTAGCCCGATCCGATCCAATTTGATTTAGCCCAAAAACTTATTTAATAAATCCTAAGTCTATCCTGACCCAATATAAATTAGATAAAAATCTACTTTAAATCGAGTTAGGCCAAAATTATTTTAATAAAGCCAAATTTTCCAATGACTTAAGAATTTATTAAATTAATCACACACCATTATTCGATTTGATATTAAACGATTCGATGCAACTTGGCTCGACATGACTTAACTCGATAAGATTTAATTTGAATCGACTTCTTTTTTCATTTTTCTTTTAATTTTCGTTTTATTATTTTTTATTACTTTTTTTGTTTTTTCTATTTAATTTTCTTTTTTTTTGTTATATATTTTTTTACTAACCTGGCTTAACTAAAATAAAAATGAAAAATGGTAAAAATGAAATATTTACAGCTGTCTCTCTTTGTAGCGAAATTTGAATTGAATTTTGCTACAAAGATAAAAAAGATACCCATTTTTGCTAGATTCGACTTGGATAATCTAAAAAAGATATATCTCTTCGAGATTAAAACTTCTTTTTAGTGGATAATCCGAAGAGGATAGATTTCTTCGAGATTGGTTTTGCCTTGGTTTTAATGACTAATCTGAAAAGGATAAATCTCTTCAAGATTTCAAAAACTGGTTTTGGTTTAGGTAAACAATCCAAAAAGAATAAATCTCTTCTAGATTTGTTTTGACATGTGATTTGAAGAGGTCGAAACTTTAAAAACTGAATTTACTTTGGTGATTTGAAGAGGATAGATCTCTTCGAGATTTCTTGCTTTGTTTTGGTTAGTAGATGATCCAAAGATGAAAGATCTTTTTGAGATTCTTGAAAAACTTTGTTTTAGTTTGTGAATGATTCGAAGAGGATAGATCTCTTTGAGATTCGTTTTGGTTAATCTAAAGAGGATAGATCTATTCAAGATTCTTTTGTCTTAATCCGAAGAGGATAGATCTCTTTGAGATTCATTTTGGTTGATTCAAACAGGATAGATTTCTTCATAATTGGATTTGGTTAATCCGAAGTTGATAGATCTCTTCAAAATTCCTTTTGGCCTAATTTGAAGAGGATTGATCTCTTCAAGATATAAAAAAGAACTTGTTTTAATTCTCCTGAATATTACTTCCAAGGACTTTTAAGGTCATTTTACCTAGGAATAGAAAATTTCTCGGATAGCAATCAATTGACATGCTATGGATATCAACTTTACTTGTAAACGATGAAAGATTAACCACAAACAATTCAAGAAAAATTGAAATCTTTATTGAACTCAGTTTTCATGAATAATACAACTTGACTGCATCTAAATTCATTGCCCCCCTTAATTATGGGCCATTCATCTCTGTTAACACTAATGCGTCTTCTGATAATACCCTTTTCACCATAAAAGGACCTTCATAATTCGGGCCAAACTTGCCCCTGGGGTCTTTCACATTTGGTAATACTTTCTTCAACACTAAGTCTCCTTCTTTATAGTACCTTGGGCGTACTTTCTTATTAAAAGCTCGGATCATTTTCTATTGATAGCACCGACCATGACATATTGCTGCAAGTTTCCACTAATCTAGGAGATTCAAATGCTTCATTTGCTTCTTTACCCACTCTGCTTCATCGAGTTGAGTTTTTGCCAATGCTCGGAACGAAGATATTTCTACTTCTATCAGTAGTACTTCTTCAGTTCCAAAAACTAATGAATACGGTGTCATACTAGTAGAGGTTCTGACTGAGGTTTTGTAGGCCATGAGAGCAAAGGGAAGCATCTCATGTTAATCTCTATAAGTAATCGCCATCATCTGAGGTTCTTTTGATTCTTTTGATGTTCTTATTTACGGCTTCAACTGCTTCATTCATTTGAGGTTGATATGGAGTTTAGTTTTTGTGATTAATCTTGAATTGGTGGCACACTTCATCCATTAACTTGTTATTTAAATTCATCCTGTTGTCTGTAATAATAAACTCGGGTGCATTGTATCTTACAATAATATCTCTTTTCAACAATTTGACTACCACTCCTTTGGTCACTGTAGCATACGATGCTGCTTCTACTCATTTGGTAAAATAATTGATCGCGACTAAAATGAATCTGTGTCCGTTTGAAGCTGTTGATGAAATTAGACAGATTATGTCAATTCCCCACATCGAGAAAGGCTAAGGAGCAAACAATACATACAATTCTTGTGAGGAGCATTGATTTTTTTAGCGTACACCTGACATAGGTGACAATGTCTTATGTACCTAATATAATCCGATTCCATCGTCATCTAAAAATACCCCATTCTCATGATCTTCTTGGCTAGCATGCACCCATTTATGTGAGGACCACAGAGTCCTTCATGCACTTCTTTCACTAATTTCTCGACTTCTTCTTCATCCACACTCCTTAGCAATGTTGCATCTGGCGATCTCTTATACAACATAGCTCCACTTAACAAGAAATGAGTAGCCAATCTTCTTAAAGTTTTTCTATCTTTTTTATCAGCATCTTCAAGAAATTCACTAGTTTGAAGTAACTTTTTGATATCATAATACTAAGGCTTCTTTGATTCTTTCTCTTCAACTGTAAGGCAAAGAGCCAGTTTTTCTTCCACCTGAATTTTCAAGGGTTGAATTTCTATCCTATCCATGACTTTCACCATTGATGCTAACGTGGCCAATGCGTTAGCAAATTGATTTTAGAGAATGAAATCTCTTGGAATTTTTCAATTAGCTTTCCTAAATGTTTGTGATAAGGCATCAATTTTTTATCTTTTGTCTTATATTCTTGTAAAATCTGGAGAATTGTAAGAGAAGAATCTCCATATACTTTAAGTTTTTGTATTCCCATATTTAATGCCATTTTGAGCCCTAAAATGCAGGCTTCATATTCTGCTATGTTGTTGGTAAGTGGAAATGTCAATCTCGTTACCATAGGGAAATGGTTACCCTCGAGTGATACCAATACCGCTCATATCCCACATTTGAACACATTGGTTGCTCTATTAAAATACATTTTCCATCCCAATTTTCATTACCCAATTCATTCGCCATCATCACATTTTCATCAAGAAATTGTGCTTCTGAACCATTATCCTCATCTTCTAATGGATATTTTGCTAACTGATCAACCATCGCCTGCCTTTTAATTGAACTTTGACTTACGTACTTGATATCAAACTTAGAGAGTAGTATCTGCCACTTCGATATTCTTCCAATTAACACCGCCTTTTCTACTAAATACCTCAACGAGTCATGTTTTGTCAACGAGTCTATTGAGTAATAGAGAGTGTATTGCCTAAGCCCGTGTGTCACCTATACTAAGGCACAACACGTTCTTTCCATCTCTAAGTATTTTTGTTTGCCTTCTGTGAACTTCTTGCTTAAATAAAATATATGATGCTTTTTTCTTCCCGTTTCATCTTTTTGCCCTAGCATACATCCCATCAATTTAGGAAGGATCATCAAGTAGAGAATCAATGGCTGTCCCAGTGTAAGAGTGACTAGTATTGGCGGATTCATAAGATACAATTTGATTTCAGCAAATGCTTGCTCATACTCTTCATCCCAGTTTATTGCTGCATTTTTCCTCAAAAGTTTGAATAATGGCTTACATTTATTGATTAACTGCGATACAAATTGAGCGATGTAATTTAACCTCCCTAACAGTCCCCAAACTTCTTTTATAGTCTTTGGTGCTGGCATGTTCATGATTACTTTAACTTTATCTAGGTCTACTTCTATTCTTCTTTTATTGACTATAAAACCCAACAATTTGCCCGAAGTTACTCTAAAGGTACACTTTTCAAGGTTCAACTTCAGTTGAAACTTCCTCAATCGTTTGAATAGCTTACATAAAATATCTACATGATTTTCATCCTCCTTAGATTTAGCGATCATATCATCCATGTAAACCTCGATTTCCTGATGCATCATGTCATGAAACAAGTCAATCATAGCATGTTGATAAGTTGCCCTAGCGTTTTTCAATCCGAGAGCCATCATATGATAACAAAACATTCCCTAAGTAATAATGAAAGTTATTTTGATTTTATCTTCTTCTGCCATTTTAATTTAATTATATCCTGAGAAACTATTTATAAACGAGAAAAGATGATTCCCAACTGTGTTATCTACTAATACGTCAATATGTGGCAAAGGAAAGTTATCCTTTGGTGTCGCCTATCTTGGAAATTTATATAGACCCTAACCTTCCCATTTTTCTTCAACACCGGCACCACATTAGTTACCCATTCGGGGTAATCCGATACTTCTATGAACCCGACTTCTAGCAACTTTTTCGCTTCTTCTTTTATTTTAAGGAGTATATCTAGCCTAAATCATCTAAGTTTTTGTCTTTTCGGTTTTATTTCCTCTCTAGTTGGCAATTTGTGAACTACAATAGACGAATCTAAACTGGGCATATCTTCATACGACCAAGTGAATATGTCCAAGTATTCTGATAATAATCACAACAACTCCTGTTTTTGATTATCCATTAGATTACCGCTAATTTTCAAGTTTTGTAGATTTTCTTCTATCCTTAAATTAATTACAACCATCGGTTCGTCAATAATCACTCTACCCTGTTCATATCGATGCCAACTCTCTTGAATTTCGTTTGAAGTTTCAATATCATCTCCGACGTCTGACTTAGTAGGGCCAAAGGTGATATTGGTATTTTTATCGTTTACATGTGCGAGATATTCATTACGTTCATCTTTTTTATCGGATCTAAAGAATAAAGGAAAAAGAAAAAGAAAAAGACAATGAATAAATAATAAAAGAGAATTGATAGAAAGAAAGGAATGAATTTTATTGAGTGAATGAATTCAAATTGTCTAAAAGAAAAGGCCTAATTAATTGGACTAATTATCAAAATCGAATGTTCCTAATTAATCTAATGGGAACGGAAAACCAATTGCACAAGGAAATTAGTATGCCAATATCATCCTTCTCGTCTAGACCAATGTTGCATTGTTGAGTCAAGATCTTAGATAGACTGGCTACTTTGGATTCTTGAACACCAACTGGTGTTGAGAATGTTTGGGGGATGTCCAAAAATTCTAAGTGAACATAGTATAGCTGATCTCCTCTCTTGCTTCTGGTTTTAGCCCTTATTTCTTAAATCTCCTCTTCAGTGGGCTCATACTCAAGCCCGAACGTTCTAATCTACTGCTTAGGCTATTCTGAACAACCTCGTACCCCCTATCTTGACTCTTCAATCATATTGACTTCATAAAAAATTTGCAATCCTAGCTCCTCTAATTCTTCACTCCCAACATAGGGAATAGTCGTCTCTTTATAAATCTCGCAGTCTTGCTCCTCGAGAATAGTAACTAACTGCCCATTGGTTATGAATTTCATATTTTGATGTAAACTAGACGGAATTGCCCCTACTGAATGAATCCATGGTCTTCCTAACAGAAGATTGAAAGTTCGCGGTATATCCAGAACTTGAAATGGAATAGTGAACATCTGTGGACTAATCTCTACTTGTAACCTAATTTCTCCAATTATCTCTCTTTTTGATCCATCAAAAGCCCTTACTGAAATTGAGCTGGGCTTTATCTCAGTTATATATTTTCCAAGTAAATTCAATGTAACCAAGGGACACACATTTAGTAAAGACCCATTATCTATTAGAATTTGAGCAACCACTTTCCTTGCATACTTAACCATTCTGAAAAGGGGCTTTGTGTGTTGGTCTCCTTCTTTACTTAGCTCACTTGGCAAGAATGAAATCTAATCCATTGCAAATATTGAGTTCACCACCAATCCTAGCTTCTCAATGGAAATCCCTTCAAGTACTTTGATATCTTTCAGAATTTTAACTAAAGCTTCTTGGTGAGTATTTGATAACAATAGCAGGCCCATTCAGGAGATTTGGGCTAGTACTTTGGCTAATTGATCAATTATCTTATACTTACTAATTTTCACTATCTTCTTGGAAACATTCTGATCTTTATCGTCCGTATTTTCAAAGATTTTTCAAGAAGCCTCTTCCACAGTAGACTTCCTCTTGGCTTCTTCGTTCTAGTCATAAACTCATCCTGAGTGCGTGAGCCCACTAACCATAGGTGATGAGGACCTAGTCGTCTGATTCACCGCTTGGTAATCTAAAGGTGCTTACCCAATTCTTCAACCTTCTTAGTCTTCCCATAGTACTAAAAAACCAACGGCTTGGGCCCATCTCTAATCATTCTAACCATCTCAACGTCTTCTTGGCTTCTGCAATAAGCTTGTCTTCTTCTTCAAATTCTGGACCCTATCCAGTGGGTGGTTCGGCAACATATATGGCGAGTGAACCAACGTAATCCACCAATTACTCAAACTTCCCTGACGGTTCTCTTAGGGTGTCAACCATCGAACCTCCGGTTTCATATCTTTTTCTAAGCTCCTTTTGAGTACTTCTCTTTCGCAATTTTAGAATCATCATAACCATGATATCAGCTTTCTTTATCTTCCCATTCTTTAACAGTTGATATATTGTCAATCTAGTTAGGGTTCTATCCTTGAGATTCATATTCTACAAGTACCCGGCTTACCCCAGATTTTAAGCTATCTCCTCAATAGTAATGGGGAGACTGTTTAGATCAAGCTTTAGTTCAGAAATTTCAGCAATGATCATATTGATCGAATTTCCATGATTTGGCAGAGGATCTTATTGATGCAAAATTGGTTCGATTGGATTTCATTCAACTTCATATTCTATAAGTACCCGGCTTACCCTAGATTTTAAGCTATCTCCTCAATAGTGATGGGGAGACTGTTTAGATCAAGCTCTAGTTCAGAAATTTCAGCAATGATCATATTGATCGAATTTCCATGATTTGGTAGAGGATCTTATTGATGCAAAATTGGTTCGATTGGATTTCATTCAACTTCATATTCTACAAGTACCCGGCTTACCCTAGATTTTAAGCTATCTCCTCAATAGTGATAGGGAGACTGTTTAGATCAAGCTCTAGTTTAGAAATTTTAGCAATGATCATATTGATCGAATTTCCATGATTTGGCAGAGGGTTATTACCCACGTTGGGAGTAGGAGTTGAATGAAATCCAATCGAACCAATTTTGCATCAATAAGATCCTGGATCTTATGTCTGAGTCTCCAACATTGGTTCGTAGAATGCCCTACTTGCCCCAATTGATAATCACAACGAAGCTCCGGGTTATAATCTCTTGGTCTTTGTCCCTCCTTTGGTATTTCAAATGTCAAGAGATTCTCCTTCCTTAATCGTATAAGAACCTAGTTTAGAGAAATGGGAATATGAGTAAACTATCTTCTTTGTGGGCAGTTGTTTTGACTCGAATTTGGTGGGGGATTAGATCCTCCCGTCATGGCTACCAGGGCTACAAGCCTGATAAGATTGCCAGTATTGACAACGCTTATGGTGGCTTCTTTGGCTTTGTTGGAAAATCTTGCTGGAGGTGTTTTTTTCTTAGCTACTTCAAGATTAGGAAGCCTTCCAATAGCAATAGCTTTCTTAATTTGGCACCCTAAGGCCATAATTTCTTTAAAGTTGGAGGCGGGGTACCCGACTAGATGTTGGTAATATGGGCTTCCAAGAGTGTTGATGAAGGTGAAAGTTAAGTCATTTTCTATCAAGAGTAGAATCACCTTAGCTGCTATGCCCCCCAATCTTTAAGCATATTCTTTAAAGTTTTCGTTGGCCTTCTTTCATAGATTATTCAAATCCAACATGGACGGGGCCACTTCGATGTTGAACTTATACTGGTTGTGGAAGGCTCATGCTAACTTATCCCAAGTATTGATCTCATTCAAATCCAATTAGGCATATTGGGTTAAGGCGAGCTTAGTTAAGCTGTCTTGAAAAGTCTGGACCATCCCCTTTTCATATTTCATGTATTTCCCCATTTTCCTGATGTACAACTTAGTGTAGAGCTTCGGGCAATCAATCCCATTGTATTTCTCGAATTTGGGCACTTTAAATCTTTTTAGGAAGTCACTGTCTTCATACGTCAGCAAGTTGATCATTCCTATCTATTCAAACCCATTAACCATTTCTAAGGTTTTCATTTTCTTGGTTAACTTTTGCATTAACTTTCTTTCCATCTCCCGATGTTTCTCCTCAATCTCTTTCCTCCATACCTCAGCATTAGGAACAGATTCTTCATCTTCCAATTCAAGGGGAGGGATCATTTCTGCATTCCGATTTAGGTCGACTTGTGATCCTTGTCTGTCGTCAAGAATCCTAATAACTCGAGTGAGAGCCTGGATTTGTTTGACCATCTTGTTCATGTTTTTTTCTAAAGTTGTTACTCTCGAGTCAGGCTAAGTTTGACTGATGTTTCCAGTGCCTTGAGTTAACATTCTAGCCTTAGAACGAGTGAATATCGGGCTTCTAGCTAAGTTTGATTGCTTGGACATTATCTTTGAAATCCTACACGGAAACCCAAGTTTTAGACTTTTTGGTGAATTAAAGATTTTTTTTTTGTTGTTTTTGTTTTTCTCTTTTTTGTGACTTTTGTTGTTCTGTTGTTTGTGTAAGCCCCAAAGTTTAGTCAAGTAACCGTAGGATTGAACTTAGAACCCAAGGTTTAGGGCGATCGGTTAAAAGATCCGATCAAACCCAAATTATAAACTATTGAGAAGAATATTAGTAAAAATGATCCCGTAAACTTAAATTTAAGAAAATAAGAAATAAAATAGGAGACTATAAAATTTTCAAATTTTAAGCATAATAATTGCTAATTACAGAAAAGGCAAAAAGTGTAATTTAATAACTAATAAATTATTAGGGATAGATTATATGTATACTAAAAATTTTAGAATGACCAAAATAATATTTAGGAATGTTCACGTATACCCCACATGTATTTACGTGTAGATAAAAATACGCGTAATTACTTAAAATACGCGAAATGTGCTAAAATAATACTAAATGCTTAAAGAAAATTCATAATTAATTATGGAAAAATCATGAATCATCCAGAATTGGGTCGTGGCAACTGGGAAAAATAAGAAAAAATTTGGCTAATTAGAATAAGCCAACATAAAAGCCAAAAATCAAGGGATAAGGCAATTGTCTTATCCCATTTAATGCACAATAAATTCCACAAAGCCCTATAAATAGCAGGAAAAATCACAGAGCTCATTTGGATAGATACAAATCAGAGAAAATTAGAGAGAGTTGAAAATTTGAGAGAAAATCTAGAAAATAAAAAAAAATAAGAAAAACTGTGCAGTTAAGGATTTTAAAGGGAACCCACACCAGATGAGGAGCTGGAAGTGGACGGCCACCACCACTACACGATGGTGTTAGTGCCCAGGCCGGCCGACAAGGCTACGGCGGCCCGCGGTGGCCGGAGCCACCCAAATCGGTGAGTCCGATTTCCAGCCCGAATCTTGTGTAATTTTATAAAAATAGTAAATATAATTAGAAAATTATGAATTTTGTTATTATGGGATATTTTTGTATGTAGTTTGTAGAAAAAATATTATTTTGATGAAATTATGTTCTGTAATATATGGTCTCTAAGAAATCGTGCAAAACCGAGCATGTTTCGGTTTAGAAATAAATGACTTTAGGAGTGTAGTTTTAAGCCCAAAATTTTTCTGTAGATTACTTAGATGATATAGAACAGTGCTATGAAGCCCGTTTTCAAAAATTAATTTTTGAAATTTTTAGACCCTAAAATGAGGCATAAAATGAGTAATTTGGAGTTAATTAGGTTATTAAGAGATTAATTACTGACTTAGTGAATAAGTAGATGTTTTAGGATGTTAAAATTTGATGGAGTATGATACTTGTAGCAATTAGAGTGTTAGATGTAATTATTAGGTTAATTATGTAGTAAATAGGTAATATGGAAAAATAGTACATTTTAAGATAATTTTGTAGATTAGGGTAAATTGGAGTAAAATCTGATTTAGGATGAATTTATACATTTTGAAATAATAATTGCTGTTTAGAGATGGTAATTAGGGTAATAGAAATATTAGAGATGCATTATGTGCATAATATGTAATAATGCATAATGTGTAATTTTTGAAAATATAATAAATAGAAAATATTAGGATAAAAATTGATATTATATAAATAATAGGGATATATAATAAATCTGATAAGAAACTTGAAATTATGTAATTATATGAAAAATGTAAAAATTTCTCACATTAGAAGTAAATTCGGTACACAAATAGAGATTTAAGTGTACCGGATGGAATAAAATATTAATTAGAGGTAATAATGGTATTTAGGAGACCGAGAAGTAATGTGATTAATTTCATCTTATGGGTTGGAACGGAATTCTAGGATTGGAATCTAAAACATTACTTAGAAATCGAACTAAAAACCTAACTTAGGAATCGATGCGAAAACCGAACCTGAACCTAACCCTAAACCTAGAATAATGGTAAAAGACTTAATACCTAGAAAATTAGGCATATTAAACCTTAAACAAAACCTAACAATAAGCGTTATAGAATAAAATGAACTTGTAATATTTATATGAAAAGCTAAAACCACGTTCGTGTTATAGGGATAATCGGCGATGGCCTAAGCAAATCAGACCTCGAGTGAGTGAGCGAGGAGTCGAGGTAAGTTGGGATTAATACGATACTGTATTTTGGAGGCTTAAGATTATGCTTGGTTGTGCTTGTTAGATAGTTGAATGTGTGCATGTGCTTGATTATGGGTGATGCTATGATTCTCTTTGTTGCTCTAGCACATATTGTATGAATTGTATGTAATGATTGATCACCCTAAACTGGACTTAATTAAATATACGACCAATAATCATAATCGAACATGCATGGCAACCCATTAGGGGATTTAGGACTCTCCGGCCAAATACCGACCCCTTCGGAAGAGATAGCGCAAGATTGTAAAATAGTCCCTTCTTCATCCTCAGTCAAACTAAGTGACAGGAGAGGAGGTCGCGGCGGGGGTGAAGTCAATGGTTCGAAGGTAGTCGCGGGAGGAGCATGGTCTCCATTACACAAGTCTGGGTTTGGTCGTGAGCTGTTGCATTAACGGCAACTCCTCAACCTGGATTAGAGCGGGCGTAATTTCTCTAATCTCACGACGGGCCGAACAACGTCGTGCGATGGCATTTGCTTGCACATGTATTGCATCTAATAAGTGATTGAAAATCTTGTTGTGTTTCTGGTATAGTTTTAAGTCCTCCATCCCTACTTACTGAGTTGTAGTTGCTCACATCCCTATAGACGTCGTGCAGGTGCTGGTTAAGAAGCGGAAAACAACTACTCTGAAGCTAGCAACTGTTGGATCCTGGGGAGTGAGGAAAAACATTGAAGAATTAACACATAATTTACTTTTCATTTCTGATTAATGTAATAACTGAATTATAGTGATTATATATAACTTTTCTCACTTTCTTAGGTAAATGATTTGTTAAATTACAAATTGTCTACTTCAAAGTGGGTTAGTCGTGGACGCCTTGTGTAGATCAGGTCTAAGATAGCGGTTGTAAGGCCAACTTCTATCTTAGGATGGTTTACACGGCGGGGGCTGTTACGACTCTGCCGCTTCGGGGCGTGATAGTTTGTCTCTCTTTGTGTTTTTTTTTTAAACTCAACTAAAATAAATAAATAAATGAGTAAAAGACTGCGTAATTAATAAAAATTTTATTTACTAAAGCTGCAAATTTATTAATCATAAGATCTAACTTATATAACGAACTAAATGAAAAGACAAGAAAAAACTCCTAACTAATTTTCTTAAAAACTTAAATCCTATATCTACAAGAGTCAATGGATCTGGTTGCTACGGGCTTCATCAACTTCCTTCATAAGCCTTCGTACCATAACATCCTTTTCTCGAATCTTGCTCCTCAAGAATTGATTTTCCTTCAGTAGTCTCTCATTTTCCAGCTTTGACTCTTCAGTGATTCTTTTACTTTCTTGGAACTGGGCTTTAACTATGGCTCGTATGGTATCTCGATAAGCCTGCTAAGTAGGTGAAAGACGTACTGGTTCTAGCTTATGTCTAAATACGTTTGGAGCTTCATACTGTATCTTTCCAGTCTTCTCTAACTAATCATAGATGAAGTGCTTGATGGCTTAGTATTCTCCGACTTTGCCCCTTAAAGTTCCTACATTGACTATCTTCTTGACCTCTCTCCATTCCTATAGCTTCACGAGTTCTGCTAGTTATTGAATCAGAGTAATCGTGGGTAGACAAGGATCTGGATAATTCATCGTGACAATGTCTAAGGAGTCCCTGTAGGCTATCTCTTAAAGTTGACTCAACTGTCTGATGACATAAGTTGGGAAATATCTTATACAACCCGTAATGCTGATTAGGGAAACCCGTGCATAGTCAGCGCATCCCAAGATAGCTTGAGTGCAATGGCTCCATCTAGTTGTCTACATAAAGTCTACTGGCTGCGTTTTACTGATAACTGACACCTATCCATCAAAATGAGCTTCCTCTGGTACCTTGAGATGACAGGCAAACTTGTCAATCAAGTTCACGTTTTTGGTTATTGACTTTCTGAGAAGATTCTCTCCATACCCCTGCGTATGATTAAGAAACCACACAGCAAGGATTGTAGGGTTAGCCGTAAAATAACGATGCCCTTGCTTTTTTAGGTGGGTGAGTATCCTGAACTGTTCTACCAGTAACGCCGGTATATAGGATTTACTGACTAACAATTAAGTTACTAACTCGGTAACCCTATAATGAACTTAACTGAACTTGATGGGAAACAACATTATCTCGAATACTACTGCAATAAAAGCATTTATTCTCTTTTCGGCCCATGATTCATATCCTTTACAAATGATCTGACGATACTTCTGATAAGCATCTAGGCTTGATGTTACGAATTGAGGACGGTTTAGTCGTGGTAGACGTCATACATTGTATGAAGAACCCCTGATTAGTTACCCTTCTAATCAAGAATTCTTCACACATATACAAGGCTCTACAACATATTAGCTTTCCAAAAACACACAGATTCAAAGGATATCATCACATAACATATTTATATAACATTTAAACTACAAAGTTTACAGTAAGTAGTAATTTAGTATATTAAGGTCTATATTACTAACAAAACAAAAGTATATAAGTAAAAGTCTGCATAATCAGTTCTCTCATTACACTGAATGGCCCGCTCTTGCCTAGGTCCCTAAGTTAACCTTTTGCATCCCTTGGCCAGCCTCAACGAATAAGCCATCTTGCAATAAAAGTCTAAGGGGATATAAGCCTAAGCTTAGTGACTAAAACCCTCAGCCACACTACAAGCAAGTTATAAATACATTATATTTACGTATATGAATGAATGAACAAATAGAATGCCAAACAATACGTATAGTTAACTAGTTAATATACACAACTCAAATTTAATGCCATCCGAAGTCAGGGTTGGAGTATACACAGTACCAGTCAGATCTGGGTATTACACTAAAACTTACTTTACTACGGAACTCTACGTTCCATATTTAAATCAAACGAGTCCTTTATTTTCATAAAAACCTAGTTCTAGTATAATCTTGAGTGGGCTTCGCAATGCACACTCACCCCTAAACGGAGGCTTCTAGACTCTACCCTTAGCCAAGTGATTGGTACCTCCAACGTCTAGTATTCCCATGAGTCAGGGTAAGGTCATTTTATACAAGTGCACCGTACAGAACCAATAAATTTATAATAACAACCCTTGAATGGCCTCTCTCTACCTCCATGTGATGTGACGGTTGGAATTATGTCTATGCAATGCATGTTAATACATGTACTAGTTTCTTCTTATGAGCCGAGTATAGTTAAGTCCAATTATGATGTGACTAACCAATAGCACACACACTTATTATCTATACTATCATGCAATAAACAAATTATTATTCGTACTTAAGGTAAATTCACAATTCAGCACATAATAACATACACAAGCATTTCCCCACCCCACACTACAATCAATTAACAATATCATTTAAGTTCACTATCTACAATAACATACAGGCATGGAATCATAAGGTAAATACTTACTCGGCCATTACGACTTGCTTTAGTCGTAGTAATCAATTAAGAGATCCTCACTCACGTCGGGATCACCTGATTATTGCGATATAATAACGATAATAAGCAATTGAATTAACTAGTGACTTTAGATATCTATTTACCTAATTCTACTTAGATTACTGTCAATTTTTATCTAATTAGACTTTATCGCTAATTGTATGTAACTTTTTCATTCTATTTATGATATTTACGAATTTATAGTCATTTTTCATCATTTTCGGCCGTACATTCATACGGTAATGTTTGTTTCGGACGTTAAAACCCGTGTTTTACGATATAGACTAAATTTATTGAAATTCTAACTATTGAAGCTTAATTATTCTTATTGGCTAGTTTTATGTTCTATTTTAGTAATTAATGGTTTTATTAGCCATAAATTCTTACACTTAGATGATCTTATGGTTTATTATTTTAGAGGCTTATGTTATCGCTTATATCATTAATCGCTTATGTTATTATTTGATTATATCATTACTTACATCATATATTACATATGTATACTTATCCTTATGTATTTATATACGTTACACATGTTATATATATACTTATACTTCTAACATACTAGGATGTATACTCGTGTATTTATACGTATGTTAGTACACAAACCCATATACACATATGGTGACATGTATTTTGATACGTATTTTCGTATGCTTAGAGTACCTTCTTAAGAAAGCTCCACAAATTTTATATTTTTGCACTTTAAGGGTATATTTAACAAGGTACGTATATGTATAATTAGTATATACCTCTTTTTAGGTTATGTATATAAAAGATACTTATGTATAAGGGTCTTTATACATGTATTTATCAAGTGTATTCCAATGTTTACATGCTTAAGTATAAATATACATGTGTTCTTCTTCCAAATATCTAAGGATTCTTATACTTCTAAGCATGAATATGGAGCTGCCGCTTCCAACAGCACATATACTCATGTCATACCAAATTTCTACACTAACTTAACTTATACAACTAACTTATGCATAAGATAGAAAATCATATGATAACATATTTTTTTCTCCTTAGTTTATGATAGTAGGAATTGTGGAAGTAAAGTGAGTAAGTGTTTGGAATTAAGGGATCAAGGGGGTTTACGGTTTGGAAGTGAAGAAAAGGACTTTCTTTTGTGTTTGAAAAGATGAAGACAAGTAGGGTCTAAATAGGGAGGGAAGTGGACGGCAAAGGAGGGATAGAGTTAGAAAAAAAAAATAAGTATAGAAAGTTAAAGAAAAGGAAGGAATTCTCTAGATGACAATGATATTTTGTCGACTTTTTATCATGTTGACTTAGTTAACCTTTGACTTGGTCAACATTTTAAAATTATATGTAATCTAAGTTTACATAATGAAGTAATTAGGGAAAATTAGGAAGAAAATTACAAAAATTTGAGGAAATATGGGGTTTATTGAATTGATTCGTAAGAATAGGTAATGAGATCTTCATTTAAGTATTTATATCCTATATAAATCATTTGGTAAACTACTTAATGTAATTATTATGAAAAATATCATTTAGGGTACTCATACTTACTATATGTAATATAATCATCAACTAAGCTCTTAACTCTATATAATACTAACCTAGTTATATAATTGGAGGATGGATGTGATCTATAATGCAATATCATAATTCCTAGAGGATTACTTTAGTATTATATGTATTTATGAATGATTGAAAGTTATCTTTAATCTTTTACTAATGATTTGGCAAGATATTAAGGATATATTATTAATTAGGGTTTTATAGTAAGTTATGATGAATTAGTACTTTTATATCCTTAAAGTTATAGTTTTAGGGTTTTTATCACTTTCGGATGAAATATTTAGTGTTTAGATACATTTAGGATATAAAAGTTTTATACACAACTGAATCTTCGGTTTTTATCTTAACTAGCCTTGTCAACTTTTACAAATATTTAACACACTTGAATCTACTTCAAATGTTAAATTGAAAAATTTAGGGTTTTTGCACTTGAGAACCACTCTACTAATCTTAAGATACTAAGACACTTCTTGCCTTTTGAAGATAAGAATGGCGTTAAGGCTAACTTTTTGACTCCTAGCAAAGTTATGAAAGCTTTCTTGGGTCGGACTCTGAGATCTGGGATGGTTATGCCTGCTTCGAGAGGCTAAGTGGCAAGTAACTACAAGTATTCTTTTTTAGTGGGTTTTAACAAGTGTGGGCTAAAATTGAAAGCTGCCGATTCTGGGTCCCAATAATGGATGAAGGCTTGAATTAAAGGCCAATGGAGTTAGACCTACATGAGGGATATGATCGGCTCGATCTTCTTATGAATGTGATCTTGCTTGGTAGGTGGAAGCTGGTTCAACCAATCTTTTAGGATGGCCTCAAGGAAGGAATACTTGTCCAATTGGACTTCATTGATGGGCTCTGGATTGATACTACCTTGACTTTTTATATCATATTATAAAAAAACATATAAATAAAATGAAATGTAGTAATTATTTACAATGAGACCACTAAATTTAGAATAAAGTTGGATATGATATTAATAATTTTGTAGGTTTTTCAAAAATTTTCTTAGAAATTACGCAACCTTTCACTCACTAAGAAGCGATAAAAATAAGATACATATAATACATGAAATAAAATATTCACAAAAAAACAAGCATAAAAAATAAAAAATCAAATATATAAAAAATACAGCTTGTTACACATGTATGTAATGCGATAAAGGTTGATCATTAATAAATTATAGGAAGTATGATGAATCTGCAGTCAAGGAGCACCCTTACATATAAGTAGATTAAAAATGAGATTTAAAAAAAATGAAACTCATGAATACTTATATATAAAGGGTTATTGATTTTTTAATTTCCCCCTTTTTCTTAAAAAAGAAAGCCGAATAGATCGCGAATTAATCGGGCTTTTCCTATAATTAAAAAATAATTACCCCTTTTTAAAAAAAAAATGATGCAAGAAGGTGGGGATCTATGGCTCTCAAGCTCTATAGCTTCAAGGCTTTCTAAAGAGAAGTTTAGTAGGCGACATCGAAGCCTAAGTGGGTTTGTCTATCATCGACAAGCGAAGGTAAAGACCCTAATGACTAGAAGGTTACACAATGGTGTTTCATCCTATGTTCCTAAGGTGACCCAAGTCCGACCACATCTAAACATACAAATGATTGTTGAAAATAAAAAGAGACCCCCCCTAATTCCCTAAAAAGGCCCATGCTTTTTTTTTTTTCTTAAGGCTTGCATTATTGAAAAAAAAATTAGTACAACTATAATACAATTAAAGAAAAATAATACAAACGCTCATAAATAATTCTTAATTTTTCACATGGCTAGCCCACAAGGCTTCCCTGGTGGATTGCCAATTTTGTCGAGTCTTATTTCGATTTCCTTAATTTAACTTATATTAAGCCCAGCTTGCTTAATATAAATTACTCGACATTAAATTAAAGAAATACTTTTCTTAAAAAAAAATAAAAATTGTAGTTACCAACTAGTTTAACTGGTAAAAAGTAAAATTAGGGTTTTCAAATGGGAAAACCCTAATTTGACCACTAATCTACATATTTTCTAAGAAAATGATTTTTAGAAAAAATAAACCAAAGAAAACCGGATTCGGGGGCTAACCTATTAAGACTAAGTTACCATATAAAAACTAAAAAAAAATTAATAAGCTTTTATTTTTATAATTTTCTAAAAATACTAAAATATACCTAAATATACAAAACACAACTGAAGTGAATTTTTTATTACAAATTTTCACGAAAAAGGGAAAAAAAAATTTTTTCTTTTATTTTTTAGACAGTTGTCCGAAAGGTGCTTATGTATCCGCTAGTCGTAATCAAATCAGTTATAATTCTCTTTTTATAAAATTTTTAGAAGGTTTGTTACTTTTATTTCGAAAATTGAGCTAAATTTAATTTTTTTAATAATTTATTATTTTTTAAAAACCTAAGAAATCTAATTTTCCTGAATTAAAGAAAACTCTAACTAACTAAATCTTTTTTAAAAAACTCGATTAAGATTTTTTAAAATCACTACGGGTTAAAAAGTATCTTTTCTAAATCCTAACTGTAAGATATATTGAGGATACGATCTATATACGCATATTTTCCAAAAGAAAAAAACATAATTTTACTAAAAATGTAATTAAGCTAAATTTATTAAAAATTGAGATTATCTAAAAAAAAACACGCAATGTAAAAATAATAAAAACCTGCATTAAAAAATAAATAAATAAGTTAGTAAAAATAATTAAATTAACTAATAAAATAAAAATTTTACCTAAGAGTCGAGTCGCACATGATTGGAGGGTGGACAGACACTGTTTTCAGATGATCGCGAGCGTATTGGTTGCTGTTTGTACTTATCATGGGTATGATCAAGGGTGTGTTGGTTTCTGTTTCCATTGATCATAGGCGTGATCGAGGGTATATTGGTTTCTGTTTTCACTGATCACGGGCACGAATGAGGGTGTGTTGATTGCTATTTGCACTTATCACGGGCACGATCAAGGGTGTGTTGGTTTCACTGATCATGAGCATTATCAAGGGTGTGTTGGTTTTTGTTTTCACCGATCATGGGCGTGTTGGTTTTTGTTTCCACTTTTTACGGGTGTGATTGTTGGCGCATTGTTTGCTGTTGTCGTGTGTTTGTGTTTGTGTACAGCGTATAATTGGAGCGTGTATCATGCGTTTGTGTACAGCGTGTGTGTAGTGCTGTCGTGTGTCCAAATGCAATTGATCGATGAGGGACGTCTGTTTGGAATTGAGGTAGCATGGTTGTTTGTGTTGTTACGCTGTTCGTCAATTAAGTGCAAGGACGTTTGGCTGCTACGGCGTGTATACATTTAGCTTGATGTATGTGAAGATGGGAGACATGGCAGCAAGGATTCTGTTGTGGATTGTATGTGCTATCGCAAATTGAGATGGGGAAGGACAAGGCTTGTTGCTGTTGGTAAGGGCAGCAGCTGTTGGTCAAGTGTTGTTTAGTGTTTGAGGGAATCGATGTGGAGTAATGGTTTAAGCAATTGAGTTTGGATTAAGTTAGGGGCAGATTGAACAGAGGGGTCGTGGTAGTCATTGTTAGGTGTTGTGTGACGTGAGGCTTTGGTTAGGGTTGTGAATTGTGGGGTATACTTGTGAATTGTGGAGATAGGGCTAATAACGAATGTATGCTGTGTAATTGTGGATTGCGTAATCCAAACCTCATCAACGTTACCTGCTAATTTATAAACCCCAAAAACTGAATCTTCTGTATCGTTTTAAATATAGATTTGATTCTAATTAAACCAAGATACAGAAGATATAATTTTGATTCTTTAAAGATTTGTCTTAACTTCTACAAATCGTACTTGAGCTTTCTATTTTTCCGATCATGCCCGATCCGATCTAATTTGATTTAGCCCAAGAACTTATCTAATAAATCTTAAGTCTATCCTAGTTTAATATAAATTAGATAAAAATCTATTTTAAATTGGACTGGGCCAAAATTATTTTAATAAAAACCAATTTTCCAACGACTTAAGAATTTATTAAATTATTCATACACTGTTATCTGATTTGATATTAAACGATTCGACGCGACTTAGCTCGACACGACTTAACTTGATACGATTTGACTTGACTTGACTTCTTTTTTCATTTTTCTTTTAATTTTCGTTTTATTATTTATTACTTTTTAATTTTTTTCTATTTAATTTTCGTTTTTCTTATTTTTTGTTATATATATTTTATATTAACTTGGCTCAACTAAAATAAAAATGAAATATGGAAAAAATGAGGCATGTACATTAGGTCTTTTATCAATTTTAAATTTCATACATAGTAATACAAAATATAATATATTGCATGAGTCATACATATTATAGTTCGAAATTATTCTAAAAGATGTAAGTTTATTCATGACTAAATTATATCAATTTCTAATAATTGCATCTAGATTCCTAGCTATATAATATATATAGGTACATACATTAATCTTAATTATATCCAAATTCATAACTAGAAACACCTATATAAGCAAGGGAGCTCTTTAACTTAGAATTTATGATGTACCTTACGGATATTAAAAATCTAAACATGATTAAAATTAATTATGTTAGTTTAACAAAAGAGTTTTGTTCTTAGTTAGAAGTTACTAAGGTATATGTGATTTTATGGAAAATGTTTAGATAAGTTCTTAAAACTTAATGTAAGTACGTAGCAAAACTATTGATTTTTCTAATCATCTAAGTGAGTAGCGACTCTGATCCACTCTATTGGTCTACACATTTTAATACCAAAATTAGCTTAATTCATCACTTTTAGTTCTAAACTCTACTTATCAATCACTACACTTATCAACTCATCAATTATACATGCATCTAAACTTCTATTCTCTATCTCGTTTATAATCTAACTCATGTTTTGTTTAGGTCTCGTCCATGTCTACTTCCCAATCCAATCTATTTAAGGATCTCCTTATATTTCTAATTATCTTATATCTATCTCTCTTATATTTATACTCAATAACAACGTCCTACTTAGTGGTGTGTCCTTAGAACTAGCAAGGATAAGAAATCCATCATCTTTAACTTCTAATTCGAACCTTCTACATTAGTTTCTATAGTTCCTACTCCATTGGGTTTTATTATTTGGTTATCTTTTACTACAGCTTCTATAGGGTTATTATTAGGTTTTATCTCACCTTCTATAGAAAGTTCTACTTGACCTTCTACAGAAGTTTCTACTTGACCTTCTACAGAAACTTATATAGAGTTCTCTTTATTAGGTCTTATTTACTTTCCTTCTTAAGGGCTTTACATCACTTTCTACAAAAGATTCTATAATTTCAAACAATAGCCTTCGTCAACTCTCCACCTGAGGTTTTGCGAGTTCATCTATACATGGCTATAGTTTTTTACTTAAGGTTCTATAAGAGCTTTTATCGTTACATGCCATAACATTCTCTACTTCCCTTTAGATCTTTTAAGTATAACTAAATAGTCACAAGTTCATATCTATGGTCTCGTAGGTTAACATAAAGGAAAGTTAGTAGGATTTTATTATCATATATTCTTTTACTTATGTCTATAAGATATACATACACCTAAAGTTTACATCTTTTAACTATCCATTTACCATCCGCTTATTACTATCTACTCTTAATGTGTTCTTATAATGTTTATTTCTTTTAATTACAACACTTTAAAGCGAGTTTACTAGAATTACGCTTTGATACCAACTTAGAACCGTCACACCTTGAAGTGGTAGAGTTGTAACAGTTCTGCCATGCAAACCATTCTAAGATAGAAGCTGATCTTATAGTTGTTATCTTAGACTTGATTTATACAAGGTGTCTACAACTAACTTGTTTTGAAGTAAACAGTTCACAAATTAAATAAAAATTTTATCTAAGAAAATATGAAAAATATATATTAGAATTTAGATATTACTATGATTTCATAGCATATTCTTACATAAGTAATACCTTAAAAGATAATTGAAGATTCTAAATTAAGAACTAAAACCTTAGAAATGTATTTGTTTTTCAATTTTTATTTCCTTACTCTCCAAGATCCAATAGTTGTTAACTTCAAGATAGTTATATGGCCGCTTTCTAGTTAGCACATGCAACAACATTTATAGAGATGCGAGTAACCAACTGTTTAGTAAGTTAGGATGAAGACTTAAAACTACACATCAAGCATAAATAGGGTTATCAACTAGTTTTGTTAATGCAATGTAATAAACAAATGCCATTGTATGACATTACTCGATTTGTTGTGAGATTAGATAAATTACACTCAGTCTAATCCAGTTTGAGGAGTTTAGCGCTCATGTCAATGGCTTATGACTAAACCTAAGCTTGTGCAATAGAGACACCACTCCTCTCGCGACTTTTTCTCTTATCACTTAGTTTGACTAAAGATGAAGAAAGAATTAATTATGTTATCCAACACTATCCCTTTTAAATAGGTCAGTAACCCTTAACGTCTCCCCTAGGTTGAAATACTTAATCAGTTAATTTTACAAGCCATATATTACTAAGTCTAATTAAGGTGATCAGTTCATATCACACAATAGAAAACAATTGCAAACTAGTACAACAAGCCAATAATATGCAGTATAGTCGAGAACATGCATACATAGGCATACACATATTCAAACTATTTATAGGCACAAACAAGTATAATCTTAAGCCTTTAAACACTCTAAAACAGTACTCCAAAATACAGTGATGTACTAATTCTAAATTTGCTTGGACTTCTTGCTTGCTCACTCCAAGTGCGACTTGCAACAGACCGTCGTTGATAATCTTTATAGTACGAATGTTGTTTTAATTCTCATATAACTACCATGAATAGATTTTATTCTTTAATTTAGATAATTGTTATTTTTAGTTTAGGGTTTTACTACATTTAGATTAAATCCCTAGTTTTAGTTTAAACTTATAGTCTTACTCAATTATTTAAGTTCTATATTTCTTATAACCAAGTTAATTGTAAACTAGTTTTTGATTCAATTTTTGAATCAATTTCGAAATTTAGGTTCTATTCTAGCTTTCAATTACTATTTTATTTGTAAACTTAAGGTATTTCTTCCTAATCAATTTGTGACATTTATGTAACTATAATTAAGTATCTTAAATCTTCGTTTTAGCTTCTAACTAGTATTTTGGTTGATATGATACATTATATTCCTAATCTTAATGTTAGAATAACCTACATTTTTCACATAATTACCTAAATTTATATTTCATATTAGATTTATTGTATATTATGATTATTATCATATTATTAATTTTAACCTATTGTTTTCTATTCATTAATTCCTTTTGTATACATATCATGTATTATTATATGATTTACTCCTAAATCACTTATCTAACACTTATAATACTACAAATATTATTTTTCTTCACCAAATAACATATCAAGGTATCTAATTATACCCTAAATTAGAATTTATACCTAATTTAATCCCTAAATCATAAAATTAACCTAAGTGTGCACTTTTACCCATTATTCATTTATTATTATTACCTAATATGCATGATACATACAATTAACATCCCAAACTCCACAAATACCATCCTACATTAGCAATTAACATCTCAAGACACCTAATTACATATCAAATCAGAATTTCCAACAAGTTATCTTTAAATCACTAAATTAAGCCCATAAATTGTCTTTTATGCATGATTTTAAAGCCTAAAAATTAAGTAAAATTTTTTTAAAAATATTTTTTTAAAAAAACTCTTTATAGAACTATCATAAACACTGTAAATAGTCTATACAAAAATTTCAAAATCAAAACTTTATCATTAAGATCATTTAAATCAGTATCGAAAACATGTTCTAGTTTAAGGATTTCTTAAGCACTATATATCTAGGGACCTAATTTTATCAATCTAATATTTTTTCCTAAATCTACATATAGAAATACCTCGTGATACCAAATTTCATAATTTTTCAAATATATTTGATATTTTTAACAGATTAAATAAAATTGGAAGGAAGAGTAGAACTTACTGTTTGATCGACTTCCAACCACCAGCGGTGGCTCCACCTATATTGGCAGCCTTAGGTGGTGGTAGCCATTCCTCTCTAGGTGGTCGTCGGACATAAGTTTACTTTATAAGCCTTAATTGTACACTATTTCTCCTTTTTTTTTTTTTGTAAAAATTCTTACTTCTCTCTTTCTAACCTCTCTCTAATTTTCTTGAATTCTCAACATGTCAAAATAAATTTGAGATGAGGCTTGCTAAATTTATAGGGTTGTTTTTATATTTTCTTTAATTTCTCAAGCGACAAATGTCCCTTATCTCTTCTCTTTTTGCTTTTTAGTTGATTAATTCTAATTGGTTAATTTCCATTCCCCATTTCTAGATTGCCACACCCCATTTTGAGATTACTCCACATTTTCTAACAATTTTCTTGATTTTTATTTAATTATTTAGTATTATTTTAGCATATTTTAGGTATTTAAGTAATTTCATGTATTTTTACTTACACATAAATACATATATGGTACAAATAAATACTTATAAATATTATTTAAGTTATTTTATAATTTTTAATATCCATATAATTTATCTCTATCGATTAGTTGATTATTGAAACTCGTTTTTATGTATTTCTGATAAATAACAGATAATATAATTCAATATTATAATTTTTAATTATTTTGTTATTTATTTTTCCTAAATCCAAATTTATGGGATCATTTTTATTAATGTTCGTAACTTCATTATAAAATTTGAGCTCAATTGGATAACTTACCCAATCGTTCCAAATTTTAAGTACCAAACCCTAAACACCTAGTTTGTGGGGCTTAGACCTGCCACTCATCTAGAACCACCAAAACACCACCCCTAGACGATCACACCAATACCAATCTCATTTTCATTAATGAGATTGTCATGAACGTGTAAAAACCTACTTAAAAAGCTCATCGAGTCAAGTAGAATTGAGTTATCTTAGTAGTTGTTGCTTTAACCCAATACTCGACTCAAATTTACCTATGCACCCTTGAGTTGATCGACTCAAATTTGCATGTGTTTCCCCTTGGATTGAATCTAATTAGTATAATGGTAGGATCTTGGTTTTCCTTTTATTTCAATTTGTTATTATTATTTTTTTTCCTTTTACTCTCTTAAGTCATTTTTTCATTGTAGGTTTTTTATTTACCTAGCATTAGTTAGTTTTTATCTATTGTCTTTATAATTACTTTATCTTTTTAATGTTGGCATAGGTATATCATTAATAGTAGTTTGCACATGTGCACTGACTTGAGTTCTTTTGCAGGATTTCATATTCGTTTCAATGAATTAGCAATCTTTGCATGCTTAGGGCTTAAAATTGCATGTTTACACATCTATCGTTAAAATCACATGTTTTTTAGGACGCTTACATATTTTTACATAAATTGCATATTTTGCATCTTAGGCCTGGTTATTTTAGGAAAATTGCTTTTTTTTTTTTTACAAAGTTACATTAAAAAAAAATTACATCTTTTAGGTTAAAATTGCATATTTTCCTCAATATCTTATTAACTTCACTCAAAGCTTTACCTAACCTTGCCAATTCTTTCCAAGCCTAAAAGATCTTAAACACAATATCTACTTACTCTACAAAACTAGTCCACCTACTTTAACCTTAAAAGCAAACATAAAGCCTATCTCTACTATGCATTATCCTACCAACAAGCCCAATTAGCTTGAGTTTAGGGGCAATAAATGAGGTAATATTTTAGATCGATCCATCTAATGGACCTTAGCGTAATTATAATCAATGATCAAGTCCAGTCAAATAACTACTTTCTGCTTGAGGAAAGGTGACTCATTATTTGAAACTTTTAGAATGAAGAGAGGCTAATTGTATCCTAAACACTAACCCTAAACATATGAGAGACAAGTGCCAACAATGTGAGTATTAGGTTCATTCCATAAAGGAGATCAATCTTAAACTTAGTACATGTATCAAAATGATGTTAGGCATTCATTTCACCATCTTTAAATACAATTATCCCTCGTAAACCCATTCAGGCCTTTTAGAGAAATTTTATCAAATTAACCCTATCAAGAACCATCCCATACTAAGGTAATCAAGACATTAGGTTAATTAATTTGGAAAGAGGAATAGACTAAATTGTGCTTGCCTCGATTGCACCAAGTCATGAGCAATATTTGTCATAGATAATTCAATTTCATTGGAATCAAGGAGAGCATTGATCCATATACACTTCACCTAAGTTGATTCATGTTGAGACCATTAATTTTTCCAAGTACTATAAACCTATACACTTTGTCTAAACACCTTAAGCCCACATACACTTTACCTATGGATTTAGGGCCTTAATTCTCTTAGAATGGGAACTTAAGACATTAGATAGCGATCACCTTGATAGGAAAAAAAAAAAAAAAGAAATGATGAAAAATGAAAAGAGAAAAAGGAAAAATAAGGTGATCCTATTCAAATGTAAGATCGATCTTACAAGCACAAAGCCCATGTATTCAAAAAGCTGAGATCAAAACCCATAGTGGAGTTGTAATGCTAAAAACCCTAAGCTTTCCTAAGAATACTTGAAGCACAAACATAATGAGATTTCCAAGCCCAAAAGCATGAAGCCCTAATTCTGTGACCCTGCTCACATGACCATCCTTAATCCAGCTCTTCTAACTGAAAAAATGGATTTATCTCAAACAACAATCACTCATGAAACTAAGGCTAGCTCAGGTTTAGTTTTTTCCTTAGGTTCTTGATATGTAAACTCGGGATTGATTAAATAAATATTTTCTCTTAAATTTGGCCTCAACACATTAATATCCCTTTGCTCAAACCATTGACCAAAAGCCTTAAATTGTAAATCCAAAAAATACCTGACTAATTAACTAGGTGTATCATTTGTAAGATAGACTATAATTTTTAGAATCAATGCTGTGAGTGAAAATAAGCCGCTAAAAGTGTAAGAAAGTCCTCTTGGACTAGATGTTTTAAGTAGTGATACTTATTCCCTCGATGGAAAATCAAAGAACAGTTGAGTGCTTTCTCAAGAACATAAATGGTCATTTACCCCTAAGCTGGAAATCAATGCTTCAAGAGATTTTAGGATTCATGAAAGATGCTCCAAG
The DNA here is from genome assembly GCA_024138015.1 of Lumnitzera littorea. Taxonomy (NCBI): domain Eukaryota; kingdom Viridiplantae; phylum Streptophyta; class Magnoliopsida; order Myrtales; family Combretaceae; genus Lumnitzera; species Lumnitzera littorea. The sequence goes on from JAMXBB010000001.1 coordinate 87,614,162, forward strand.
AATCATCACTTAGAAAAGAATGGGTGATTATTGGACTGTATGGCAAGCCCGTTGTTTATCTGTGATATTTAGAGCTTAAGAGACTCTCTTACTTATTAGCAATTCTCTTTTTCGCTAAAAGAAATGCATTTTTCAAATTTTCCAACAAAGTTTTTGTGAGTACCCCAATTTTTGGAAAAAAAAAAAAGATAGAATTTTCAAAAGTTGCTAACTTAGATTGCTTGAAAAGTTAAATTTTTAAAGGAACTTCAAAAGTTAAGCCTAAACTCCATAGGTAGCATTAAAAAAAAAAAGGGTTTAAGCCTAGACTTGTTAAATAGTTTAGCATTTAGAAGTTAAGCCCAAATGCAATAGATGGTTGGCATCCTATTAAGCCTAGACTCAATAGATAATCTAGTAACCAAAACCTAAGCCAAAACTCGACAGATAGTTTAATACCCAAAACTTAAGCCTAGGTTCAATAGATAACCTAGTGATAGACTTAAGCCTAGACCTAATAGATATGTAGCACTCTCTTAAGCTTAGACTTGACAAACAATCTAGCACCTAAGGCCTAAGCCTAGGCTCGACAAATAGTTTAGCAATTCATTTTAAGCCTAAACTTGATAGATGGCTGGCATCCTTTTAAGCTTAGGCCCATAAATAAACTAGCAACCAAATGTTAAGCCTAGGCTCGATAGATAGCCCAACACTTAAAAGCCCAGACTTGGCATATAGTCTAGCTCTTAAAATTTTAAGCCTAGGTTCAACGGATAGCCTAACTCTTAAAAGCATAAACTCGATAGATAGTTTAGCACCTAAATTTAAAGCGTAGGCTTGATAAATAGCCTAGCATTTGAATTTTAAGCCTAAAGTCCATAGATAGTTTAGCACTCAAAACCTAAGCTTAGGCTCAATAGATAGCTTAGCACTCAAATTAAAGCCTAGGCTCAACAAATGGTTAGCACTTTTCTAAGCCTAGGCTCAATATATAGCTTCGTGGTCAAATTCGAGCCTAGACCTAATCTGGCATTCTTTAAAAGCCTAAACTTGATAGATGGTTTAGCATTTAGAATCTTAAACTTAGGATTGAAACTTCTAAAAGCCGAACACTAAGAGGGTTAGCATTCCTTTTTTTTTTTTTTAAGCCCAATTATTATGGAGACTAGCACCTTAGAAAAAAGTGTGTGCAGAGTTAAGGGAAAAATGAGGTATCTTTTTTTTTTTTTTTGTTGTCTTTGTAGTAAAGTTTTTTGTCAAACTTTACTACAAAGAGGAGTTGCCATAGACACTTTATTTTTGTCACATGTAATTTCATTTTAAATTTCGAATTAGCTAGGTTTACATTAATTTTTTGTTGGTTAGTTTATTAGAAATAGTGGTTAATAAAATAAGGTAATTCTTTAGTTTGGTAGATTAGTAGTTCATTTATTTTAATTATTACATGCATTATGATTTAAATTTTTAGTTTGATTAGGATAGAATGATTAGTTTAGTTTAATATTTAGTTTAATTAATTAGTTTATGTTAGTTAGACTAGAAAAAAAAAAAGAAAAGAAAAGAGAAAAAGGGAAAAAGAAAAAAAAAAAAGGAGAATGGATGGATTCAATGCCAAGCATATAGGCTCACGTGCTAGCACGTTAGAGGGGATGCGTGTGTGGATGTCACACGCTTGCCGTCTTCTTCACCAACAAGCACGTAATGCTGGAAACGGGCTAAAATGGAGTTTTTGAAAAAACTAGATTTTTCTAGTACGCTTTATACTTGACTTTTTAAACAAATTTTTGTGAAAAGTCATTGTAAATCCACATAGGTCTAATTTATCTTCAAGGATTTCTACAACTTGGATCATAACTAAAATTAAAAAAGATCACATCTTACCACTTGAAAATTTTACTTTCAATTAAACTTATCTTAAGGGATCCAAATCTTGTTTATGGGACTCCTATAAATAGGATGGAGTACAATAAAAAATTGAGTAGTAGCATTTTCAAATCAAAGTAATTCACACTTTCTCTCTCTAGTTAAGCACCCAAAAACCCACATTCTTTCGCTAGAATTTCTTTGCGTTTACATGAATTCAAAGGAAAGCAACACTCCTAGGGGCATTAAGATGTCAAATTGATTAAGAAAAATTAGATCTTTAGCTTTAATCCTCGATGAATTGCCTCGATGGAGGGTTCAAAGATTGGTGTTTTGAGTATTAGGAAGAAGAAGAAGAAGAAGCTATTGGAGCTCCTAAGATTCGTGGCCCATGACCCTTGACCCGAACCTACTGTAGGTAGGTTTCTCTTTATTTTTTTATTTACTTATTTTATTTATCTTAAGTTATAAAAAAAAATGTAGAATAGTTGTAGTGAATGGATTGCTAACATCATGTTGCTTTCTAGAGGTCAACATGTAACCAAGTTTTTTTTGCCTTTTTTTTTTTTTTGTTATCTCATGAGCATGACATATTAGCATATAGTGATATATTTGCATAGTTAGTATTTGATTGCAAGGATTGGACTAGATAAAGAGAATTAGATAGAATAAGTATAAGAAGGACTAGACAGTATAAGTTTATTGTACTATGTTTGGTTTGTATAGTACTGGATACAAAATTTGTATTAAAAAATTAATTATTTATATTATAAAATAAATATTTTTTTGTAATATTTAATAAAAACAATATTCATTAACTTAATATTATAACATAGACGGATATTTTTGGGAATATAAATATTTTTTTTATCTAATAAATTCTATTTTTGTATCATGGTGCAGATAAGACAAAATTTAAACATTTTGTCTAATCCCTTAGCCTAATTTTTGTCTAATTATCAAGAAAATTTACAAACTATATATGAGATAAAATTTTTTGTTTAGTCTGATATTATAAAAATTGCACAACCAAATGTTACTATAGTCTTCATGATTAGCATAAAAATTGCATAATTTTCATGATTAACATGAAAATTGCATATTTGTCTTATTTAGCATAAAAATTTGCATATTTTTCATATTGAACATAAATCACATTTTTTTAATAAGATTTGCATATTTTTCTTAAAAAATCATATCTTTGCATATTTTTCCTAAAAATCACATCTTTTTTTGTATTTTCCATATCTTGTATGAAAATCATATCCCTTGCATATCTTGCATAAATTCATGTTTTTCTTGAAAATCATCTTCTTTCCAAAAGTTTATATCTTGCTTATTTTTATGAATAGGTACCTTCTAGATTGGGAAAAAATTTATCACTTAGAAATATATTTTTTCTAAATAAAAAATCTTAATTTGTGTTTTCAAAAATTAGGTATTCTTTAAGTTTTTTGAAATTTGATAATAAAAGTGGGGTTCTTTTCTTAGATTTTTTAAGATAAAATAAATCGAAGAAAAACGTAAACCTAGTACTTTTTCAAAAATAAAAAGAACCTACATACTAAAATTTTATAAAAAAAAATATAAAACTATATTGATTTGATTTTGACTAGCGAGTACGTAAGTACCTATAGGACAACCTTAAAAATATTAAAATTTTATTAAATTCGTAATAAAAAATCACTAAAAATCACTTCTATTTGCATTTGTTTCGTGTGTTGTTGTTTTTATTTTATTAGAAAAATGATAAAAATAAAAGCCCATTAATTAGTTCTTTTAATTTCTATATGATAACCTAGTCTTAATAAGTTAGGCCTTAAGTATGGAATTTTTGATTAAAAATTTTTCAAAATTATTTTTTAAAAAATTTATAAGCTAGTAGCCTGATTAGGGTTTTCTTACTTAGAAACTCTAATCTCATTTTTTTTACTAGTCTTACTAGTTGGTAACTCCAAATTTATTTTTAAAAAATATTTTTAAATTTCTTTTAAAGAAAAATGTTTTTTTCCTTAATTTTATATTGAATAATCTATGTTAAGTAGGTTGGACTTAATATATGTTAAATTAAAAAAAAAATCAAAACAATGCCCATACCTATCTCCCAAGCATGTAGCGTCTCCCCCTTTAAATACAACTCTACAATCTCTATTACATCAAACCTTGATCCCTTATACCAACCCATATCGAGGATCTACTCCTTAGCCTTCTCATCTTCCCCTTTAAAATGAGTAATAAGCTTTGCATGAGCCAGTCTCATCCACTTCGTTAGAAAGTTTAACATATGAGCTGACTTCACAATGAAGAACTGGTACCTCCACTTGTTAGTTGTACACTTCTGCTTATAGAAAAGCTTAGTTAGGAATCCCCAATTCAAGTAATACACTTAGGCATTAAGTTTCCCTTTCAAGTGAAAGAAGTATTGGATTAACTGAGGTGTAAGCCTCCTCATATGGAAAATGAATATAACCTCGAATGCCACTAACACTTGCTAGGTGTTCGGATGAAGGGAGCCTAGGCATACTTGAAAACACCTAAAGACCTCTAATTAAAATTTGATAAAGGATAGGTACAATCCCATCTCTATCGCTTTCTAATATATGCAAAACGAGCGGCTATTGTCACCATAGTCACATGCTCTCGTACCTTTCTCGAGCATGAATACCTTCTAAGCATCAATATTTTAGGAGACCTCATTGCAAACCCTTTACCACCACTCCTCCCTATGTACGTATGCTACCTCAGTGACAATGTTGTCACCCTTAGTAGTTAGCAACAGAGGCTCAATCACCTCCTCCATGTCAAGTGAATACTTGTACTAAGCCCTTGCTTTTGTGTAGGCTCTCCTTACTTCCTACAAGTAACTCCTGTTTATGCCGTCGCTTCTAGCTGCTATTGTTTGTTAGGGAGGAGTCAATAGTATGTGCTTGCCAAAACCTCACCTATAAATTGATTTGTTCTTGGTTGTTGCGATTGATTAGCCATCTCTAAAAGTTTAAAGCAAAAGAAAGAGGGGGAAAGGATAGGAAAACATAAGGTCAAGAGAGAAAAGCTTTGATGGAACATTGGCAAAATGATAGCAAAAAATAGAAAATGGACTAACTTATAAACCCTTATATAGGTTGACAAAGGCCATGCGAAACATCACTTTGCAAGTAGCCATTGTGCACGACCATTTGTCGTAACTGAGAGATTAACGAGGGAAGATTGATTGTTAGGTAGATTGCCAAATAAGCACCCGTATGCGCAATATTGTTGGTGTACGTATCCTAAGAACCCAAAGCACCACAATAGTAACATCAATCACTTCTATAGTCACGTCTAGTTAAAAAGTAGATTAAGGACCCATATCATGGGTTTGCTATGGGTAAGCTCAGATATGTACACCCTCCCCCTAGGCAAGCCCATGACAGCCTATAAGTGCCTGACCCCATCTCTGAGCACTTCGAAGGCCGTCATGATTACTTGAAGAAAATAAAAACAACTTGAACAACAAAAGATAGAATATAATGGATTAAGATAGTGTACATAAGAATGAGAAAGAACTTCAATTTTATTAAACATCCAAAGAACAAACTACAAGGCCTAAAGGTTAGCATATCAGCCCCAAATACAAGTAAATAGAGGAAAGAAAATACAAAATACACTAGATCGGCTTAAGGCCTTCTATCCTACTACTCGGTGTTAGATGTCTATCTTCAAGCTTGTAACTTCAACTTAGCTTTGTAAGGTGGTCTTCTAGACTTGGTTTGCACGTGATCCTAAGTTGGCAAAAGGTAAAGGTCCCTACATGAGCCGGTTGGTTTGTAACTTTAACTCAGCTCTCTATTTACCTTGGGGAATCATGATTAGCCCGAGTCGCTTCGAGCAAATGATTATAGACTTTAAGGAAACGCATCCACCATACCTCTTTTTTTGTTGTAATTACAGCGGAGCAAGGTCTCTTGCACCTATCTAAAGCTACGATGGCACAATCTTCCTTCGCCGAGCATGTGCCATTACGGTGGTCCTAAGAGGAAGCCTGTCTCACACTCAAAAGAAACCAAGGATCGCCCAATGATGTGTCAGACAAGTGTACCCTATCAAATCATAATATTAGATTAAGTCCAAGTAACGATCCTTTAGGAGCTTTAACTACTAATATTGACTATATCTTTATTATTTAATCTACAAATTCGAGTTTGAGAATTTAAAATATCTAATCTAATTTAGTAATCACTAATTTAACAACTAGTTAAGAATAATCTAAGAACTTATAAGAAAGCAATAAAAGAATAAAGTAATTCAAGATTCAAAAACCGTATCTAGATCTTTGTTTTCTTTAGACCTAACATGTGAATTCCATTAAAGATAATTTATTCCTTAATCTTTCTTGACCACAAGAATTCTCTACTAAAGTTAATTATTTTCTTAAGCTAATTAACCCTAACCCTAACTCTAAAATTTCCTATTGGAATTTCCTCTCAATAACATGATTTAATATTGTATTATCGAGCAACGAATTCTCTATCCTTTAATTTAAAATTGTGGAAGAATCTTACAGATTATTTCTAATTTTACAATAATCCTCATTAACTAAGATCTAATCTTATTAGAAATCTCTCAATTCTCTTATAAGATATCAAACTCTAGATTATTACTTACAAAAATAATAACCTAAATCATAAAGCAAATATCGTTGAATTAAAAAAAGACCAAAGAATTAAATTAATTAAATATTAATCATGTCGCATGAGTAGATTTAGGTTTCATAATACTTTATAGGAAGTGAATAAAAAAAATAAGTCAGTTGGAAAAAGACATAACTAGGGACACGATTGTGTCTTTTGGTTATGTCTTAAGATGTAACAGTTGAAAATAAGTTTCAAATTCGCTTGAAAACAATATAGTCATATTGTTCGGTTGTGTCGATCTTCAAACATTAATAACTTGCTCATTTAACTCCGATTTGAGTGAAATTTGTTTGTATCTTCTTGTTTTTTCACATAGATCGTTTTAAAACCTAAAAAACAAAATTTTACTCAATTAAGTATTATTAACTAAAAATAAACTCAAGTATTAAGGGAAAATTATGAAAAATCATCATGTAAAATATATGCAATTAGGAACTCATCACCCAACCTTTTAGAACATGTAGCCAAAAATCACCGAGGAGCCCGTGGAAGTCACCTAAGCACTTTAAGCTCGTAGGGACAACCATTGCTAAGTAGATTAAGTAGGTGGACTTGTATAGATCTCCATGTTCCTAGACCTAATAGTCTCCCTAGGAGTCTTCTAGTTGATGAAGGTTGAGAACCCTTGAGCCGCCGGAGTTCAACCTTTTAGGACCAAAGACATCATTCATGTTAGGAATCATCAAAACATATGATGTGGGATCCCGGACGTCAAGGACCCTGGCACTTGACGACTTAAAGAGGAACAACAAAGTAGAGGCCGTAGGAAGGGGGAGGGCCGGAGGGAAGTGATCATCATACACCCCCCGATTAATGCTTAAAAGCTACTCCCAATCATTGAGCAGTCCATTATACCCCTTAATCAACGCTCAAAGGGTCCACTAGTGGGTAGAACCCTAGTTTAAATGCTCTCTCACTCAATATGATCATTTAAGACTCACTCATTTGCCACAAGCTCTATAAGGGTGAGGGGATTATGACATAATATTTGTTAACACAAGTGGAGCAAAACTAGAATGAAGAAGATGCCCCCATTGGCCCCTTTATATAGCAAAGGGGAAGAAAATCTAATCCGTTTACATTTAACTTCTTAGCTCATCTAATGATAGAGAAAGGCCAACATTAATGCCCATCATTACTCCAACTCGCAATTTTCCCATGCATTTAATGATCTGTATGCTTCGCATCTCCTAAGGAGCCACTACTATGCATTGGAAAAGACTATTTATGAGAAAGGGTTGTTGTCAAAGGTTGTATCAACTGTCATTTCTAGAAGGTTACCTATGATGCTCTCCTTGATACCCCAATGCACTTATATGCCCTGGTGCAATCATGTGCTTGTCCATCCATTGTTAAGTCAATAAGGGCTTTTACCTTTGAAGCTTAAGTCTTCAATACTCTCCTTGCTACCTAGATGCCAATGAGAGTAAGGGAACAAATGTTGATAGCTAGTCCTCATCACCAAGGCTCTGAAAGCCCAAGTCCACCAGGAAGCCCAGCTTGGACTTCATCCTAAATAAGAAGTGACCTAGAGCCTGTCTAGGCTTAACCCCCCTTGCTCGAGTCAAACCTTGAGCACTCCAAAGTGTTCCTCTAAGGGGTTCTTGACCTCCACTCTTTACTTAAAGAAGGGAAGCTCCCCTCTCCCCTCTCAAAGATTGCTTTAAGGGAGTTCGTTAGGTTACAAATTGAGCACCTTCTTGCTCCCTATTTTCTTTCTCTTTCATTATTAAAAGCTAAATGACACCTGCCACATAGCCTACAATCTAGCCATCAAATAAGGGCGACTATAGGGCACTGATGGGATAAACCTATCTTATAAACATCTACCTACTAGCAGAAGGTGGATTATCTTATCTTGTACTTACAGTGCTACCTCCTTGAATTTCGTGTTAAACAGTCCTTACTCACTATGTGTTCATATAAGTTGGTACCCTCAATCTATAAGTAAAGGTAAAGTTTTTAAGTAAAAGGATTGACTCCCTATATATTTTTAGGAACTCACTATCTACTCTCAATTATCTCTCTCTCCTTCTCTTCCTTATTGATTTGAGCATTAGAGGGTCCTTATTGGCTATGTCATGGGGGGCTTTTTTTAAGTCCACATCTACTCACAAATGACAGACCATTAATAGTTCACTTGAGAGTTATACTTGTAATATCCATTATTATCGAGTCCTTTTAGTTCATAAAATAAAATGTCTTAAGTGCCTATATTAACCTTTTCAAAATAGGATGAATAGTTAAAAATATTATAATTTAATAATATCAACTTTGATTTTATAATAGAACAAAGGTGGTTTGATATTTCTCTCTGATGAAGTTATAACATGATACTTGATAGAAAAGACAGAGGAATGATTACCATCTTAGCCAATAAGTTATACATTGAAAGATTCGGGATGACACATTTTCATTTCGGTCAAGTATATTCTTTGTCTATTTTCTAACTCAAACCGAGGACGATATGTGGAAGCAAATCCCAAGTTTTTTATTCCTTTTTATTTTCTATTTGTTTTTAGTCCACATCTGTTTGAAATTTACTTAAAAAACTATGTTGGCTATTTAAAAAAAATATTTATATTTCATTAATTTCAATTTCAAAACTAGTATTTAAATAAATTATCTCTTCTTAAATATCTTATCACAATTATATTGAAGAAGTTGACCACGCAACAATAGTTGAGAAATAAAAAATTTAAGTATTTCAAAGAGAAAATATATAACTAGAAAAAAAAATTATTTAGTTTTTTAAAAACTGAATAAAATAGAGTAAATATATCTCAAAATTAGATAAATTTTTAGTGCTTAATTTTACCAAAAGTTTATCTATATTTATATTTTCATGTTTTGGTATTTTATTTTATAAATTAGGGACTAAAAGATAGATAAGTCGGAGCAGATCTATACTATATTATATTTTTTAAGAATTGTATGAATATTTTTAAATATCATATTTGTGATAGCTTAAAAGTTAGATACAATGTTTGAAAAAAATGATATGGCCGATTATGACTATATATTTCTCCAACTAGGCAACTGCAGATAACCCAGATTCCCTACTTTCTAAGTCACTTCCGACGCAAGCAACAACCTCGAAACTAGTTAATAACTTCTGAAGCAAACAGAAACTCAGAGTCCAAACATTGCTCTTTGTAGTCAAAACTTCATTTCTCATCCTCGTTATCATTCCCTGTACACCAAGTACCAGAATAAACAATGCAAGGGAATGATAGAACTTATAATGACCAACCCAATTACTATCCGCCGGAGCTTGTTCATCGCCCTTCGGACGGGCACATGACTATTTATCATTGTTATGTAATTGGGTTGGTGCAGGACTTCACGTGCGATGTAAATGTTCATGACATTGTGCTTGCCTTGAGGATCAAACTTGAGGATGAGATTGCACGTGTAAACTTTGAACTAGAAGACAGCAGAGGAGTTGTTTCGGTTAACCTGAGATATGTCGGGGTGATTCATCTTTCAGAGGATCAGGTCTGTTGGAGTGTCTCTTCATTATATCTTTCCTTGCTTCTCCTCTTCCTCTTCTTCTTCTTCTTCACTAAATCTTGTTTCTGTTGCGAATAAGGGGGATAAAAGCGTGTTGGTTGGGGTGGGGTGGTGTTTGTTGCTGCGGCCGGGGGCGGGGCGTTGTTTCCTTTTTCTTCTAAATTTATTTTATGGAAGTGTAGAACAGTAAAATAAGTCGTAAAAACACAATATACCTTTTAGATTAAGAATGCGATTGATAGGAAGGATCTTATTTTCCATTTTTGCCCTTCTAATGCACAAAACGTAGATTTTTTAAAATATTTTGTGATACTACTGTGCCGTAAACTTGTTCTTATAATCACAGCCATTGTTACACGCCAGAGAGTGGGAATCGAGATGATGTAAATCGAGCGATCTAAATCTGTTTATGTTGCCTCCTTTTTTAAACATTCACTCCTGATGCACTAAATCCTTTTATTTTCCACTGTCTCTGATACACTAGGTCCGTTTCATTCTATTTTATTTTATTTTACACGAAACACGGAACTTTAGATGATCGGAATGGTGAAAAATTCTTGTTTAGTTTTGCTGAAATATGACTTTTATTGATTAATCTATTTTCTGTTCCCACTTTCCTTGAAAGAGAGGCACGTTAGCTCTGTTCATGGTTATGAAAGGGATAATGCAAATTTGAACACGTAGCCTTCCATTTTGAACATTGATTAGCTGTATGCCTAATTCTTCTCAAGAGCTAGTAGCTATAGATTCGGTTTGATAAGCACATGAAATGAATTAAATGTGGAGTATTAAATATAAAACCATAAAAAATACAAAAGTTAAAGCTCTTAAATAAGATTTAAAGTTTTTGAATAAGTTGGATGTGGTGCTAATCTTTTCGGTGCAGGAGTCATGAGTTTAAATCTCCATGGAGTTATTTGCTCCTGTTTTCGTGTTTAAAAGAGTTCATATCTTTACATGGTTATTTTCAAGCATTAAAATGCAAGAATTATATTTCTGCAGGTGCTTCTTTGTAGAAAATTTCAAGCTGCGGTTCTTCATGTCCTTTTGAATCATACTACCATTCAACTCAATGATTTTGATTATGGAAATACTTGTAATGTAGACTATCTACTTCTCCCATCCGGTCCTGATTCCACAGGCAAAAAGTTTACAGACTGGAGAGCCGTCCTGTCAGTGTTGTTCACAGATAAAACCACTGTGGACAAACATATTGGATATTATTTCTCCGAGGACCATTCCGATGTTATGACAAAGGATGGTCTAGTGTGTTCTTGTATGCTTGAGAATTCTTTGGTCTACACACCTCATAATTCTCGCTTTTACTGCATCACTGGTTTCTATGATGACTTAAATGCAAATTCGCCTTTAAGGAAGAGGGACGGAAAACTCACTACATATAAGGAACACTATGAAGAACGGTGTGTACTTTCTCTCAATTTTGTATCTTTAGCAATTGAATGGCTTCAATAGTATCATGCTTTGACACTGTTGAAGTTGCATCCAATTACCATTTCAGATATGGCATAAGGCTGAATGACATGCAACAACTGTTGCTGAAAGGGAGGCATCTTTTCTACGTGCAAAATTGTCTTCATAGGAATCGACAACAAAAAGAGAGAGGTTTGACGTTATCTCTTTCATTAGACAAAGATGCATTGATCTGCATGTATGGATTGTAATACAGAATATTTAGGGTAATGGAGAGTGATAAGTATGACTGGAAAAGTGTGTTAGGGTTCTAATCACATCTTTAGCAGGCACATTGTAATTTATTTAATTTCTTCTTGCAGATCCTAGCAATGCAATGGTCGAATTGCCTCCTGAACTGTGTTCCATCATCATGTCACCTATTTCAGCAAGGACATTATACTCCTTCTCATTTGTGCCATCTATTATGCACCGGCTTGAGGCTTTACTTATTGCTTCAAACCTGAAGAGAATGCATTTAGAACATCATATGCATGATTTTGTTATCCCCAGTAGCAAGGTTTCATGAACATCCTCCTCTGCTTTCTTGTGACCTCCTGTTGAAATTAATGATATTTTCACTAGTTAAAAACAAGACCATTCTGTGATCTGCAGTCCTCTACGGTTTAGAATGATATCAGGAATCCCTTGTGCCTTATACATTTCGTCTTATAACAAGAAAATTCTATTTAAATTTTTAATTGTTATCACATACTCATCTTTGTCATCAGTTTTGCATTTTAGCCTTCTTTGACCACTGCTGACTGGTGTCACAGCTCCTGGAAGCAATTACGACAAAACATTGTCAAGAAAAATTTCATCTAGAATCTTTGGAGACTCTAGGCGATTCTTTCCTTAAGTATGCTGTGTCTCAACAGCTATTTAAGACACATCAGAATGATCAAGAAGGTCAGCTTAATGAAAAGAAGGAGGAAATAATCTCTAACGTGAAACTTTGCCAACTGGGATGTGACTGCAAGCTTCCGGTACTTTCTTCCTCTGTACTAAAACAATGCTCTGATCTATAACTTAAAGCAATTTCAGTCCAGGTTAGTATATGGCCTTCTACAGTGTTACAAGGTTAATCCTTGTATGCTTGATCATAAATTTACAAGACGATGTACATAAGAATGTTGTGCTGTTGAGAAGTTTCATTGCACAGAAATATATTAAGAAGGGATAAGCTTGTGCAGAAAATATTAATACCCTAGAACGAAGAAGGTGGTATTTCATTAAGGCTTCAATAATGCATTTAACCTGCGTAGTTACATTTATGATTCATCAATGGTTGATAAAAAAAATAACAGCTTTTGTAAGTAAAATTGTTCTGTTATTTGAAAAAGAAAATTGTACATGGTAGAAGACACTTTGTCTAATTCCAAAATTTGCATCACGAGTAAACAAGATTGCTCTAAGGCATCTATTTTTGCTTTCGGAATAGGGTTTTATTCGCGATGAGCAATTCGATCCGAAAAAATGGATAGCTCCTGGTGTTGAATTTGGAAGTTCGCCCTCATGCGAGGAGTTGCTTCCTGGAGCAATGAAAATGTATTTCTTTAAAAATAGAAAGTTGAAAAACAAGACAGTTGCAGATGTTGTTGAGGCACTTATTGGTGCATATGTTAGCATGGGAGGTGATATTGCTGGCTTGCTGTTTATAAATTGGCTGGGTTTAAATGTTGACTTCGTCGACACGCCATACAGAAGGAACTTCCCAGTGAATCCTAAGGAGCACTTGAATGTTAAATATATTGAATCTCTATTAAACTACTCATTCCATGACCCTTCTCTGTTAGTTGAGGCATTGACACATGGATCATATACACTTCCAGAATCTTATCAGGTACGTTACTGTTTAATTCTGACTAAGAAACTAATATTTTCTTCTATGTTGCCAAATCCACTATGATGCCATCATCTATTGTTTACTTGTTTGAGAAGTGAATATGAAAATGTTATTAAACATCTTAGATTGTTGCTGCAATATCTTAACTTATATATATATATATTTTTTTTCTTTTTCTACATGTGTGTGTTAATCTACAAATTGTCTTAGTCACCATTTGTCAACGCTGCCATTTCTTCCCTATTAACCATCATCCTCTCATTAATATCATACATTTAGTACAGTGTCACTTTGTTCTCAACTCAGACACGTTCTGATTTTATCTGAACAGGAAATGTGCCAAGTACTTACACTGTTGTTGTTAAATGTACCGATTGTTTTCATTGTGTTGTGACAGAATCTGTTTTTTCCTTATGGCAGCGTCTTGAATTTCTAGGTGATTCAGTTTTGGACTATCTGATTACAATTCATTTATACGAAACATATCCTGGGATGTCACCAGGAATATTAACGGATTTGAGGTCTGCTTCTGTGAACAATGATTGTTATGCCCGATCTGCAGTCAAAGCTGGATTGCATGGGCACATCCTCCATAATTCATCTCCTCTTGATGAACTTATAATTGAAACTACCAAGAATTTTGATAAATTATCCTCAGAATTGATGTTCGGATGGGAATCTGAAACATCCTTTCCTAAGGTCAGTCCAGTCTACCATCAAATTGTGCTTATTATGCTTCTTGTTTCTGTATAGGATTGTAGCTATCAGTCTTTAGTTGATAACTGCTTCAAGCTGCACTGTTGAGTAAGATCTGTGCTATTTGTTGCTTTATTTCTTTAGCTATTAGGATTGTTTGAAAGGGAGCCGCCTGACTTGATTCACTAGTCCATCCATTGTTTACATGCTTCTGTCTCTTTAGATGGCCTTATAAAATGATCTAATAGTTTATTTTGTTGTCATTTTTAATTTTGTACCTCCCATTCTAATTCTATCTGGTTTAAAAATGATGCTATGATGGGGTTCTAAGAGAAACCAAAAAGGTGATATAAACTGGCACCTAGACATGAAGTTTTCACAGAAAAAGGGTTTGCGTTAGGTGTATAAGGCTGCAATAAAATGAACAATTGGTGCCAATGCAAAATCGTATACCTCCTTTTTGGTTTAGTTCTATCCTGAACATTTTGGTGCATTGCAAATGATGTACTGAAATAAACCGAACACTTGATAAGATGATATGCTGGATCAACTAATTATTGCATGTAATCAAACGATTTTGCAATCTATCCAATTCATTTGTGTTGAAACTGGTGCTTTCTATGGAAAAAACAGGTGCTTGGAGATGTTATAGAATCCTTAGCAGGAGCAATCCTTGTTGATTCAGGGTACAACAAAGAGAGAGTATTCAGGAGTATCATACCACTCTTGGAGCCTCTAGTAACGCCAGAGACAGTAAAGCTTCATCCAGTAAGAGCGCTAACAGAGCTATGCCAGGTAAAGCATTATAAATTGAAAGGACCATCTGTGAAATACAAAGATGGTGGTGCTTCAGTCACAATAGAGGTTGAAGCTGGAGGTAGAAAATATAAGCACACATCAATGGCTGCTGATAAAAAAACGGCTAAAAAATTGGCTGCAAAAGAGGTGTTGAAAAAAATTGAAGGCCGGCTTGAGTTTTAGGACGAATTGGCACACAATAAGAAGCGAACAATTGAGTTTGAGTTGTATTTAATATGTATTAAGCTTTCAAATTGAATTACCCGATTTAATTATTTTCTGTTGGTTTTCATTTGATGCAATTATGTCATGCATAGTGATAAAAAAGAGATGTGCTAGATTGTTTATTATGCTAAGTGGAGCATGATATTCATTATATATGCTTCAGACCTAGTGATTGAGTAGAAATCCCCAAGAAAAGCCATGATTATTTCATTATATTGTTCAACAATCATCATATGACTTGTTTATATTTCAGTTCAAAGTTACATGGCATGTAAGATTTTGGAAGAGACATTCATATTTAGTTGATTTTATAACAGTGGAATAAAATAGTTATTACTTTCCTGTAGATTTATTTTAACATTTGGTTGGTGAAGTACCTATTATATAGAATTGCAAATAGCTATGTTTTTTAGGGGCCTTTTCTAGCATGTTTTTGTATCTATCCGTGGCACCTCAAGAAAACTATAAGTAATAGCTTTTATTTTTATTTTTATTTTTTTTTGTTTTTTCAATTACCCCAACAACATGGGTTTCAATAAAGTCAAATGCATTGTGAACTAAAGTTTTATGTAAGAAAGAATTAGGAAATAGAGAGATAAGAAATAAATAAAATAGGGAGAGGATGCAATGGATTCCTGATGCTCAACATAATTCTTTACTTATGAGCATACAGATATAATGGTAGGTAATCTAAAAGCTAAGAGTTACAATGGAAAATTTAATGGATTTGGAGGTTGTGGAACTAAATAAACATTCATAATAATCAATGAATTTATGGCACTCTTTCTTAGATGTCTATTCTATAAGGAATTTGTCTTATTAAAACCTTACTAAAGAAAAACAGAGTGAGAAAGAAAAACCCTACTAAAGGAAAAAGAGTATGCTGTTCCTTATACAATTTCCTTATTTATAATATTACAGAAGATCTTTGAATCAATCTACTCCAATTTTCTTCACTAATCTTGTAAATGTTGACGTAGTTTACGCCTTAGTGATTAGATATGCTAGATTATCGCTTAAACAGATTTGTTGAAAATCAATATCCAATTCTTTTGAAGATCATGAGTGAAAAAGAAAGTTGGTGAAGAGCACTTTGTTTTATCTTGATATATCATTCTCTTACCAAGCTATACATTTAACATGCCTTCGTACAGTATGGTTAAAGTTCCCATGTCAAAAGGTAGCCCACGTCTCTAGGATTTGTGTAGTTATGGATCTCAACTATATACATTCTAGACTTGCTTAATGAACTGCTATTTTTGCATGATTTGAAGGAAAAACAAGTGCTTATTTTGTGGGAAGCCATGCAATAGCTATATTACCACTTACAAATAATTAGCCTATTTGAGATTGGGTCTTGCATAGATTAGACATATATCTAAGATCTATCTAAGCAATAAGTCGTGATCTAAACCTATTTGCGTATAATAAAGTTGCATCAGTAGTACCTCGAAGGTATCGAAAGACGTGTAATTTTTCATTCCAATATCTTCACATTAGACATGAACTAAAACTAGCTGTCAAGTTGAAATGAAAGTTGTATCAAGTCTTGTATTAGTAGCATGAAACGTTAAAACATCAATTTACACTGAGATGTGGTATTTCAATATCTAAAAGTTCATCATCATCATCATCATCATCTTGTGGTTGAAAGTTAACCCTTTTTCACATCAAGTGAGCAAAAAACCGTTGGCATACTCAACGGATGTGCTTTTCCCGTGTAAACTTTTTTAAAGGACTTTTTCTGTATAAGTTGATTGATGAAACAATAATTTCATCTCTCAAATGCTTCACATGTTGGCTGATACAAAGCTTTCTTTTTTCAAGATTTTTCATTTCAAAATTCCCTTTCCAAATAAGTCATTACGTTTAGAGTCTCTTCAAGGGTTCAATAATATTCAAATCGTCAACATATACGATAATTTTTGCTTGTTATTGGAACATATTGCATCTAAATGTTAAAAAATAAATGTTTTGTTTTTTCATGGTGATAATGTACTAATTTGAGTCTAACTATTAGTTTATAATAAAAATAAACATTAAAGTTATATGAGTTTTATTTTTAGCA
The DNA here is from genome assembly GCA_024138015.1 of Lumnitzera littorea. Taxonomy (NCBI): domain Eukaryota; kingdom Viridiplantae; phylum Streptophyta; class Magnoliopsida; order Myrtales; family Combretaceae; genus Lumnitzera; species Lumnitzera littorea. The sequence continues at coordinate 87,631,293 of JAMXBB010000001.1, forward strand.
AAGTTAGATCATGAAAAAAAAAAACATAAAATTGCAAATAAAGTAAAAGGATTAATTGACATAAATATAAGTATTCTACAATTTTATTTTTCTATTCAATAATAACTTTGTAAATTTGTTTTTATTAGCATTACTAAAACTATACCATGTTGAAATATAAGTTATTGCACAATCAATCATTAATAAACTACATTTATTTTCATAATATTAATTGTAAAATGGAAAAAACTATTAAATTATGTCATATAATTAGTGTAAAGGGTTGAATTCGAAATCAAGCTTTAAGCTCATTAACCATCTGAGTTTAACTTTCTAAGCTAAGGTGACAATGCTTAGAAGGTCAAGTCCATGTATATTCGGGATGTAAAGAAAAAATTTAACATGATAATTTTAGAGTAAGGCTCGTTTAGATTGGTCATACTAATACCAACCTTTCTCAATTTGATTCACATTAAAGATAATACTTTTAAGGGCCTAGATCTAAAGAAGGAACCCTCTTGGGATTCATTAAAGGAGGGATTGATATTTGCCATTGATTAATATCATGATCCAATGAATGAGATCAACGGCCAACTCCTACAAATCCACCCCCCCTTCAATTAGATAATAGAGAATTGGCATAAAAGCTATTATATTAGTGAAATCTTATTTTAAAGAATCAAACACTTGATCATGTAAAGAACACACTTTTTTTCATCATTAGTTGTGGAGTTTGATGCTATTGAGATCCTTTACTTATCACCGTACGTTTCAGAGTTTTGTTAAGATCGTCTATTCCTCCTCCTTATACTACTCTCTTGGTCATCTCATTTACATTACTCAAGTCATTCCCCATAATCATACTGAAGTGCAACTATACATAACACATACATGACATTCACATTTGGACTCATACACTTATAATTGGTATTATATATTGATAATTTATGTGATATAATTATTTCCAATTGTTATAATTGGAAATAATTATATTATGGGTAATGTAATTGTTATTTATGGTGTATTGTTAGTAAAAGTATTAGTTTATGAGAATTTATTTAGTTAAATATAATTTTTTAATGAGTGAATTTATTTTTATTAGTTATTATGTAAAAAAAGTGAGAAGAAATGGAAGAACAAAGAAATATCGTTCAAGTAATAAATGCATTTTGGAAAAGTAAAATGATAGTTATAAGATTTAAACCATCAATTATGTTTGGTGAAGCAAACATTTAACCACTTAACCGTACCCAACATCATGTTAAGGTTTCCTCTTTAATATATATATATATATATATATTATATTTTTCTTTTTAACTTTTTTTAAGATTAACTCTTTTTGCACTTTAATGGCCTACATACACCCCTAAACCTACCAAAAAAAATCTATCCCTATAGCCTTCCATGAATGAATCTTAATTGAGATGATACTACCACATTTGTCCAGATTAAGTCCCTCCCTCAATTTTGATGGGACAAGTCTAACTTTTCATCCCACTATTCATTTATATTCTTTTAAATTCACAAGTAGTTCAATGGTTCAGATTGAAACAAATATAAATTAAAAGTAAGATGGAGAGTGAAACTGGTCTCTTGAAAAACAAGGAGAGGACTGTATTGCCATTATTTTGAAGTATATGCTTTCGACATTTCAAGACCTATTGGAATTTTCATATAAACGTCCTTATCAAGTGAGGCTGTAAAAACATCCATAGTACGCCTTTCAAGTTCCTTATGCACTTGCCAAACTAATGAGATGACGAAATGTATTTGCATCTACCATATACAGGAGAGTACGTGAATCTTAATTAATTATAGGTCATTATAAAATAACCTTATGCAATAAGTTGTACTTTACATCTCATAACTTCATTTTTCTCATTTTGTTCATGAACAAATACCCATTTATATTTATTTGATATTGTACCATCCTATGTTTGGACAACAAGTCTAAAAACCTAACACTTTTTAAGTGAGTTCAATTATGCTTGAATTCTGTCTTTCCATTTTAGCCAATCACATCTTCATTGACAAAGGTAGATTTACGCTCCTTAATATCATTCATAGCATTAAGTGCTACAGTATATAATATGGTATTGTTGTTAGTTGTTTATTATTGCTTTAAAATCTTTTTCCTATAGAGATATAACTTATTGAGCTTCTTCTAAAGTTATTTTGTATGTTATGTTTCTAAACATCCATTTCTCTAATGAGTTCTTCTTGAGTAATTACATTTTTCCTTTATAAAGATTTTTTTCTTTTTGAAACAAAGATGATCTAGGCCCATTAGCTATTTCATTAATGGCTTGTCCTCTATAGACATCATCAATCTATATAGGAGCATTTACACATGTATGTAACTTAGTCACCCTCTTTAGGTTAGTAAATGCATTTGGAAGTTGATTTGCTATTCTTTGCAAGTAGATTATCTTTTGAACTTTATATTTGTATTGCTTTGTGTGAAGATTGTACGAGAATGGGTATGTGTACAAAGGGTTACATTCATGCCGCTTGTCAGGTCACACTACACATGACTAGGGAAATGACTTGAATTGCACTTATGGGATAATAAAGAGAGAAGTGTAAGGAAAAGGAGTAAGCAATCTTGATGAGACTCTACTACGTATGGTGATAGGTAGAGAAGTGCAATGACATCAAACTTCACAATCGATGAAGAACGGGGTAGCGTTCTTAAGGTTCTTAAGTGTTTGATCTTTGAGATAAGGTTTCAGCAAAGTAATGGCATTGATAGGGGTTTCTCTCTTATCCAAATGAGAAAGTAAATGGGGTATTTATAGGAAATGGTAGTTAATCTCATCCGTTGGATCATGATGGTGATTAATGATTAAGATGGAAGCCTTTTATTAATGGATCTCAAATGGGCTCTTTTATGAGTTTAGGCTGAGATAAAGACTTTATTATTTTTATTGTGAGTCAAACCAAGAAAGGTTAGATCAGATAGATTGATCTAACGGGCTCTACTACATACTCACCATGTCAAATCTTCCTTAATCATATTGAATTCTTATGAACTTGACTCTTTGGTCCTTGTCATCTTAGCTTAAAGAGTCAATATCCATTTCAATTATTGGGCTTAAGGCTCGAATTTAGATTTGGCCTGAATTTAGATTTAGCCCTCTATAAGGATCAAGATACCAAAAATTTATTTCATGTGATTTCTTTTACTAGCTACTTTTCCTTTTCTCCCCTTATTGTTGGGAAAAGTAATTCATCAAAATGATACTTGACAAAACATGTTGTAAATACATCTTTAGTCATCGGCTTAAGATATTTTATAATAGAAGGAAAATCATGACCAATATTATTGATAGGGATTTTGGCCCTAGGATCCATGAGGTCTTAAAACAACCTAAAACAACTTACCTAACCTTGTGAGGCTAAATTTTGACCTACTCCACCTGACTGACCAAAGTACATGTTATACTAGACAAGGATGCTTAGATTAGAATAGGTAGCTTAAAGAGAGGTTAGAAGAAGCTTAGATAGCTCAAAAAAGGCGCTAGAAGTTGAGTATAACCTTACTTTGTCAATATGACCTTATTTAACCCAACTGTAAAGGATTCAAATTTAAACATGGGCATGAGTAGATATGGGATATTATACAAATAATTGATCACTATTCCCTACATACCTAAAATCATGAAGTGGTTTGTAACAAAATCTAGCTATGTGATTAATGTGAAGGATATAATTTCTAGAATGGTTAACAAATGCTATCTATAAATAGAGTTCAACAATCAATAGGAAGTCTTATTTGAAACTATTCTTTCTCATCTTGCTTTCTTACCTTTCTTTCACTTTCAATCACACCATCGAATTTCTTACTTAGGCATTGTAGTGGTTATGCTAGATTTGCTTTAGTACCCCAAAAACCTTTTTTTGTTATGGATTAGGGGTTCAATTCACCAAAACCTACTATCAACAGTTTGCTTTGTCTGTGCTTGAACCAACATGATAGACAAAAATAAAACTTAAGATGAGGATACTGCCAAGGGGAGTGATATCCCTCATGGGACTGAAGAGGAACAAGTAATGCAATAGCTATAAGTCCTTCCATTAGAATTGGATGAGCCTCCATCATAGCAATAGAATCAATAGCTTGAGTCTACACTCATTTCACAGTTAGAATCCTTATGCACGCAATTTAGTAAGGTGTTGAAGGAAGTTAAGAGGTATAACATAGAGTTAAGGAAAAAACATCAAGAATGAGAAATTGCATCTTCTTTGATACCACATTCGAAGGCTATAGTTAATGAAATTACTCATTTGCTAAAGGAGGATTTTCGTCATCATGTACAAGGAAAGGCCCTGTGGTTGATAATAATGATTAGCAAGCACCAATTGGTGTTCCTAGCGAGAAAGAGCTAGTCATTACACCTACAACCAAATCAAGAGGTTATCAATAGAAAGCTTCACAAGTGTTGGTTTTGTGACTGTATCCCTGCTCTACAAGAAGGAAGGATTGAGCATATAACTACTCGATTACCACAAAAGGCTATTGTAGATATGAGCTTGTGAGATTTGGAAGATTATATAAAGAGGTTAACCAACGAAGATGGTTTGAGAAAAGATGGTGGAAGGAAAAGGTTGAGTTCTTTCTTTAAGTGTTAGACTCCACCAATTCGACACTTATAATGGGAAGAAAGATCCTGATGATTGCCTTAATAGCTTCCAAAAATTAAAATAATTTAATAGACTCTCGAATACGATAGCTTGCAAAGTGTTTCCTTCTACATTAGGGAAATTCACAAATAGTTAGTTCAACTCCTTAAAAGCTACCTCCATATCTTCCTTTGGTCAACTTACCAATGAGTTTCAATAATATTTTCTAGCTAAAAAGCCTCCTATAAAGGATTCTTTGCTCTTGACTTCTATTTGATAGAAGCCTGGTGAGACCATGAGGAATCGTGTATACTGTTTCAATCAGTTGATGACTGAACTCACAAATTGTAAAAAAAGTGAGGTACTCCATGCAATTTGCAAAGGAGTTATAGAGAGCTCAAATTTTTTCAAATCATTGGCTAAACATACTCCAACCTCATTAGATGAATTTATTACAAGGTTAAAGAAGTTTACATGATAGGAGGACCAGCTTGTAGGGAGTTAGAAAAATGAGAAATTTGAAAAGAGACAAGAAAAAGAGAGAGGGTTTATAAAGGATTGACTAGGAAGAATGTTTGATATAAGGGATCAACTTGGAAGATCTGATAGAGATTAAGAACAACTAATTCTAACATATGTTGCTCATATACCCTTGAATCGACCTATGTCAAATATTTTAATTGAAGTTCGAAATTAGGGTTTCCTCACGTAGCATAAAAGAATGAAGGGTAATCCCTCAAGAAAGAACTCTAATAAATACTACAATTTTCATCAAGATCGTAGGCATGATACTGACGAATGTATCTAGTTGAAGAATGTGCTTGAGGAAGCTATTCAAAGGGGATATTTAATGAAATTTATTGTTGTTGATAGTAAAATTCAAATTAGAGAGATTCTAGACACTTGTTGACTAAAGATTCTACAAAATTAAAGCAAATTAGGCTATGAGAGTATTGGGACAACTTCAGCATAGCCACTTTGATGTCTAAGTAAGGTTATTGTGAAGAGAAAGATAAAGAGAAAGACAATGAGTATAATGTCAATGGCCATAAGAAGGCCTTACAATAGTATACTGATCTATATTAATAGTTAGGGTCTCATAACTATGCTTGAATAGTAGCTTCTAATATGTATATGTACGGGAATTTGAATTAAAGATAATGGCCCAATTTTCTAGAATGTTATAAACCTTGAAAATTTTTAATCTAAACCCTAAATTGGATTCAAGTGCCCTAGGTAACTCTATAAGTCAATAAGGCCAAACAAATTAAAAACTTAACTAAATTATAAACTCAAAATTACTATGATTGAGAAAAATCCTAATATACTGATCTAAACCCTAATTGGGTATAAAAACAGTGAACCTTATATACTCGTAAATATAAAAGATTAACTCTAAACTTGATAAAAACCTTAAAACTAACATTTTAAGTTTATAAAACATATACATTTACCTTGATAGAGATAAAGTTCTAATTTGGTAAAACTATCAATAAATGTGCATAATAAAGTAAATTCTCCAACAAATGAATAGAAATATGTTCTAAATATTAACAAATAGATAAGGATAACAAAAAAATAAAATAAAATAATAAAATTACAAATGTTACCTTATAATTGTTTGTAGCGTTACATTTGTATATATGTATGTTTATTTGTTTTATATTAATTTGATTATTTTGATTTAGTTTTACTCCATAATTCATGTCTATGTATTATATAATATACATTAATTTTACACCTTATATTTTTCCATAGTTACATTATATTTTACCCTAAACACTATCTAAAAGTTGGAAACATTTTAAGGGAAGTGTAGATGAGGGGTTCCGACTAGAGCGATCACGTGTGAGTCATGCGAGTATCATGTCATTCGTGGCGTTAGAGTAGTGACGTGGAGATGGCACTCAATGGGATGATTGGAGAGAGAATAGTAAGGTGGAGAAACAAGCAATTCTAAAGTCTCGAATATACAAGTGACAAATAAGGGAGCCTAGAGGACTTAGGATGCCAACCTTGCAATTCTCGAACAAACTAAGATCGTTCTCTTGCTTGAATGTTGTTTGATCTTAGAGAGCAAAGGTTTCATAGTGGAACACCGTTTCTCTGATATTTGGAGTTGTTTTTAAATGAGGAGGAATGACTAACTATTTATAGGCTCTTAGGCTTGATGATATCCATTGGATCATCTTGGCAATTGATGGACGAGATGGAGTTTTACTCATTTTATAATTATTTAGAATGGGTTTATAAGGGCTTAAGGCCAATAACCTTCCTTACAATGCACCTAAGAAAGGTTGGAGGTGGATGAACCAATCCAACAATCTTTATTTAGAGCCCATCAAGCCAATTTTCCCTAAATTATCCCAATATAGACTGAAATCCTTAAGCCCTGTCATATAGTCTAAGGAGTAAAGCCTAAATAAATAATGGGCTTAACCCAATAATTAATATAGCAATTTTCAACCCTTTACATTTGCCTCTTGACGAAAATTCTTAGATGAAGTCTGAGCATTTTGGGCATCAATTACTAATTTTAAATAGCCATGTTGTTACTTGGCATGTATACATTGTGAATTAGCTACATTGCTGTCGAGTGCGCTCACTTAGCTATATTATATAGCCTAGTGTGCAACTTGCAGCACCATTCAATTATGTGCGATGCTTTTGCCATGTTGGAGAGGTATTGCCCTAATGGAAATATATTGAATAAGTTTGTAACATTATATGAGCTTCCTTTATATAAGTTGATTCTCTAAATTTCTTCATATAGAATGGAAAAGAATTTCCAATTCAAAATCATTTCTTTCTTCGTAAGCTACATTCATTGGAATGGATGATAAATATATTGACAATGGGACAAGACACTTAGTAAGTTCATCTCTGTGGAGGAATGTACCATGCGCATTAGTGTCATTGAATCAGTACTTGATATATAATGGGCATTAAAATAATACTTCATAAGGCCTTATAATTAAAAGATAACCTCTGATGTCTTCACTTGTACTTTTGAGGATAGGAAATCTCGAATCCATTGACTAGCATTTGCACTTAAAAGGAAGTGACTTATTTCATGCCTAGATTAGCACTCAACGCAAGTGACTTACGACAACAGGGGTAGGACCCCAAGTCCACTATACCTCTTCTTCAAATATTTACTTACCAAATATCTTGTTCATGCTATTATATTTACACTTCAACTAAATTCTAGAACTAATTTTGCATCTTGACAAATAGTATCAAATCTTGACTTTAAAAAATTTTCTAGCCAAAGAAATCCCAGCCATAATGTTTTACTTCCAATTATACTAAATATCAACTCCAACTTTGAATCTTGATAGATAATATCAAATCTTGACTTCAAATATTTACTTTCTGAAAACTTCACCAATAATATTTTCTCTTTCCAAAAAAATCTAATCAATATCATATCCCATTTTAGATACCAACATATCTTCCAAATCTATCAACTTCCACAATTAAGTCATCTCCATATCTTTTCGTTGCATGCTTGTAGTTACTATACATACACACACACACATACAATAATCGCCAATAATAATTTTTTTTTTCTTTGTATTCCATACTTGCATTGTTTGAACTCCAATCTTCGAATCATAAGTTTGAATGAATTAATTATTGAGTTTCGATACTCCTTCGGAGGAAGCACCTAGCAATTTCAATACTCATCAAGTTGCATCCAGTGATTGTGTTTCGTCAAATTGCTGTGCGTAAGCGCTTTTTTCTTTTCTTTATGTATGGTACTAATTCTTTATTATTTATTCTCTTATAAAACAAAATTTGTTCCTTTAATAGCTTGAAAAGATCGTAGTTCTTGCTGAGAGTTGATCATTAGTTACAACTTCAACAGCCACTTTAGAGATTTGGCTTTATTTTAACTATGGTTTGTTCTTGCTTGGGTCAACTTGGTCCATCTTGCTCATAAACATATCCTTATTGGGAATTATGTCCACATCCCTTGCTTTATTTGTTGTTGTGACTTGCTTCACTTCTTGTCTCTATATTCTTTATCAAGTTGGCTTGAGAAATCATAAGTTGTACTTCCGGTCATAAAATCTAAGCTTTAATTACTTCTTTACTTGAGTCTTGGTCTCTTCTTTTTTTTTTTTTTTTTTTTTTTTTTCTGACTTCGTTGAAATCTAATTTTTTTGAAACTGCATATACTTGCTTCGTAATTGAATGGCTTCTTCAATCCTCTACATAATTTTCACTTCATTGGTAGCAGATTAAATCCCCCTTATTATAAGTTGACCTTCGCTTCTTTTTTTTTTTTTTTTTTTTTCAAATCTTTGTCAAGCGACTAGGTCATCCTTCGTAAGTTTGCAAAAGCTTCCACTCACAACTTCTCAATCTATTGTTTCTTCACACATGTGGACTTAAAAGCTAATGAAATTCACAATTTTTGTTTTTTTACTCTCGTAACTTAATAATTATAATCCCTTCTTTGTCATTTGAATGAAGGAAATACTCTTCAACCTATCAACTTGATGGATGACAATGAGACTCTTGACGAAAAATAATTGTTTTAATAATTTATTAATCTTTTAGTCACTACGACTATTGTGGTATTGGTTAATGCTTGGACAATTGCTCTTCATCCATGTTTTTGCATTAAATGAAATTAATTATTCATGAAAAGAACCTTTAATCTATATTACTTAGAACTAAGTGTAAGTGATCGACACTCTTTTTTATTGTCTTAACATCAATATTAAGTATATCTTACTTCTATTGCATGGTACTTTATTTCAAGGCTGATTGATTTCGTATCTACTTGTATCCCTTGTTGTTGTCATAAATATACGAGTTTTCACTTTGTATGAAAGATTTTAATTGCTAACATCTTTGGCTTCACATGTAACGTATGCTCTTGGACTTTTGGTTTTATTACCTAGTTGTGACTTCGGCATTGAATTATCATGCCATGCTTGTAAGCTTATAGTCTCCTTGTTTCATATCTCTCTATCTTTCTATTATAACCCGTCATGTGTGTACATTGACATTTGCAGTTTGAAATTCTCTACCTTGTGAAATTGAATTGATCCTCTTTTCTTTTTTCCTAGGTTCTATCTTATAATCAACACTACTTTTGAGAATGTTGTTGATAGATGGGAAAGGATTCCATGAGCAACCAAACTCAAAATAAGGAATCAGTCAAGCAAAAAGATTTATTGGTGTATTCGGATAAGTGTTCACCACCAATGTTGAGCCTTCAGGAAAATTGACTAGATGAGACCATCTTCGTAGACACATTTTGGGACAAGACCAAACGCCACGAACTACTCAAAACATTGCCTATTTATGGCAAACTTTGCTTTATTGAACAAGAGTCTCGTACTAGTTCTAGGGACCTTATTAGTAGGGATTCTGTGTTGCGGTTTAGAAATGACAAGAAAGATTTGCCTCTTACCGATACTCAATTTGCTTTTCCTAGGCATCCATTATAAGGATGGAGGTCTTAGGTGGATTACATTACATAAGATTAGACTATATTACCCTCTTGAAGAAAGCTAAGGTGCTTTAAGCTATTATCACATCCATTCAATTTTTGGTCCCCATAAATGAGTGGGATGGAAGTCTAATGACCTATTGTCTCTTGTTAGAGTACTTAAACCCACACATTTATTACTTTATGGGGAGAGATCACACTGACTCTAAAAGATGTGGTTATACTTTTTGACTTATGTTGCATCGGTTGAACCAATATCATAAAGTCCTCAATTTCTCATAAAGAGCACAGCTTTGAAATATCTTTACAGAAAGCTTTGAAAGTCGCTCATGATAAAAAAAGGATACCATGCTTTGTTACTTAGCTTGCATACTTTTTTTAGGAGAATAGGAAAGATAGGCCCCAAATATCGGGCCTAAGTTATGGGTAAGAGTAAACATTTTCATTCTTGTTTATATATATGTATATTATTGATATTTCTTACTCATGCCTCTTAGCTTATTCTTATAGGTGTGAACTTGCAGCTTTCATAGCGTATTGGCTCTCCCTAATTGTGTTCCCTAGAGGTCTTGAGGAAGGCATAAGCCCACGGCTTTACTCTTTAGCCATATACATTGCCCACAGTGAGTGCCTCGCACTAACTCCTTTCTACTTAGGTTTATTATATTGACGCTTCAACTTATATCATAAGGCTTCCATACACTTGAAAGGTTGTTATGTGAACATATCCCACATAGACCTTGATTTCCTTTAGCTTTTCTTATATGAGCGATATTAAAACCATTTTACTCCTAATGCTGTTAATGATGAAACAAGTAATACTTTTCCTAGAGCATGGGCCTGGGTTAAGGGAAACATTGAACAACCACTACTGTAACTCATTGATATAGAGGATGAGTTTACATTTCATCCTTATGTGAAACAGATAGCTAGATATGATGATAGTAATGGATTTTATCCTCTTAGTCCAAAGGATGAGGTAACCTTGGCAGGAAGACATGAGAGTCTCTATAGTTCTGAAGTAAGGTTCCTTCTATAGTTTACTGTTGGGGGTATGTCTTCCCTTCTTGACAGCAAAGATTTCTCTAGGTGCTTTCTAGAGAACAGAGTTATGACATACTCTCCTCATAGAGTTGCGCACTAGTTTAGCTTTGACTAAGGGGTTCCTTGCCTCATCACCATTACTAAGAATTTTTATTCATGTCAGTCGCTCTCACTAAGTGATTTTAGGAAAATTCGCCTAAGGGTACGATAACTATTTTTTCCTTCTTTGAGTCATTCTAGAGTTGCCTCTATAGGCTAGCTAACTCACTAGTCAAATTGCTTAGATGTCTTTCAGTCCTATGCTTTTGCTTTGGTAAGCAATACACTTCTAACTCCTAGTGTATACTACTATGAGTTCTACCTCAAGTTGCTAAAGTTTGTGCTCAGGTCAAATGAAGATGTTCGCAAAGTTATCGAACAAGCATCTCAATAGTCAGAGCCTTGTAATAATGCAAGAGTAGTAAGGTTACCTTCAAAATCAAAGGGCAAAAATATACCACCTAAATTAGAAAATCTTAGAGAAACTAACCATGCATTTATCTAGAAGGTAATGTTCTTGCTTGTATCTTGTTGCTATTATGTGTGCATTTTTTCCCTTAAGCTATTGCTTTTCTTCATATAACTTTCTTTCTTTGACTAGTATAGGCTAAGACTAACTCTCTTCCATCAATTGGTGTAAGGAAGGGTATTGCTATTTCAAACCTTGAACTTCATTTGAACCGTCCTACTACACCAGTAATGGTCCCAGATGAGGAAGATGATGGACAGGATATGGTGGATTATGGGGAATCACCAACCCAATTTGAAGATGGTGATAACCATACTGCAGAGTTCAATGACTCCTTGAAAGTTGGTGAAGTAATTCTTAATACTAATGCACTAATTGCAAAAGTAGGGAGAACTGGTGATAGTCATGTTGAGGCATTGCTTCACATAGGACTTTATGGAGAAGAGTTGTATTCAGCACTTACTGCATCCATCCTCCCCCCCAATTGATGATATATCTCTTTAAGACATGGTAGCAACTTTAGATGTTGCTGTAGTGTAAGAGACTATGTTTTTGTAAGGGTTTACTGTACCTTCTCATTTGTTAGAATCATTAGAGAGACCTGATGCCATTGATAGAAACTTTTGGATAAAGTCCCCAATGATGGAGACAAAATTAGCCAACACCATGGTGAAGATGCTAAGAGAAGCCATGCTATTGCTAGATTAGCCTTAGAATTCCTTATTAAATGTTTAGCTGACACAATTGATCAAGTCTATATAGGGACCTCATCTTTTAAAGTTCAAGGTTGACAACTTAGACCTTGTTGCTGGTAAGGCCAGTCAAATATTGAGTTACCATGCTGCTATAAGACGGCATGATGAACTAAAGATGAAATTACAAGACATACAAGAGGCATTTGAAGCAATAGATCTTGAAGCAAAGGTAGTGCTAGGAGATATGGACTTAGAGTCCAAAGTAGCTTTAGATCATAAGTGTTAGTTTAGTAGAGTACTTTTTATTTCGTTTATGGTCCTTCTTCTTTCAATATTTTTTTTCTTTGAACTATTTTCAATGCTTTGTGGCAAGACATTTGGAACGAATAAACTTAGATTACCTTTTCATTTATTTCTATTTGTGTATTTTGATTTGTTTAAGCACCAACATTTGTAGAAATCATCGTACACTTAGGAGGCATAGCCTTCACTTAGCAGCATCAATGTAAACAATGCTTGTAATGAGTGGTCATAACCCGTATGATTATAGTGTTGCGCATTGGAGCAACGCTCTCACTTGCTAACAACAATTAGTAGAATATTTTTTAGATCAATTACACTTTATTAGCCTTAACGATTAAGAGGGTATTTCTCAATACTTAACCATTTATAATTTCTATTTCACAAGAGATTATTCTCCTGTTTAGTAATGATGGGCTATCGTCATGTACCTAGGAGCGTTGCTCTTACCAGTCAACAATTAGTTATTGTCACGCACTTAGGAGACAATGCTCCTATTAAGTTGCTGCAACAACTAGAATTATAAATTATTTAATTTCTATAAACTTGTCTTGCACACTAAGGAGATAGATCTCTAACTTTGCAACAACAAGAATAGAAAATTGAGGTAGTTAATTATTATGTGCAAAAGAGATAAATCTCTAACTTTGTGGCAATGATAGACAAAATAAAGAGAGAGACATATATAGAGTATTGCGAAGTTGATATTGCATTCATAAGGACTGCAAGTGCACTATTGCATTTACATGTAAAATTTCTTAACGTACTGAAAATTAATAGGAGGAGTTATGACATTTGTTTTTGGATTAAGGAGCTTACAGTAGCCACTGTCATGGATTTTGTGTATAATGAATGGTCTTTCCCACTTAGGTGTGAACTTTGGCACTAGAATTCCTTGCTGCACATGATTCGCTACACAAAGGACAACGTCGCCTTGTTGAAAAAATCATTTTCGAACTAGGCGATCATAAGCTATGCTAAGTCTTCACTGATAGTTGGCAATATTGCACTTAGCTCTGTCTCATCTTTCCTCTAAAGCATCAAGGTCTAACATGCATAGAGTGTTTGGCTTTAGGTTAGCATTGATGGCCAACCGTACAGATGGAATTAATACCTCTATTGGCATCATTACTTCAAATCTATACACCAAAGAGAAGGGTGTAGACTATATGGGACCTCACTTAGATGTTTTGTAAGCCTATAGCGCTAATGTTAATTTGTTGTGCCATTCTTTGTGGTTTTCATGAACCATCCTACTAAGCACCTTTAAGAGACTCTTGTTTATTGCTTCTGTTTGGCCATTTCCCTTAGGATAATAAGGTATGGACTTCACATGATCAATGCCATATGAGGCTAGCAATTATTGTACATATGAGTTGATGAAGAGAGTGCCATTATCAAATAAGATACACTTTGGGATTCCAAAGCGACAAATGATATGCTCTTTTATGAAGCTTACTACCGTCGAGCCTGGTTCCTTCTTTAATGGGATTGCTTCTACCCATTTAGTGAAGCACTTCGTACCCACAAGGATCCAGACGTACCCCTTAGAAGGTGGGTGTATAAGACTGATCAAATCAAATGCCTAAGTATGAAATGACGAAAGAGTAGTCAAGGTATGCAATGCAACAATAGGAGTGTGAATTGCATCCCTGTATTGTTAGCATGTGACACACTTCTTGGCGAAGTTGAACTCGTTGTTTTCCATAGTTAATCAGTAATATCCCATATCAAGCAATTGATGATAAAACTTCCTTCCCCCTTGGTGCTCTTCACATTCGCCTGAATGTGCCTCGAATAACATAGTCTCCATTTCTAGTAGCACTATGCACCTAAGTGGCTTTCCCATGTATGATACCTTATACAACTCATCCTCACGTACGATATATTTTTTTGATTTTTGCTTTACTAGTTGGGCATATATATTGTTAATAGGCAATACATTGTCCTTTAAGTAATCAATATATGGGTGTCTCTAGTCATTGGCGCTTGCTGCAAGTTGCATTCTCCTTGATCGAGAAGTTTGAAGCACTTTGGGCAGCTCATTTGTAATTGAGAAGCATCTTTGGACATTGTTGGCTAGTAATATCCCACACGTTGAATGTGGAGATAGAAGGGAGGCCCTTCTTCTCTACACCAAATCTTGTGGTACTTGTCCAGCATTAGATGAGCTTGCTTTACACAAAAACATCGACAAAGAATGCCCTTTGGACCCTTAAAGTACAAGACGCCATTTATGTTAGTAAAATTTTTCAAGTTTGCAACAAAAGCTGCATTGGGATACTCCAACTGTGCCTTGATAGGAGTACACCAGTCATCTTGTGCTTCCTCTTCTTCATCTAATAGTTGCATGAATTTACAAGGGATAGACTTTCTAATGACTTGTACATTTCAACTGTTTACTGTAGTTTGAATAGGAACTTTGGAGACTAATGCTGCTAATGCATCCATGTAGCAATTGGTAGATCATTTAGTATGTTCATATCTTATTAAAGTGAATGTTCCAACTAAAGCTTACACTACAACCCTATAAGGCGCAAGTGCTAGCTTTTTAAGAGCAAATTCACCATTGGTTTGTCTAATTATTAAATTTGAATCACTACGTATTCATAAGCGAGATGCTCCAGCATTTTGTGTAGAAATGAGTCTAAACAAGAGAGCTTCGTACTTAGCTTCATTAGTATAGTGAAAATCCAACTTAAAAGCTAGAGGTATCTCTTAGCCTTCAAGAGATGTCAATACTGCTCCAATTCCTTGTTTAGTGTTACTAGAAGAGCCATCAAGCTGCACTTACCATTCTTCATTTGCTTATGCTTTCATGGAGTCTTCATGGAATTCTGCAGGAATTGTGTCTTGGGCATGGGTCCCATGTGTTGTAGGAAATTAAGCTAGGAGATCTACGAAAGCCTGAAACTTAATAACTTTAGGTGGCATAATCATAATGTCAAATTCTGACAAGAGGAGCAACTATTTTGCAATTCTGCCTGAGAGAGTTGGTTATGATAATAAGTACTTTAGTGGATCTAAGTGAGTGATAAGGTTAACCTTATGTGCTAAGAAGTAATGGCGTACTTTTTCAATAGCAAATACCAGTGTGAGACATTGCTTCTCGCAATCTGAGTAGTTGGTCACACTTCCTTAGAGGGATCGACTTAAGTAGTAGATTGTTCACTCTTTACCATCTAGATTTTATGCTATTAAAGCCCTAGTGAACCTATTAGTAGATGTTCGATAGAGGGTCATTGGTAAATCTTTAAAAGGCATTGTCATTGTTTATGGAGAAGTAAGTATCTCCTTTATTCTCTAGATGGCCTCTTCTTGTGGTTTCCCCCACTCAAATGGTGTTCCTTTCTTTATAAGTTATTGTAAAGGATGAGAAATATCCACCAGTGTCGAAATGAATCTCCTGATATAAGAAACTTTTCCAATAAAGGCCTTTAACTCCTTTGAGTTAGTAGGTAAGGGCATAGACCGTATGGCTTGTGTCTTTGATAAATCAACATTAATCCCTTGTCTATAAATGAAAAATATAAGGAATTTGCCAGATGTTACCCTAAATATGCACTTTAATGGGTTCATGCAAAACTTACAGTTGGCATTGCTTAAAGACCTTCTTCAAATGTATCAAGTAGTCAGGCGCCTACCTTGATTTATGACTATGTCATCAACATAGTCTTCGATGAAGTCATGCATCATGTCGTAGAATACAATGGTCATCTCCCTTTGATAAGTAGTTCTGGCATTCTTAAGCCCGAAAAGGATGACAATGTATTAAAAGTTCCCTACTAGAGTCTTGAAGGCGTTACACTTGGCATCTCTAATAGCCATCTTTATGTAATTGTAGCCACTAAATCCATCCATAAATGATAACAACTCATGTCCCATTGTGGCGTCTACTAATGTATCAATGTTTGGTAATAAGAAGTCATCTTTTAGGCAAGCCTTATTTAGATCTCGGAAGTTTCACAAACCCGTATTTGTCCATTCTTCTTTCTTACTGGCATAATATTAGCCAACCACATAGGGTGCTTGATTGGCTTAACGAAGTTAGCTTGAAGCAGCTTTTTAATCTCTTCCTTTATCTAGACTTCAATTTCTAAAGGAAAGATTCTCTATCCTTGCTTCATTAGTTTGATCTTAAGGGTGATGTTCAATCTATGCACCATAAGACTGGGGTTCAATCTTGGCATTTCGTCATACGTCTAAGCAAACACATCCTTATATTCTTTCAACAATTCTACTAAGTAGACCTTAATCTTTTGTAAGAGTTTCTTACTGATGAAGATAGGTTGCGGACATTCTCCTAGTCCCGTGAGATCGAGCTCCTCAATTTCTTTAACTTGAGGGTTAAGTTGATCTTGCATTTGAGGAGGTACGGGTTAGGTTTCTTGTAATGATACAGGATTTGAAGAAGACAAACAAGTTTCTTCAAATCCTAGAGACTATCATTACTAATATACCCTTCATCTGTCCGTTGTAACAAAACTTTCAACCTCATTAGTCTCTCTTTTCTTTTTCTTACCTCCTTGGGAGCCATGCATTCTTCTTTTCCTTTGTTGTTTCTTTTGAGTTTCTTCCCAGGCAAGTAATGGTATTCCCGAAGGCTTTGTAACAGCTGTTTCCCCTTCCTCAGCATATTCATCAAAGAAGCTAGCCCTAAAGAGATATGCTTTGTTATGTTTAAAGGGGTTCTTTGTGGCAGGTATAAATATATCGTTTCCTTTCCAATGGCCCTTAATACACTGATGCCATGTTGATAGTATGAGATTGTGATCATGTAGCTACTTCCTTCCAATGAGTAGGTAGTAGGATACTGGCATGTCAATCACATGGAATCGGGTAGAGCCTTGGATAATGCCAACCTTAAACATTATTTAATATTAGATAGAAGAGGTTTCATAGTAGAATACCATTTCTTTAATCTCTAAAGTTGTTTCTATATGAGGAGGAATGACAAAGTATTTATAGGCTCTTAGGCTTAATGACATCCGTTAGATCGTCTTGACAATTGATGGATGAGATGGAGTTTTACTTATTCCATAATTATTAGATTGAGTTTACAAGGGCCTAAGGCCAATAACCTTCCTTACAATGCATAAGCCTGCCTAAGAAAGGTTGGAGGCGGACAAATCGATTCAATGCTCTTTGTTTTGAGACCACTAAGCTAATTCTCCCTGAATCATCCCAATATAGATTAGACTCTTTAGACCTTATCACTTAGTTTAAAGAGTAAAGCCTAAATAAGTAATAAGCTTAGGCCAACAATTAATATAGCAATTTTCAGCCCTGTACAAGAAGTGAAAATTAAATTCTTTCTTTCTATTTTCTTTTCCTTTTGTCTTTTCTTTGCTTTTCTTCTCTTCCTTTATCCAATTTCGGCCGCCGTATGTATTGACCTTTATCCCATGTGATTAAAATTAGAAACAAGGTAAAAAGGTGAAGAAAAGTAAAGTCAACTCTTATTTCAACTTTTTATCTTTTCCTTCCTTTCTTTTTCTTCTCTTTTCCCCTTCTTTTTGTTTTTCCATTCTTCGACTGCCAAGTGGCATTCTAGAGTTTACCTTATCTTTCTTTTTCTTTTCAAATTATAAACTTAAATTAAGCCCACTCCTTTCCCTTATTTTGACCAACACTACTCCTTTATCTTCTCCTACCTTCTATATTCTTGTTTTCTCCCTTTTTTATTCAACTATCCTAAATTAGTAACACTTGTAATTTACTACATATCCAACAATACTTCCTATCAACTTCAAGAAGGAGAAGAAGGAGGGCATTCTCCTAAAAATATCCAAGACAAGAGAGTAATTAAGTTGATGCTTTATGTTGTATTAGACTTCTCTTTGTAATATAAGCTTAGATGTATTTCTTAATTACTTATGTATTTTGTAGTATTTTAGTTTTTTTTTATAACTATATGTACATATATTTGAATTGTATAGATAATTCTTCTTCTCATGTTGATGTATTTATGTGTGTATATATATATATACTACTTAAATATATTTAACTATATGTACACATATGTTATGTTCACTTAGTTATGTATACATATACATAGGGTTTATATATATATATATAGTACATGTACATACATATAATATTAAGTGTATTTACTTTACATATGTGTAAAACAATAGAAATGGTATAAATACATGTATACATAAATAGTAAAATATAAGAGTACATACATATATATTGTTATGCACCTATATGTGTGTGTGTATATATATATATATTATTTTATCTTGTCAAGATTTAAATAAATATACATATAGTATAGTTTAAGTTTGTAGCCTTCACAGTAGCTTCATCGATGTTACCTACCAAATAAAATGCTTGTTCAGGAAGACTATCTAATTCTCCGAAAAGGATTAATTTAAACCCTCTAATCGTTTTTGCTAGGCCAACATATTTCCCTAGGGAACTGATAAATACTTTTGCTACGAAAGATGGTTGTGGTAAGAAATGCTCAATTTTTCATGCTCTTGCTACGGTTAAGCGATCCTCTTTAGATAGTTCCTCCAACTTGAGTTTTGCATATATATATGTATACTTAAGATTACATACATATGTATATTAGTATATAATTCTCTTAAGAATAAGTTAATAAGTATAAATAAATAAATAAATATATATATATATACATAGGTTGGAAATGCCCTTTAAAGGAGAAATAGGAGCTAATTTTCAATATTTAATAATTTATGGTAATATATATATATACTGATATTACAAATTGGGGGAAAAATGTAAAATTAGAAGAATTAAGAAAATTACCATATGGACCAATAGGAAGCTGCCACACTAGCTTCTCCTAAAAATTTCCAATTAAATCACAAATTACAAAAATAATAAGAAAATAGTAATAATTAATTAATTAGAAAATTACAATAATGAAAAAATTAATATAATTAGTAATTTAAGCTTAAAATAGTGAAATAAAGAAATTGTTACAAAATGGACCATAAAATAGAAATATTTCAAAAATGTAAAATTTAGAAACTAATTAATTTATAAAATAATAAAGAAAAGCTTAAAATGATAAATAAAAACATTTGGGCTAAAATAAATAAATTCGTAACATTTTAGACCCATAATAAAAAATGTGAGTTTTAACATCCAAAACGAACCCTATTACATGAAAGTACATTTGAAAACAATAAAAATTGATAATAAGTTAAAAAAAATTGGAGTTAAAACGAAAAAATTACACATGATTGAAGGAAAAGCTCGAATCGGGAAATTATGTAAGATAAATAGAAAATTTAAGTAAATTTAAGTAAATTTTTAGATAAGTACTTACGAAGAATAATTATCTTACTTAGATACTTATTATTTCCATATTCCTTAATTATCATGTGATCTTGACAAGGATACCAATCTCCCCGCCGACTACTATGATCCCTGAGCTTTATTATGGCTGAATGAGTACTCTTGATAATTTCATATTTGTTTATTCTTGTAGATAGTGATATTTAAATATTATTGATAAATTGATTAATGTGTGAGGTTGGGATTTGCATGTGATTGTTGTTTGTTTGTATTGTGAAAATACCTTAAATTATGATAATAAACTGTTTGCTGCATTATAGATATCTGTGGTAAATTTGATTGTTTGTGATATTGGTTGGTCACTTAACAATCGGACTTAAATATATTTGAACTTATTAAATTAAATTGAATCATGCATAAACACGCATTATATTATAATTATTCTGGCCGCCACATCATATGGAGGTAGTGAGAGGCCATACAAGGGTTTATGTTAAATTGGAAATTTAAGTGTTTTAGTATGGTGCATACGTACAACATGACTTTACCCTAGCTCGTAGGATTATTAGGAGTTGGAGGTGCTAACCGTTTGGCTAAGGGTCTAGTCTAAAGGCTTCCATCTAAGGGTGATTGTAGGCTATGGGGGCCTACTCACAATCATACTTGGAATTTACTTTTAAAACCAAAATTAAACATATTGTTTTTCCTTGAATACGAAACGTGGAGTTTTGTAGTTACGTAATTTTAGGTATGATACCTGGATTTGACTAGTGTCGTGTATTCTCCAACCTTAATTTTGGAGGGTGTTAAATTTAAATTGCATACAATACCTAGTCAACTGTATATATTTGTGTGTCATTTTGCTTGACCATGCATTCATATGATTGTAATTAATGGTTAAATAACTTACTTGTCTGTATGGTTGAGGGATAAAACACTAAGCTTTGTAGCATACATTCTTATAGACTTTTGATGTAGGAGGACTTATTTACAATATGTGATTGAGGCATACCTAAGGTCAGTTTGGGACTTTTGGGATTGTGGGTGCAAAAGAAGAGAGCTGAGTGAATATATATAGTAGACTCTTAATTATAACTTTTTTGATAATTTGTAATATGATATTCAATAGTTATGTAGAGTAACTCTCTTTATTACTATAGCTTACTACTAGTATTTTGAGACTTAGGATATTGTATTACTATATGATGATGATACTTTATGAAATCTTATATTAATACACATATGTTGTGATATTATCTTTACCTGTATAACCCTTAGGTAACTAATTGTGAACTATAGGGACCTACTCACAATCATATTTGGAACTTAGTTTTAAAACCAAAATTAAACAAATTGTTTTTCCTTAAATACAAAACGTAGAGTTTTGTAGTTATGTAAGTTCAGGTATGATACTCAAATTTGACTAGTGTCGGGTGTTTTCCAACCTTGACTTCGAAAGGAGTTAAATTTAAGTTGCATACAGTACTTGGTCAACTGTATGTATTTGTGTGGCATTCTGCTTGACCATGTATTCATATGACTGTAATTAATGATTAAATAACTTACTTGTCTATATGGTTGAGGGATAATTCACTAAGCTTTATAACTTATACACTTATAGACTTTTGATGTAGGAGGACTTATTTATAATACCTGGTCAAGGCATGGTTGAGGTTAGTTTAGGACTTTTGGGATTATAAGTGTAGAAGTAGAGAGTTGAGTGAATATATGTTGCAGACTCTCAATTAGAACTTCTTTGGTAATTTGTAGTATGATATTCAGTAGTTATGTAGAGTAACTCTTTTTATTACTATAGTTTATTACTAGTATTTTGAGACTTAGAATACTGTATTACTATATGATGATGATAGTTTATGAAATCTTACATTAATATGTATATGTTGTGATATTATCTTTGTCTGTATAACTCTTAGGTAATCAGTTGTAGTAGTAGTAGTATTATATGTTGTATAAAAGGTCATCGATTGAAAGGGAAACCAATGTACGATCTTTTGCATGATATATGGCGACATGCCAAGACTATGCGACCTTTCGGGTCATAACAATCGTGGGTGGCTTAATGGTGACTAGTGGGCGGTTATCCTTGTAAACACTCCTAATTTTTCGTACCCTTGTTCAAATTCGAACTCCTTAGATTTGACTAAGTCTTATTAAGCTCCTATTTAACCTTTAGGGGCTAAGATGTAGAGTTAATAGAGGAGGTCAGAAGCAAGATACGGGAGGTGCTTAATGTAAAGCAATAGGTTGCATATGTGTCGCTCTAAGTCAATTAAGGTCTTAGGTGCCTTAGGGAAAAATCCTTATCAACATTTTCCCCTTGACTCTCCTAGATGGGATTATTGAGGGGAGGAAAAGTACTTCATCAACGAAATCTTTCGCTATGAATTCTCAATTTAGTTTGGATGAATTTTTAAGATATTCGATCTTTCTTATATCCAAGTTGATTATTTTGATCTAAACTATAAGGTCTTAGAATTTTCTCTCAAAGCCAATCTATTTTTGCTTGGCTTGTTGGAGAAGTCTTGTATCTAATCAATGATGCTTCACATCTCAACTATTGGAAAACATTTAGTCATGTTAAACTCCACGCATACCCTTGGCAATGTAATTCAACCATAGCCATTCAATTCTAGCCATGTTAATATGATAAAATGGTCAAGAATTGTTTGTAATTGAATTTCCTACAGATCCTGAAATTTACATTCAAAGTTCTTACCCTTTTTATTCCTTTAACTCCATTATTTTTTCCTTCTCTTTTTGCAATCTCTATCTTTGATTAGCCTTCATCAGAAACTTCTGCCTTCTTTGCTTCAACATTTTCTCTCTTTTACTTCATCTAAATTCTTAATTTATCCCTTTTCTTTCAATCACTCCATTAAGGTAACCATGTCCTCTACATAATCAAGTGACTCGAACTTATACTTAGCAATGGAGCTAAGAATTGGCCACCATGCATAGAGTAGGTGGTTCACCTCTTCATAAAGAACCTACCAATATGACAGATGTAGACAACAATTGCCCTTTAGATTTATTAGGAGTCACTAGGTTGATTAAGACTTGTGTACTTAAGGCTTGGAGGATTAGAAAACTTCCATTCGATGAATATCTGTTAGATAACGAAGGTAACTCTCAAGCTATTCCACTATATTCAGGTATAGAGTACAATATGAGCCCTAATGGGGCTGCTAATATGATGACTAAAAAAGATTTCAATATGCTGAAGCTTAACTTCTAAACTACCCCCTGAAGTTGGAGGGTTAAGAGGCCTTAGCCATATGAACGCATAACCTCATTAGGTGATCGTGAGTTTACCCTCTTTGAGAAGTACTTTAAGGTTGGTTTAAGATTTCCTTTTTCACTCTTTAAGAGGTTCTTTTTTACATATCATTGTATTTGTCCATCTATGTTGACCCCCAACTCATATAGAATAATGGTTACCTTTGAGTACATTTACAAGGATCTGGAAGTAAGAGTTACCGTAACTTTGTTCCACTACTTTTTCACTATCAAGAGTAGTGATAGGTGGTTTTACATTTGTGCTTAACCTCTTAGAAAGATTTTGATAGGGTTAGTGTCCTCATTCATGATTGAAAATAAAAGAAGGTTGTGGTAAACTCTAAAACTGACTTAGATTTTCCTATAATTTAGAGCCACCTCATCATATAGACAGATATAAAAAAATTACTTCCAAATGACCAAAATGCTTATGATACCATTATGCAAGCCTAAAACAACAATTGGTTCCTTTGGGATGCTAATACCATCATAGATAAATATCCTTGTGGTGCTCTGATCTTCCCTAGGGATAAGGTAAAAGCTCCTAAGGGTACTAGTACTACTTAAGGCAAGGATATCGAGTGTACTAACAAAGGTACTGTCATAGAACAAGGTATAAGTTGTTTGAGGTTTCGCCGTGCAATGTAGGCTTATAAAAGGAGGGGCCTTCATGTCTACTTTAGAAGCCGAGTGGTGTTCATTCCCTATACTTGGCATGGCGTCCGTAGGTCATTTTATTTATGTGTTGATACTTCCTTGACCCAACCATTTGATCTTTCTTTGTATATATGCTACTAAAAGACCACGACTCAAGGGATCTCTTTACTCAACTTAGCGAGCAATGGAGGAAAAAGGGATGATGTTAAGAAAGCTCTAGTGAAATCGTCTATGAGGTCATTCACCACTACCACTAAGAATACCAAGGAGATGCAGGCTCTAAAGGTTACACTAAAGAGAAAGGCCATAGAGGCTACTTAGCCAAGGAAGCGACCTAATGCCTATGATTGTCTACCCTTAAAGCGAGATCTAACTAAAGGAAAAGCCCCATATGAAGGTTAGAAAAAAAGACAATCAACCTGAAGGAGGCTCTAAAGGTCCTAAGTATAAAGAAACTCCCATTGCTTTATTAGGACCCATAACTTCTTCTAAGAAGGAGAATAGAGAGGTCCTTTGGTTTTTTCCTTTATAGAGTGTGAATATTGCTGACCATGCTCTTATAAATGGGAAGGTAGCTTTAGAACTGGTGAAGGGTATTCGTCTTTCCAATGATGTTGGTCCTCTTACTAATGATGTTAAAATTTTGTCAAAATTTAGGCTTTGACAACTTACTACAATTGGCAGCCTCAAAGATCTATTATGTAAGAGCCACAGCCATTGATTGGAAGTAATGTTTTTGCATCTTCTTTAACCTTGTTTTTGTTTTGTAGAGCTCTCAATATCTAATGATGATTGTTGAAGCATTGGTAAAGGAGAAGAAAGCTATAAGACTTTCACGCTATTGACTTTCATCACTTGTTAATTCACTCTTGCTTATCCCATTTTGTGCTTTCTTTTTAGATTGCTAAATATGCTAAGAATTAAGTAGCTAGAGCTGAAGTTAAGCAACTAAAAGCTTTGACAAAAGTGGGGTGAAGAGAAGGCCAAGATGGAAGAAGAGATGAAAGACTTAATGGATAAGGCCGACAAGGAGGCCAAACTAAAAGAGGAAAAGGAGTTTGGTCTAGATGAAGAGTAAAATAGAAATTGCCAACTTGTCTCTGACCTGCAGGGGGTGCAAAATGAGATTGAGAGCCTAAAGAACAAATATACTGAGGAAATTACCTGCTTGCTGAGCTATGAGAAAGCTTATGAGAAGGCTTTTCAAGACATCCAGGATAGTCAAGAGTACATAGGCCTCATGTTAAAGAAAGTGCTCGATAGGGTAAACTTGTCTTGAGATGAAATCCTTATTTATCACCCTAATTATGACCTAAGCTGTTTAGACTTTACTAAATGAGGTCAAAAGGAGTAAGTCCTTATAAATGAAGAAAATGCTGCTGAAACTAAGGTAAAGGACCTACCTACTGAAGGCATTAACATCCTTATGGATGCTCTTGAAGATGTCCAAGAAGTTTTTGATGCTCTCGAGGTTCCCAAGGTTCTTATTTCAAATCCTCCATCGATTCCCCTGTTGCTCTTAACCAGTCTTTTGCTGATCAAGTTCTAGCTTCTAACAATTCAAATGTTAAGGATTAATATGCTTTCCCTCTTTTTTTTTTTATACTTTGTCCATTGTTTCTTTTTCCAGACTTTTATTATTCCTAGGTTGGAATGTCGACCATTAATTGTTGTAAAGACTTTGTTCTTGCTCCCTCTTTGGAAGTTTTCTACATGAACTTGTTTATCTTCCATACTTAAGTAATGTTAAGATTTTAATTCCTACTTTATGTTTTTGCTCATCATTATTTGTTAACTTAGAGCAATTGTCAATATATTGCCTATACTTATTTCAAGAACTTTAAAAGGCTTTTTAACTTATCATTGCATAATTTGAGGATTCTAGTTAGCTCATCATCCCTACTTGCTATTGGACTTAGTGCATGGCATCCATCACCAATTGATGGCTTAGTGTCTTAAGGCAGCTCGTCGTCTATTTGTTAGACTTAGAGCAATTAGGTCTACGATAACTTGTCGTCTATAGTATTTTTGGGGCTTAGAGTGCTTTAACTATCGCTAGTTAATGGCTTAGATTTTCCAAATAGCTCATCATCTTTCCTTAAGACTTAGAGTGATTGTGCTTATCACTCTTAAAAGAGTTTAAGGCTTTATGTCTCGTTGCCCAAGCTCTTTGGACTTAGAGATTTGTAGATATCCATTTCCCATCATCCATTAAGTATAGGATTTAGGGATAACACTTTACACAATTTGCTCATCACTCTTTGTTGGTAGGGCTTAGAGATATTTTGACCTTTTCATTGTAAGAGAGGTCGAAAGGACCCGTTAACTGTGAGCATTGGTGTAGGCTAATCAAGACCCTTAGGTTGGCTACGTTTTTAATTTTGTCTATGATATCAAAAGAAATTCCAAAATAAAAGCAAGTGGCAAATGAAGTTAAAAGATGTTAAACAAATGAATACCTCATTAAGCTAATTCATATAGAACAAAAGCAAATCAGAAAACAATAAGTTGGCTGACTAGCATCAATAGTTGATAACTACATACTTATCTAAAGGATCTCTCAAATAATTATATGTGATTCAACAGTTTTTTGAGCAAAGGTATATAAATTTTCATTAAAATCCCATATAATTTCTCAACACAAGTATAATTCATATTTTTGTGTTTTGATGCTCAAAAGTAGCATGTATTTAAAGAATTTAAGCTCTTCGTGTTTAATCTTGTAGGTCCTAGGGCTACCATGTAACAATAGCCCCAATTCAAGAAGCCGGAAACGAAGAAAAAAGTAATGGAAGGAAACTTGGAGTTAGAACTACCGGCATGATGATAAGCCCATCTATCATCAAGACGGTACCTTAAACAAAATCAAATCAAGTTACAAAACTGGAAGGTTATACCGATATGATGGTACTTAGCTACTATCATGATGGTATATTTATCTCTTAAAGTAAAAATGTGCCATTTCATTAAAAGAAAAGAAGAGAAGTACGCGNAATTAAGTAAATTAATAATAATAAAAAATTACTATAAAGAGTAAATCAAGCTTAAAATAAGAAAATAATGAAGACTACATAAATTAAAGCTAAAAATAAGAAATCATAAAAATATAAAATTTAGAAATTAATTAAGTTGTAAAATAATAAAGAAAACTCAAAAATTAATAAATAAAAATATTTGAGTCAAAATAATTAAATTTATAGTAATTTAAGCTTATCTTAAAAAATGTAGGTTTTAACTTTCAAATGAGCTCCGCTATATGAATATATGCTCGAAAACAATAAAAATTGACTATAAGTTTATAAATAACAGAGTCAGAATAAAAAGATTATACTTGATTACCAAAAGAGCTCGAACTGGGGGAAATTTAAGAGAAATATAGGTAAATATGGACAAATAGGTACATAGGATAGCTAGTTTACTTAGATACTTATTTTGTTTCTTATTTCCTAATTAACAGGTAATCCTAACGTGGACCTATTTTCCTAAGGATTACTACAATCCTTG
Organism: Lumnitzera littorea; assembly: GCA_024138015.1. NCBI lineage: Eukaryota > Viridiplantae > Streptophyta > Magnoliopsida > Myrtales > Combretaceae > Lumnitzera > Lumnitzera littorea. Next base: position 87,658,642 of record JAMXBB010000001.1, read on the forward strand.
ACCAGCATCATGGCTGAGTGAATACTCTTTATGATTTTATACATGTTTGTGCTTGTAGTTAGTAAATATTAATTGTTATTAATAACTAGATGATGTGTGGAGTTAGGTTATGTATGTGAATGTTATTGCTTGTGAAGTTGTGAAATTATCTTAAAATATAATAACTTGCTATTTGTTGTATAGTAGATTTAATAAAAATTAATTTGTTTGTGATCTCGGTTGCTCATATAATAATTTAACCAAAGTATATTGGACTTAAATAAACTAAATTAGATCACGTATAAACATGCATTACATAATTAATTATGGCTGTCACATTACACGGAGGTGGCGAAAGGCTATACGGGGATTGATAATTTCTGATTATAGTGTTCTAGTACGGTACATACATACAATATGACCTTACCCTAGCTTACGGGAATATTAGGTGTTGGAAACATCAATCGCCTGACTAAGGGTCGAGTTTAGAGGCCTTCATTTAAGTGTGAGTGTAGATTGCGAGGGTCCACTTACAATTATACCTGGAACTCAAATTTTGATTAAAACCAACTAATAACTAACTATTTTGGAATTGAATACGAAACATAGAGTTTCATAGTGAAATAAGTTCAGGTATAATACTCAAATCTAACCAGTACCATATATACTCCAACCCTGACTTTAGAGGACATTAAATCTCAGTTGCATATAGTATCTAGTCAATTGTATGTATGTGAGTGACATATTGTGTGAACAAACATACATATGTTTGAATTAATGTATGTGTAACTTGCTTATCTATGTGATTGAGGGATACCTCACTAAGCTTAGTAAGGTTACACTCTTGTAGACTTTAATTGCAAGAGGACCTATTCGTTATACCTAGACAAGGCATGCTTGAGGTCAGTTTAGTATTTTAGGGTGTGAATATAAGCTAGAGAGATGAGTGAACTATATGCAGTATGACTTTGGTATAGACTTGCAAAGATATGTGCAATGTTACAAAGTAGTTAGTTTAAGAACTTTAGCTTATTATAAAATGTTAACTAATCTTTTGAGACTATAAGTTCTGTAATATTACAATAATTGTAATATTTTATAAATTTTATGTTATATATAAAATTATGTTGATATATTATCTTTAATTGCATACCTTTAGGTAGATGATTATAGTAATAATCTTATATTTCATATGAAGGGTCGTCGATTAGAAGGGAAACCAATTTACGGTCTTTTGTACAATAAATGGTGCCTGCCATGATCAGGCTACTCTCGGATCGTAACAGTATCCTTGCTTACCATCATGTTGGTACTTACTTAATATAAAAACCTCTTTTTTTTTTTCATTTTCTGTAGATTTGGCTTTGCATTTTCTAGGGTTTAGGGTTCTAGTTTCCACCATTTCTCTCTTCTTTAGGCTATCTTAAGTTACTTTTAGCACAATTTTATGATTTCCATGGAGTTTTCTTATATTTTCATAATCATAGCATAAACTTTTAGTACATTTTAGTTTTTTTCATGGTTTGGGTTTGTAGATTTCCATTGTATCCATAGAGATTATTGGGAAAATCTTGAGGAACTCCATTATTGAGGTTGAGAAGCTTAGTTTTGTAATGTTTCTCATACTTTTTCCATGGTTAATGCAATGTTTATTTTCATGTTTATGTGTATTATGTGTTGAATGTTTATTCTCCATGAATGTGATAAATAAAGCTTTTTATACTTATAAGTAGTGTGTAAACATGATGAAGTAGTTGTAGTTATTGATGTTTTTGTATTGTGATAGTATATGTTTGGAATTTTACTTAGTTCTATGGTGTAATTAGGTATAACTTGAGTGTTGGGTTAATATTAAGCTAGATAGCGTTCCCCATACACTAGACCTTCCCCCTTGTTATCCCAATAGGGTCTAGATACTGTAATAGGATTCAAAAATCTCGCATGGAACCTAAGATTCCTAATTTGAATGGGTACTTCTTGAAAATTAAGACTTAAATCCTTGTACACCCCTAGAGCTGAAAATTGGTTAGAATGAGAAATCAATTCTAACATAGTTATTTGAGTAGTGACGGGACTTCAATGGCTAGCTGATAGCGTAGATGAGATATTGATAATACAGTACACTTGTTATACGATAGAATTTATGAAACAAGAGTTAGGTAAATTCTGTAAGTGCGAGTAAAATCCATGTTTGGACTATTATAAATAGTCTAATAGCATGGCCACAATGATCTTAGACAATTTTTTACTTGTTACTCATACATCTTTTATAAAGAAATCAACATTCCAATACTGAGAAAATTGCTAAAATCTATACTCAATTCCATTGTAGTTTTTACTTCTATTTAGACAACTTACATGTTTTTTCTTTTAAAATTGCTCAATCAATTGCCTAGATTAGAATAAAAATAGTAGAATTTAGTACTTAATTATCTTTCTAAACTTTATTCTTTCATGTACTACAAAATATGACCTTGGTGCTCATCATATACTATAAATTGACAGGTACGCTTACCGTTAGCTTGTGGTTTCTACAAATATTTTTCAAAAGATTGCAAGCGAGTCCAATTTATTACATAGTGTTTCCACTATTTTTAAAAGGGGCAAATTTTATATTGGTTCATGACATTGTAGAAGGTGATCATGAAACCAGTAGTTCACAATTCCATAAAACACAAACATATAGATTGACAAACCAATACTGACAATTCACAATATAATCATAAAACATCCAACATTCATCATACATACAAATAACAAACTTGAAACTAGAAATTCACATATCTCTTCAAAAGGATTGATAACTTGAAGTAAGGCCTATGATTGTCTATATTCCATGCTCGAGAAATAAGTTGTCCATCAAGTTTTTTCTAATTATAAGCTCATACATTCCCTACCACCTCCTTCACCCTCATAGGATTTACCTAAGTCAGGGTTAACTTTCCTTGACTTTCCCTAGCTCCCAAGGCTTCTAACTTCTTGCAGACTAAATCACTAGGTCAAAAGCACTTATAGCTGACATGCTTGTCATAGTATTGAGCTGCTTGCTATTAGTAGGTAGGTAGATGTGCTTAAGCTAATGCTCAAGTCTCATGAATAGTATCTAAGTTTGCTCAAAGGTTAACTTCATTGTGTTCATGGTTATTAGCTTGGATTATTGCACTTTCCACTTAGAGCTCAATTGGTAATACTACTTTTGAACCAAGGCCAACTGGTAAGGAGTATGGTAGGTTGAGGTTCTCTGTGTAGTCTTGTAACCCCACAAAACATTTGGTAGCTCGTCTTCCCACTTGTTGCCAGCTCGATTCACCCTTTTCCTTAAACTATGGAGGATAACTTTGTTAATGGCTTCAGCCTGTCTGTTGCTTTGAGGGAGTACAACTGAGGTATAGCATAATTTGATTTGCTAAGCTTCAAAAAATTCTTTGAACTTATCGTTGTTAAATCATGGCTCATTATTTGTAATGATAGCATAAGGAATCCCAAACTTAGTTAAGATATTACTAACCATGAAGGCCTCAATGATCTGTTTTATGATACTTGCCACTGCTTTTGCTTCCAACCATTTGGTGAAGTGATCCACTACAATAATAATATACTGTCTCCATTTGGGGGTCTTCTAGAATAGGCTTAGAATGAATCCTTTTTCATCATAGGCCACTAATATTTGAGCCATAAATCTCTTATGTATAAAGCTCCACCCTTAACATGATTGTTTTAAACTCTAGCATTTAGGTTTAAAAGGACTTGCTTTGCTTTAGATGGTCACAAACACCTTAGGTAAGGCATACTCAACCCTCTCTTATAAAGCCTTCCATCAATTACCATAAAATTGGCTACCTTATATATGAGTCTTTGAGCTTCCTTGCTATCTTGAGGCAAGTCTCCATTCTCCAAGTAGTTAAGGAGAGGATCCATCCAATACGGTTCCACTTCCTTCTCCTGTACTTGCAAACATTCAATAGACATACTCTTCTTTGGTAAGTACTTTATGAAAATTCTCTCTTCTTAATTCAACAAACTCGTGGAAGTTAACTTTGACAACTTGTTCGCATCATAATTCTACATCTTTGGGTTTTTACTAATTGCTAGGAATCAAAACTATTTCAGAGCTCTTTGACTAATTGCAAATACTTAGCCATGCTTTCATCCTTCCCATACTATTGCCCTTAACCTGGTTAACAATCCGCTGGAAATCTGAATAGACTTCTAAATGATTAGCTTCAACCTCTTTTGCTAACTTCATCCCTGACAAGAATGCCTCATATTCGAACTCATTATTGCTAGTTAGGAATTCGAAATTCATGGCATAGGAGATTTGTGCTCCCATTGGACCTTTTAAGATTAAGCCAACACCACTACCTTCACAAGTGGATGACCCATCAACATATCAAGTCTAATTGGCTCTTCATTCTAAGTGGTAGATCCTTCACTTCCAATAATTTAACTATAAAGTTAGCCAAAATCTAAACTTTGTAGGCTTCCCTAAGTTAGGTCAATAATAGATTCCTAGAGCACTAAGCTCTAAAGCATACTTAACCATCTTTCTAGAAACATCGGGCTTTTGCGAAGCTTGCTTTAGAGGTTGATCGGTAAGAACCATGACCTGGTAAGCCTCAAAACAAGGTTGGAGTTTCTAGAATGTAATGATTATGGCCAAGACAAACTTTTCTAACTCTATGTTGCGTAGTTCAGGTCCTTATAGGACATGACTGACATAATAAATTAGTCGATGTATTCTTCGTTCTATTGATAGGAGCATAGATGAGAGAGTTTGATTGCTCATAAACAAATACATATAAAGAGTTTCCCCCTCAACAAGCTTAGATAAGATAGGATGCTTAATCAAGAATTCCTTTAAAGCTTGGAAAGCTTGCTCACATTCTGCAATCTACCTAAACTCGAATGGATTCCTCAAAATACGGAAAAATTCGATACACCTCTTAGTACAACACAAAAACGGTTTAGTGTTGGTACTCTCCCTATCAACCTTTAGACCTCTTTAATAGACTTTGGTGACTTCATATCTAACATAGCTTGAATCTTCTCAAGGTTAGCCTTTATTCCCCTCTTCATCACCGTAAAGCCTACAAACTTTCTTGAGGATGCTCCAAACACACATTTCTGAGGGTTTAATTTCATGTTGTGGTGTTTAAGTGTGTTTAAGATTTCTTAGAGGTTGGAAAGATGCTCATAATTGGTCTTACTCTTGAAAATCATGCCATACAAATAAATCTTGATAGTCTTATGTATTTGAGGTTTTAAGATCTTTGTGACCAACCTTTGATATGTAGCTTCCACATTTTTCAAACCAAACAACATAACCTTATAGTACTATATTCCAAAATTAGTGATGAAAGAGGTGTACACCTAGTCAGCGAGGTGCATCTTAATTTGGTTGTATTTAGAAAAAGCATCCATGAAGCTTAATAGAGCATGCCTCGAGGTCAAATCGACCATCAGATCAATTTAGGCATGCTTTATTTATGCCAGTAAAATCAATGCAAATCCTTTACTTCCCATTCACCTTTTTTACCAATACATAGTTGGCAAGCTAAGTCATATATGGTTATTCTCTAGTAAAGTCTATCTTTAAAAGCTTTTGGACCTCTTCCTAAATAGTTGCTTACCTCTCTATGGCAAAGTGTCTCTTCTTTTATTGCACCACCTTATCGGATCGATATTGAGTTTGTGAGTGATTACCTGTTTTGGGATACCAGGCATATTGAATGGAGAATACACAAAAACATCATTGTTAGCTCAGATGAATTCTACCACATGCTTAAGGAGGTTGGGCAGCATGCTAGCCCTAACTTTGGTAATACACTCTGGGTTATCATTCAGTTGTATAGTCAAAGTTTCCTCTACTGGCTCTCCTCGTACTTATAAGTGATTGCTAATGCTTGTATAGAGGTCAGGCTAATTATTGATCTCCATAACATGTCCCTATCCATCTTGAAGTTGGAAATTTTGCCTTTTAATGAGTCGTTAATACGACCATCTTGAAAATATTGATGGAAGGTTGACCTATGATCCCATTTTAGGGTCAGGTGCATTCAACTATAACAAAATCTACTACATTCTCCATAACGTTTTCATCATTCTCGATATGGAGAGTTTAGGTAACTACTCCTTGAACTTTCACTGGTTGATTACTAAATCCGTGTAAGTTGTACTTGTAAAGCTGCATCTTGTAATTCTCTAACTTTACTCACATTTGGTCGAATGCATGCTTGAAGATGATATTAGTCGAACTTCAAGAGTCGACCATAATCTTCCTAACTTTAAGCTTAGCAACTCTAGTCATAATGACCATGGCATCATCATAAGGAAATTGGACCCCTTACATATACTTATTTGAAAAAATTATCATGTCATCTATCATAAACATTTAGCACCCGATCTCCTTGAGATTTGGCCGAACTCAAAGTAATTAGGGTACTTTCTCCTCTTGGTCCTCCAAATATTACATTGGGTACCCTTCTTGGAGCTTAGTTATCCCCTCCAACATTATCCCGATCTACTAGCTCTCGATCATTAGGTTGGACATCATTATTGTGAGGTTGTTGCTCGACCCCCCTTCTTTACATAGGGCTTTCAATCCTTTCTTCTCTATCCGTTACAAAATTCCTTAGGTATCCTCTTTGGATGGCATCTTTTAGTGCATTTTTTAGGTAGATGCACTCATCTGTATTATGGCTACAATCTCCCTGGAAATCATAACATTTGTTAGAATTTTTCCTCATTGAGTTATTCGTCATTTTTCTAGCTTAACCAAAAATCTTTGATTCTACACCTCCATTAAACTGTCTGACATAGGTCGGTTTAAGTGATGTATGTAGCAAAGATTATAATTGGCCTTTTCCAATCTCTTGGTAGTCGGCTCAATTTGTCTCATATATCAAATTTCTTCTTAAGGTAGTCTTTCACTAACTCCCTCTCTCTCTCCAGTCTTTTTTCAAAATTTTCTTTCTCAAGCTCTCAACGAGCTTACATTTAGTCTTCTTGATGTATGAACTTTTCCAACCTTATAGTGAACTGATCTAATGATGTTAGTGGATGTTTAGCAAGGGACTTACTTAAAGAAGTCTAAGTCCTCTTTAACACCTCAGCACGACAAATGGCATGTAAAGCAACGCTCTTGTCATAGTTGGTAATTTCAATCTTCGATACACTCTCTAAGCTTTTGTTGAATTGAAGTCAGAAGTGAAGAATATTTTGCAGGAGTTTTACTAGCAAGAAAGTATTGCCTAAACTTGTTGACCAATTAATCAAATGAGGAAATAGATGCTGCTTTCAGTGAGTTAATCCAGTTGTTTGTTGATTTCCTCGACATAGAAGGAAACACCTTGTAGGCGATATTGTTAAAGAGTTTATACAACTCCTTTTGGGTATAGAAAGTATTCAGATTATCATATGGGTCTTTTTTCCCATTGTAAGTTTCGAATTAAGGCTATCGAACACTCAAAGGGAGAACTTCCTCAACAACTTCTTGGAGAAAGGGGCTCGACTTCCTACCCTTTAGATTAGTTTCCTTCTTGGAGGTTCCTTTTGATGTTACCTTTTGGATATATTCTTCTAAGTCTTATAGACTCATGTCCCTAACTCCTTTTTAGGGTAAGTAAGTAGGTAAATGCTCAATTTCCCCCCTATACATGCCTAAACATGTCCATTAACCTAAGTTTATGGTGGTGTTTGTGGGAGATCCTTCTCTATGTAGATTTCTTGTCGTAGTTGCCAAGCACTTTCGTTCATGATACTTACTTTTCTACACACTCATCATAATTCATTATCAGGCACAATTGGGTTAACCTCTTCTCCAATGCCTCTAGAGAAGGAGTGGAAGAAAAAGAAACATCAAGTTTGTAGAGTTTCTTCTTCCAGAGGTTGCAAGCTTGAACTTCTTCAAGCTCCTTGGTGAATCTAGTTGATAACATGAAATTAATATACATTTTCTAAGGTTATTTTGTGTTATTTTAGATGTTTATCAAGTTAATTTTATGTTATTTTGTGCTTAATCCTTTTAAATTTCATTTTCAAGGACTTTCAAAGCATTTCATGAAGTTTTGAAGGTTTTTAGCAATTTTTGGAGTAATTTGAAGTAAAAGCATTGATTACAAAATGAAGCAAAGGAAGTTTGGATGAGAATTAAGCAAAGAATGAAGTTTAGTAAGGACTACGGCCTTGGTCTTCACCTGTGTTCCATTCATCAAGCAATTTCATCAGTTTCGAAGTTTTTGCATGGAGAGCAGGAACAAGCCTAGACTCTATGGTCGTATACCTAGGACGTAGACATCCTATGATAAACAAATCTTTTATTTTTTTTAGTGAATCTTCTATTTTTTCAAAGTCTCTTTGTAAACCTAACCTTACTCCTTATAAATAGATCCTTAGGCTTAGGTTTTCAAAGAGAGCCTCTTCCCTCAGGCAGAATTGTAAGCTAAAATATTGTTGGGTGTCTCTTAATTACTTCTTCTTTTCTTTTTACTATGTTGTTTCTTTGAATCATTCTTAGTAAATTCTCATTGAAATCTAGTTCATCCTACAACAACCCCCATTTTGATCTATGATTTTAATCTTTGATGATCTAATTACACAAAGCCTATTGTCATCAATTAGTATTAATTTAGGTTGCTAATTGATGTGAGAGTTTATTGTAGAGACATGAATCCTATAGTTAAATGACTAAGTGTAGTTAGAAGGGATTCAATAGGCTACAAGCTTAAGTATTAAATTTCTCCAGATTAGCGCAACCTATTAATGAGATCTAGGTTCTTAATGCAATCTTATGATGCTCTATTTAAAAATGATTTAGATAGAGAGGTCTTAAGATTAAGAAGAGGCTAGAGATACAAGTTCGGCTAATTTAGAATTCGATGTCTACAGGAATAGGATTAGGAATCTCTACAGTCCAAGGAATAATTGAGATTGAAAGGTTGCATGGACCTAGAGAGTAGATAACAACAATTTACTAAGGAATATGTGCTCTTCATTTTAATTGAATTGTGCTTGTTTATCTTAATTAGTTTTAGTTATAATTAGGTTTGTTATTTTACTTGTTCTTATTTACTTTATCATTCTTATTTTGTCAATCCTTATTCATCTTTCCTAATTAATCATGATCATCTCTATACTGTTAAGTTATGTAATTGGAAATTTTAGGTAAATTGCAAGTAATTAGGTTCTCACCATATGATTCCCTATTAAATTGACACTTGGACTCACATCTATTTTAATTTATACAATAACTTGACTAGGTGCACTTTCATGATGCGTTTGATGCTTGATCAAGTTTTTGGCACCATTTTTAAGGAGTCAAAATGAATAACCCAATTACAATTAACAAGAACCCTAGTTTCCAATTATTTTAACACTCTTATAATAATCTTTCTTGCAATCCCTTTAGGTATTTTCCTTATTAGCATGCTTTTAACCGATTGAGTGTTATAAGTGAAGGGAAGGATTCAACCATCGAGCCAACGATGTAAAACAACAGCGCTCCTTAGGGGACAGCCCATGTTTGGTTTGGATTACTTTAATTTCAATTGATTTTGTCAATTTGTTGTTTATTTTGTCATGAGTTAATTCAAGTATCAAATTTTGAATAATTAGTGTCGCCTTGCTTTTAATGATCTAACTTTATCCAAAAACAGTTATTAATTCATTGATGTAGTAATAAAATTAAAAGTTGTAACCTAATTGAACTCATATTTGGTCCAGTTTTGCGTTTTAATTCATTCTAATTTTGAGTTTTTCTAAAGTAATTGTAGAAATCAAGTCAAAGGAATCAAAAGTGTGTGGATTCCAAACCTAAAGAAGAGCATGGTCAAGGTCCACGCTCATGGAGATAGACCGTATTCCTCTCGTAAGGAATTTCAAGAAAAATTGCAAGGAAAATATGGACTAAAGGACTATAGGCAAAGACCGTGCATGTAGGCCTTGTTTTTTTATCTCACCAGGTACGCAAAAAAAAAAAAAAAAACATGGATTACATCTGAAGTATAAGGCCGTAGACCATGACTGTAATCTAGTACAATTCAAAGACTACGGGAAAAACACTCAATCTTCATTATAACACTCTTTCTCAATACAAATGCCTATATCCTTCTATTTCTCTCTCTATATATCCCTTAAATCTTCACAAAACATCACAATATAATACGGTACATTGCGAAATCAAGATACATACATTATCTTTCCTTAGTTATTTTCTTAAATTTGCAATTATATTGTCTAAAAATTTAACTTTTGATGAGGATTTCACCCTTGAATGCATATGTAGAAATTTGATTTTTAGGAGTAATTTAGCAATTTTAATGTAATGAAATATGTTTTCCATGCATTATTTTGCAAAAAAATTCCATAAAAAAATCCATGCTTGTTAAGGATTGTAAATGAGAAAGTGAGAGAAAGTTAAAGAAAGTGATGAACAAATGTGAGAAAGTGAAGGAAAGTGACAAAAATTATGGTTGATATCATTTTTGCTATGAGATGTACACAATTCTTATTAAAATTGTTGAAGCTTGTTAATATTGAAATTCTTATGTAACCAGAAAATCCATGAAATCTTAGAATTGTTAACATGAATTTATTTTAACATACCTTAAATTCATGTCAAGATTAGGAAACTGCTTGTTAATAATTGCACAATTGAATTGTGAAAAAAAATGTTTTCAATTGATTATGTGTTGAATGCTAATGTTCATTGAGGTTATGAAATTATAGGTTAGATGAAAGATAAAAAATTAGTGTTTCATTAGCTTATTAATTTCATTAATCCATTTTTGGAGAAATTAGTGTTTCAATATATGATATTATACTATTTCAAGAATTTCTTATATAGAGGAAAGTTTGAAGAATTTGTATATACTAAATGCTAATACTTTTGTCAATTATGCATCTAATTAGGAATCAACCTATAAGTACATTAGCCCATGGCTTTAGTAAAATTAACATTACACTATACAAATCTAATCATTGTGTATGTTGCTTAGTTGGATAAACTAGCAATTAACTAGGAATGATAATTGGGTTTTATCAAGTTTCTTAAATTAGCTATTGTCTATAAAATATGAATTGTTCTTTTTATCAAAACTGAATTCTCTTCCTTTTTTTATTGTAGTAAAATTCCTCAAGAAAAGTATACATGTTGCAAGAACTTAAGCCTACTACCTAAACATCCACTCCTATAATTTCGCCTTCCATGGCAACAATAAAGATACTCCTACCTATCTAAGAAGGAATGTGGTGAGTTTACATACTTGAATTGAGAGGCATTAGCCCAAGTTAGCTATAAAGTTCGTGTTAGACAACTAGTTAATTTAGAGGATGGGATCGGTTGCTAACCATCAATGAACCGGTGTATGAAGAGCTGATTTTAGAATTTCTTAGTACATTCAGGTTAGGTACTGATAATCTCTCTCAGGGTAAGCAACATTTCATTCACTTTAGATGTTTCGGCTATCACAACCCGAGGGGTAGCTAGTGTAACACCTTACCTCTCAAGGCGTCTACTTATACTTTTTCTTAAAACTTGGTGCCTAAGAAATGGTTGATTATGCCATCCTTAAGTTAAAGATAAGCCTAAAATTGCAAACAACCTATTAACTCAACTCTACTATACAAATTTCCAATAAAATTTCTTCCAATTAATATAAAATAACACAATGGAACTCCACAAAATATGGGCTTCATTTAGAGTATCACATTTCACTTTACTATTCAACTCAAAATCCAATTAAGAGAGTAAACCTTTACATTCAAAACCTTAATGCTAGAAAGCTATGATGTAGCATAGTGAGCTTCTTGCAAAGATGCTCTCAAGAACTTGTTATGAAGTTTGTAGCTAATTGCTCTCTCCTACCCCACTTAACTTCCACATCTTAGCTTGCTTTGTCTTCAGTACCTAAGGTTAGATAAGCTAATCCCTCAACTTAGGTTTTGAGATAAGTGAGTATAAAACTAAACATAGAAAGCATAGCAATTAAGTATTATAAATCATAATAAATAGTGTTTTTCATATATTTGATAATCCCAATATCATCAATAACTCACTACATTTAATCATCAAACTAATATCAAGCACATGTATAAGGATTCATACATCATATGAATGTCATGCTAATGCATATGACATGTACTGACACTAGTATCCTAACCTATCCTAAATCTCATCCAGTAGGTCGATATTCCCGGACATTTGGATAAAAAGTCCAGGAACCTAAGGCAACAAGAAGCTACCAAAACCTAATATGTAGCTAGTCTAGCTAAAACTACATAAAGTGGCTAAAGAAACCCAGTGTATAGCTAGCCTAGCTGAAACTACATGAAGTGACCAAAATTGATTAAGCAATTTTTCTCTATATGCTCAAAACCCAATCTAGCAATATCTCAAGTTGAGAAAGCTAGACTTGTACGTCCATTTCATGCTATGCCATGAATGTAGTCAAACAACATATTCAACCAACTAAGAATGGGTTTCAAATCAACCGAGCTAAGTACAGTTTGCAAGTTAAGCAAACCAAGTGCGAGTTCCAAACAATGCTAATAACAAAGAAAATGGCAACCAAGCCTAACTTTCGGCCCAATAATCAAATATCACAATTGTATACATGGCATGATATAGAAATCACAACTTTTACCCAAAAACAAGTCATCTCGACTTATACTCTATATCATCCAAGATTTACCAAGTCACAAGCGTTATACAATCAATCATCATATAAGGCAAACACTATCTTCAAGCAAGTACAATTCTATCACTAAGGTCAACCAAGTTATATTTTCCATGAATCCCAATCCATTAATAGAAGCATGCAACTTAATAATTATAATATATCAAGCAAAGATTTATCATAAACCATATTTATTTGAAGCATAATTACTCTAAGCCATGCGATACAGTTAAGTGTATTTTATTGCTATACATAACAATCAGGCAAGTGGTATACGTTTTTGGCTGCTGCATAAATACAAAACAACAAAGCAATGGGTACTCACTTGGAACAATGCCTATTCCACTATTCTATACAGTATCTGCACTTATATTACATTCGAGCAATATCCCATCACAAACAACTCAAGGTATGTTCATATACGTTTATAGAGATATAATCATATTCGTTATCGGTACCCCTAATAAATATGTTACACATATTTAGTTAAATGGCTATACGCGTTTAGCATATACTACCTATGCATACATTTTTAATATAGGAAGTCAACACATATATACGTGTATGTTTACATAAGGCCGATGCACTGGCATAATATGAGTCATACTTGCAATTTTCAGGCAGAATTATAGCCTGCGACTAGCAAGTATCTATTTATATATTTTCTAATTATTAGAACATCCTTATACGATATAGTTTGTAAGGTTGTCATTATTGGTACTTGCAATGTGCATATCCATATATATATATATATATATCAATGTCGGAGTCGGAAAAATTTGCAAGCAATAATCGACTTAATACTACTTATGAAATGTTGTTTCTATCACACCGAAAGGACGATCTTAAGTTCATGTACTATTTTCGAAAAAAGGGCATCATAAAATGACATTTCCCGAAAGCATTATAAGGTACGTTAAACCATCTATATTGTTGGGTTTATAAAAACATAAGTTTGAACTTTAGTTTTATTATGGGAAAGAAAACAATCCCTATAATGTTATGACAAAAGTTTGCTTTAGTTTTTACAATACTACAACAACATTATAACTTATATTTATATTATATTAAGCTTATGAAATCATCTCGCTAAAGCTTTACTGATAAAGGTATGATAAGATAGTATAAGTTTATAAGAAAAACAAATATATAGTTATATATGTATAAGGCCAGTCATATAAGCATTATGTTTGGGAAATTATTAAAACTACAGGTGTTGGTACATATCCTTGTATTACACTCTTATAACTATCCATCTTTATTATATATATATAAATACATGTTTATAACTTTATACTATTAGATAACAATAAAATAGTCCTTATTATCATAGCATACTGGGGTGAAGATCAACTACTGCAACATACTAATATTTACATATTACTTTAGATAATTTACGAGCTGTACACAGCATGAAGCTAGGGAATATAACAATTAATTGCTATTGCACCTCGAGGCATTTTCTAAAGCAAGTATTAAAATTCTTGGCAAATTCGAAAATACAAAATTATGATATCGACAAAAAAATAATAACATAAAACGAGACTTATCCTATAGTTATAAGATCAATTACCAGAGTGAATTTGATACTTTTAGTCGGAGTACCTTTTACCAGAATACGATTGAGCTATCCTCTTCCAGCAACCTTCGATGGAATTGACAACATAAAGTTGACGGATGGCATCAATTAAGGGATAAAAATTGGTCTTTATGGAAACTCTCAAGCAATAGTCGAGATTTGATATTCTTATTTTTCTTGTTCTTCTTTTTTTTTTTTTTTCCAATTTCGATCTCCTTTTAATTTTAGGCTGAGTGGAGCTTATACTTTGCACTTATAATGTTTCTTAGGCGGTAGAACGGCGCCTAAAGACCACGCAAATTATGGCGGTGAAGAATCCTTCATGTCCAAGATTTAAATTGCGGCTGGGAAAAGGCATTTAATACTTGTGAGGGAAAATAATATTAGAATATAATATACATTCATCTCAATTGCTTGCCAACTCCAAACCTTTATATTGATATTTTATTTCCACATAAGCATGTTTACGTGGTGGTGAAATTCTTTTTCACGAAGAGTTGATATTCCACCTATAATTGGATAATTATTCCATTTTGGTTAAATTTTACATGATTGATCGAGTACCATTTATCTTGCTTAGTAACTTGAAAAAGTTCTACAGTATAGTTAAAAAATTATATTACTTTCTTGGTAATTGGGATTTAACCCGATAAACTTTAATTTTTATAAGTAATACTTCATTATATTTTAACTCATAAAATTTGATTTCACGTTACTATTACTTCTAATTTTTGGGTCTCATATTACAGTTTGGTACTATTCAATATAAACTTTTTTTCATTGGTCCAATATTTCAAGACTGAATCCCTAAAGACACTTTACAAATGTTTTTATTTGATAAAGTGTATATGACATTACATTCCTGAAGTATCAAATTTCCAATATTCTTAGTTGAATAATAGGGTGTTACAGCTAGGTCATGGCAAAATCGTCGTATACCACAAGAAGATTTGAAGCCAGCACCACTACTGGTCGGAACCTTCATCGTGCTACATAAGGCATCATTACAACTCTTGCATTCGGTAGAGAGACTCGTATAAAGTAATATTAAAGAAAATAAATTAAAGTTTATCGCATAATACTAATTATGATAGGGAGTAGGGTAAACAGTTTCCCCTTAATTAAGTCTTATAGACCATAATAACTTATTAATGGTCTAAGCTGCTGCAACTCTTAAGAAAAATATATGATAATATTAGACATCTAAATATGTAATAAATGTCTGCTCATACTATCATCTTCCCTCTAACCATCCTAAAGCTTCTAGTACTAACTTTGGGCATCTTTCGGCCCAACTCTAGTCATAAATAATGCTATAATAATAAACTCTAAGGGTTTAAGCAATAAAGACTTAGTGAGTAGTTTTTCTATCTTACTAACAAATAAATTTTAAGAAATAAATAACACATATATGCAATGTAGGTAAGCACATAAGATACATACATTGTACACAGCCTACCAACGACTATGTAAAGCATAGTTTTATACCCACTATTGCCCATATTGGGAAGCATTTAAGCGTGTTAGGACTTAGGTTCCTATAGCTATGGTCCAATCATGTATCATTTTCTCTTGGTAGACCCAAAGTAGTGGATACAACTTGGCCTCAACCGGAGAGCAGTACTCCCTAAAGCTAAGTAGATTTTAAAAGTCGAGGTAAGAACATGTTGTATGAGTATGTCATATAATACAACAATAACATAACATAAATACAAATCTAACATGCATGATTTCTCGCTCTCCTACATAATACTGATAACCTTTTTACTTAATGCATAAATGTGCAATGTGCGACCGGTTCTTATTAAAGTCGAATAATTATTATACAGGTTCACAAGTGACCAACTAAATATATATGACAAACACTCTAAAGCCTATTTACTAATGCAACAATCAATTCTTAATTCAAACATATTATTGTGTCTTCATCAAGCAAGTACAATCAATCTAGGCACTTGAATATAACGCAAACCCCAAGCATAATCATTTCATATAATATATAATTAAACGGTGCTCTATACTATAAGTAAGATTGTTAAACTCGTGATTCTACGTAGAACTGCTAGGGAGTCCATAGACTTGAAATATATAATCAAAATGTAAAAATGTAAGTTTTTATAATATCTATAAAATAGCTTGCAAAAATTGGAAATTTGTTTATAATAATTATAAAAAAGCCTATAATAGATAATAGAAATTAAGAAAAAGTCAACATTTATTTTGGTCATAGGTAAATTTCTCTAAATCCTAATTCAATGTTTCTAGGAGTATTTCTTTTTTTGGAGCTCTCCATAGATGATTTAGAAGAAAACATCTCAATATAAACAACCCAACCACTACCTAATTCCCTATAAAGATATAAAATGAAGTCAAAATTAGAACTTTGATATAACAAATGGAAGATTTTAAGTTTTAGCACCAAATAAAAAATAAGAACTTACTAAATATATGGAACAATAATTACTATTCTAATGGTAGAGACAAAATAAGACCTTACTATAAGCGTATCACAAGGGCCTTTAAATTTATGTAGTATTGGGGCTTTCTTGTTTTTTTTTTTTTTTTTTTATAAATGTATGGAAGGCTAATTTAATCAACTAAAGTAATTGGAATTTGTAAGGGATTGATCCGAATACCACATGCAACTGCATAGATAAAATAAGAGTAATATAACTAATAACTAGTATGTCAAACTTTATTTCTAAACATGTCTGGAAAAGAATCAAAATACAACAGGAATTTGAGAAACTTCTTAATAGAAAACATGGTTTAGCAAAATTGAATCCGAGACGACATGTTGACTTGAAAGTGGATCGGTTAGACACAAATCACAATATTTTGGCCAAAAACATGCCGGTGCCATTTTGCTAGACCTCATCTTCAATTTAATGTCACACAAGATATTTCCTTTCATGGCCAATTTGATCATTACCTATTATGGAAGTCTTTGATATTCACATGTGCGACAACTTTCTACATGCTTTTTGTCCCAACCATCTCCATATTATTTAGACATATTTTGACTAGAAAGTTGGGCTGATCTTTACTCACTTTTTATCACTTTGTTCGGTTTTGGCACATGTAAAAGGAATATATTGAACAAAAAATAACTAATCATGGTCGATTGATTAACCATTCTGTATATTCAACTATACAGTATACACATATATTGTCAATTATTTCACCTACACGTATATGCTCTCCTTTCTTATTATATTCCTAATTAAAAGTTTGAAGAGAGTTTTAGGTACAGGGCTTCATGTCTAACTTTCTAACCTTGAACAACGTCCAGTACAACATCAATCCAACCATATCTTTGTCCATGTTAAACTAGACTAACGACTATTAAGCACGGGTCTTCGTGTCCCAATGCATTGATACCTAAATATGTCATACCAATTTTTTTTTTTTTTCCTTGACCTCTTTTCGGTCTATGTCACTTGTGAAGCATTACATCATTTAATAGGTTCTCCTAAATCATGTCCCTATACATGATTTTGAGGTACTTGTAATCCTATTTGTTAAAAAAGATAATGGAAGGATCTGATGTAAATGGGTATTCAATTTTTTCTCCACTCATTCATTGGTCAGAGTATGAATACATGCTAGGAAAGAAAAAATCCGCACGTTCTGAAAATCCTCAAAAAGGCTCAAACATTCCAATTTTTTCGATTAAATTCCCACGAAGAAAGGACTCATAACAATTGTCTCCATATGTTTGAGTTTCATCTAACGTAAAGACACTGTTTACACCTAATCCAAAAAAAAAAAAAAGATGTTGTTTACAAAAGGACTTACTGGCAATTGAAGTCGATCATCACATTGATAAACTAACTATTCCTCTGTCTCCGTCAATTGGAAAATTGACTTTGCATAACTCATGTCTGACCAGTATTTTCTTTCCCCAACATAATTTCTAAATTCTACTTCTACTCGACTAATAAAAAATTGAGAAAAAGAAAAGAAGAAAATGAATAACCTGTTAACTTGTTAAGTGTGAAGTTCTGTGAACTACGAGTTGAATCTTCGATGAAGTCGAAGGAACACACGAGGCAAGCTTGATTTGTATGGATTAACTAGTGCAGCAACAAGAAGAACACAATCTTGAGTCTCTTGACTTGTGATGAAAAAGGAAGAGAACCCTAACGTATAAGTGAAACTTTTGAATACAGGGAGTAGATAGAGTAAATGGGGAAGTGAGAAAACTTATGCATGGACTGGGCCGACTAAACTTTACAAATTCAAATGAGCTTAAGCAAGGCAGTACACGAACTCGGTTGAAACGGATACACACTCGCCATTCTAGCAAGTTGACCCACGTCTCCACCCCAATTTTTTCTCCAAATGACTTTGAAAGCTAGTCCACTCAAAGACGGCAAGTAGAAACGTAAACTTGTGCATTTTTATGTCTTGTCTTGCGATTGTGACAACATTGACTATAAGCATAAATGAGATAAGATAGGGATCGGTATACTCACTCAGCCATAAATCTAGCAATCTTAATAATCCTCAAACAAGTCGATCCTTAGGTCTATGTCGCTTGAAGATTATAATTGAGTATATAAGTATTGTATCTTAGTCCACTTAGTTAGCTCTTCTCATCCTAAAACTTTCACTTTGTTGTTTTTGTCTTTTGATCATAACTTTTTTGTTTTAAGTCTATTTTTAATGATCTTATAGTCATTTTTCATTGTTTCAAGTATTCTTTCATTTGGTGAGGTGCTTTTTAAGTGTTTGGGCTTGTAAGGTCTAGGTTTGGGTCAATTAGGTTCTTTGGTTAATGGGATATTTTGACTATCTTAAGATTTGGACCTTATTTTGGGCTTACGGCTTAGTTTTAGGCTTTAAGCCTTACATGTAACTTCTTGAGCTTTTATTTAAGTATTTTAAGGTTAAATCTTCCGTTTAAATTCAGTAGCTTTTGATTTAGGGCTTATTATTACTCTAGTGGGCCTAAAAGGACTCTTTTCACTAGCTTAGAGCCTTAATTAGTTAAACGGCCTATAGATGGTTTCTTGTATGAGCCTTTTATTTTATAATGAGCTTTTCATTTTTTAGTATTAGATTTGGTCACATCTATTTACAATCTAAATTTTAATTCTTTTAAGGCCTTTTAGGCTAGTTTTGTACTTTAGGACCTCAAGCCCAATCCTATTCATCTTTTTTAGCCTAAGTCCACTTTATACTCCAAAATAAGTACAACTTACCATAAGCTCAAGATCTGATCTGTAAACCTCATAAATTTAGCCTCTTGAGTATAGAGTCGAACTCAAAAGTTATAGATAATTTTCTTATGTGAATAAAATTGATAAATTTAAAATTGATTAAAATTTTAAATACGAAACCTAAAATAAATATGAAATACACTATTATACTATTTGGAGCCCTAACTGTGTATGAAAACTTTAAATCTTATATACACGTAAATACAAGAGATAGAACTCGAATATGATAAAAACCTTGAAACTAAAACTGTAAGCTTATAAAATATACAAATTTACTCTAACGGTAATAAAATCTTAATTTGGTAAAATTATTGATACATACATGTAATCGCATGAAATTGCTAATAAACGAATAGAGATAATTTCTAAATACTAATAAATAAAAAGAATAACAAATTAATTAAATAAGTTAATAGCAACCTATGACTTTGATAGCGTCACATGTATGCACATGTACATATATATATATATATATATGTCTTGTTATTATATTGATTTGATTATAATCATTTAATTCTAATACATGCTTTATGTTTATATACCATGTAGTATACATTAATTTATATTCTACATTTTTCTTATCGTTACATCATATTCTATTCTAACTATTATCTTAAAGTTAATTTATTTATTTACACTTAAACCATTTTATTATAAAAGTGGAAAAGTTTTTCAATAAAAGTCAAAAAGCAAGAAACCAAAATCATTTTTCTTTCTTTCTTTCCTTTCTCTTCCTTCCTTTTCTTTTCTTTCTTTTTACACTTGTTCGGCTACCACAATTCCCAATATTATCCCATGTGATAAATTCAACAAGATAAGAAAAAGAAAGTCAACTCTTGTCCTTTTTCTTCCTTTTCACTGTCGATTCACTTTTCACCTATACAAACACTTTTTAACCTCACTTTTCTATCACAAATTCACACTCACACACACACCCACGAACAATTCCTGTCAATTTATCTTGAATTGACATCATTTCCTCTCTCTTTCCAATTTTAACATTTTGTTTTTCTTTCTTTTTCCTTCTACCAATATGAGATCTCAACCCTTACAAATCATTTCACTTCCATTATAATTTTTCCTTCAACTTGAGAAGAAGGAGGATAGTATTTTACAAACAATTTTTAAAATAAAAGAGTAATTAAACTAATATTTTATGTTGTATATAATTTCTCTTTGTAATATAAGTTTAGATGTATTATTTAATTTGCATATATGAAAAAGAAAGAAAAACAAAAT
>JAMXBB010000001.1:87679476-87849270 GCA_024138015.1 Lumnitzera littorea
TGTAATATAAGTTTAGATGTATTATTTAATTTGCATATATATATATATAAATATATATAGTACATCTAAAGTATGTGATATTAAGTATAAGTATATGTATATATACCGAAAGATATATATATGTATAATAATCCTTTAATTCTTTAAAATAAATTAATAAGTATAAATATATATATAAGTATATAAGCTGGACATGAGCATCATGGAAGAAACAAGAGTGATTTTCTACTATGATTTAATATTTAATTATTTTATGAAATTGTATATGTATATATTAATATTATAAAATTTATAAAAGATACAAAATTGAGCAAAATACAAAAATGGCATTTTGGATCAATAGGAAGCTACTACATCAACTTTTCCTAGCTTATTTTAATTAAAGTGCAATTTACAAAAATAATAAGATGATGATGATAACAATAATAATTAGAAAAATACAATTATGACAAGAATTACTATAGTTAGTAATTTAGGCTTAAAATGGTGAATTAAAGAAATTATTATAAAATGGACCCAAAAATAAAAATATTTCGAAAATATAAAATTTAGAAATTAATTAAGTCAAAAAGTTAATAAAGAAAAGGTCAAAATAATAATTAAAAATATTTGGGCCAAAAATAAATAACTTCGTAACATTTTCGACTCATAATAGAAAATGCGAGTTCTAATATCCAAAATAACCTCGTTACATGAAAATACGTTCGAAAATGATGAAGATCAACTATAAGATCATAAAAATTGAAATTAAAATAAAAAGGTTATACATGACTAAAGATTTAAGATAAATCAAGAAAGCTAAGTATGATAACTAAGCTAATTAGCCTTATAAACTAATAATAAGGACAAACCCTTAAATTAAATAAATAAATACATAAGATACAATTATTTACAAATACACACATATATTTCTTATTTATCCCAATAAATAAGTTAAACTACGTTCATGTTGTACTTGGGTTATAGTAGAAAATTAGGTATACTACAATAGACATTTAGTTAATTAAGAAGCTTATCTTTTCCCAAATAATTATAAGTCTTATTATCTTTTAGGTACCAAATTATTAAGTTTTAGACATCTCAAAGGCCTATAAAGTGAGTATTAATCCAAGTGAAAGAGTTCTAATGATTTGTTATCTACTTGTGTATAATACTTGCTTGATGTTTTGTTAGTTGTTATTGTTTGTGTATTTGAATGATTGTATTGCCTTTTGTGCTATCATCCGTGTGATCAACCCTTTAAATTAGTAAATATAAATATTTAACCAAAATAACTTATTATATTTGTCGCATGTTCATGACTCAACTAATATACTTATGAAAAGTGTTAGTTTTGAAAATTTTTTAAAAAAATATCTTTGGAAATGTTTTCCCAATTAAAAAAAAAAAAGATTCTCGTATAATTTTTATGAAGACTGTTAGTGCCTATTAATAATATTATTATTGTTGAGGTAAAGCTAACATAGTATCTCCAATTGACTAATAACAAAAGGACTCGCATAGTTATGCCTATAGGGCCTTGGATTGGATTTATAAATATTGTACCTGTGAGGCCTTAGATATGATTTGTTCATAGTGGATGGCCCTAGTTCAGGTCTACCTGTTTAGATTGATGTTTCTTTCTCAACTAAGGTAATAGTCAAGTATCATCTAAAGGGACAGTATCCCCAAGTAGCCTTGTGTAGGTAAGGTGAGGTGCCCCGTACAAGTAAATATAGGGGATAATTGATGTGTAGACTACATAATTCTATACCTTTCATAGTTTCAGACTCCTATGGATGCGTTACTTACATTCATTGTGTATGCATCCATTTCGTATGTAGATAAACTTGCATATATGCTAATAATGTTGGATAACTTGCTTAAATAGTAACGGTGAGAAATGAACTCACTGAGCTATTGTAAACCCTACTACTTAAGGGTCACGTAATTAACTACGAGTACTCCTCAATCATTCCTAAGGATCAACTAAACTAAGAACTAAAGTTCACATTTAGGAAATGAATCTAGTTTTTCAATTCAAAAGTTCATTGTCAATTAAAAAAAAAAAACTTGAATACAAGAATAACAGACCTTAAGTCATTTGAAACCCTAAAACCTAGCATAATTAAGGACTTGTGACCCTAACTAAATAATTAAAAATATAATTTGAACAATTTTATTCAATTCTAAAAAATTATAAAATTTCTCAAGAAGCAAATCATAACCTATGAATTAATTTAAGAACCAAACCTTAAAAAATTACATATAAGACAATTCCCTTACTTTCCCTTATAAGCTATGTTACATATGGATAAGCAAATCAACCAATCACATTAAATAATTTATCATTTGAGAGTTGGAATCGCATATCACTTGATAACCTATCAAAAGTTTGTAATAAGACCATTTCCTTACCTTATCATAACTTATATTATACATGGATAAATTATCTCATCACCTTATCAATTTAATTTTAAAATATGGGATGTGACAAAACCCATACCCCTAAGATGCCTACATGGCCAGTTTGAAAAGAAAGAATAGGAAGGCCATACCTTGTCAATCATCCGTCAAACCAAGTGTCTTTCATATCTACTATTTGCCCCTTATTACTTATATCATCAAATCATTACAAAGTATGGCTTATGTACTAAATACTAACTAAAAGACAACAAAAAGGACTTAGTTAGAGCCCATATATACACAATCCCAACCATCCACTTTTCACCTTAAATCCGCTCACTTTCATTCATCTTTCAAACACATTTCACTTACAAACACAAAAGCAAACCAAGCCCCACAAACCTACCCTTGCCACCACATATATGCACACACACTTATGGCACAAAAACTTGTTTTTGTTGCATTCACTTTGTCTACATCAAAAGCCATTTTAGGAAACCTTAGAGCACCCAAAACTGACCTTAAACATCAAAACTCTGGTAACATAAGAAGCTTGCAAAAGGAAAAGGAAAAGAAGGAGCAAAAAAGGATTTTTAATGTACAACCACTTTTATACTCATCTAGGACGAGTAAGTTCTTTTTCTTGTTAAGTACCTTAGTATACCATGCTAACATAGCTTGTCTACTTTAGGTGATAAGCTTATGAATCTTCTACATTAAAGTTGGAATATGAGTACACTAGGTTTAGTATTATGTAGGATACATGTCTAGCACTTAGAATGGAAGTTTTTGTAAGTTAAGAAAATCATGAAATATGTATATGGATGAGGGGATAACATGCTGAACTTAGAGTATTTGTAGGGTATTTAAGTATTATTTTCATTTTTATTAAGTTACACATGCTTAAATCTAGCTTTAGGTAAAGGAAAAATCCATTACATGATATTTTATAAGGAAATCAACTTTTTGAGATGTAAACTAAGGTATAGAACTTATGATAAGTATGTGATTCATAACTTTTACTTAGTACATGAGTTAAATAATCTTCTTATGAAAGAGAAGTTAAGTTGGAGTTTTTTGTAATTAGTAGTGTAGATTCTTGATTTATCACATAAACTTAAGAAAATGATGAAATAAGTTGAAAAACCAAATTAGAAGCCCTTAAACCCAACCATCCAGATTTGGAACCCCAATGAAACCAACCTAAAAATATAATAAAATAAAGTGAAAAGACCAACCAAAACAAGTATAATAGGTGCTAAAAACCTAGAACTCAAAACTGGGCCTAAAAACATCCAAAACAAGCTTATAACTTTTAATTGAGCCTCACCAAATTTCTAACCAACACTTTAAATAATCAAGAAAATTAAGAAAAGTTATTTTGAAGCCTATAAGAATTCCATATAAAACTCCCTAAGCCCAACAAAATCACTAACTTCAATTTAGACCAAAGATAAGCCCATCACGAGAGAAGGATGGAAATCTAACCTTGAAGAGTGTTTTAAGCTTAGAATAAAGTTTTAAGCCCAGGCCCCAAGATTTCCTAAGATGACAAAAAGTCCAACAACCAAACTAAGCCTAAAAGAGCACCAAACCTTGTGGACCATTACTACTCTAACTAGTGGACAGATTTGCATACCTTATCTCAAAAATTTAACCATACCACGTTAAAGTACACTAAAAAATAATGAAAATCAATTATAAGATCATAAAAATCGAATTTAAAACGAGAAAGTTTTACACGATTAAAGTTTAAGTACAATCGAAAAGAATTTAAGAACTAAGTTAAAAGTGTAATTTAAAAGATTTTAAAATAGCCTTCTAATTCTTTTTCAAATTCTTATATTATTATATTTGCAATTTTTAAGGGACCCTATCGTTGGAGAAGACTTACCCCTAGACTACTACGACTAAGCTATAGCTAAATGAGTGATTCCTAATGACCTCATGCTTAATTTTATTTATATTATAATTGCACTTAAATTTATACAATGAAGTGGAATGCTTGTAGGATATGAGAAATACATGTGTATGATATTATGATTGAATCCCACGATTTGATAATCAAATAATAATTGGAAGTGTTTATGATGATAGTTATGTGCAGTTGTATGGAGTGAACTTGTTTGATCACAACGAAAATCAAATTAAGTAATTATTCGATTAAGAAATTCAATGGATCATACATTTCTCATAATTGCATCATAACTATATTAACTGCCACCTCACGTGAAAGGTGGGAAAGGGCTTACAAGAGCCGGGGCTCCTGCAGGGATTAGGTAATGATTATGTCATTATTATATTATTGAGTTTCTATCCTAGTTAGCGGGCTTACTAGGCACTAGGAGACACTAACAATTAGCGAAGGGTTGTATCTTGTGACTTCCGCTTAGGGTGTATGATATAGACTACGGGAGCCACCACACCGCTAGACTTGGGATTTTGACATAAATTTTGATTCTTAAAAAAGAAAAGTATATTTTTGTACGAAAAGCAAAATTTGTATATATATTACGTATATGTTTTAGTTGATTTAAGCATGTTGGTGCAAGTAAAATAAAAACCCAGGTGCTAGAACCCAATTGAAAGTTTGTATCGGTTAATTATCCCCAACCTTGACTATAAAGGGCGTAATTCTGAGTTGCATACAGTTCCTAGGTTGCTGCATATATTGGTTGGTATTCTGATTGTTCATGCATTTATATGTTTGTGCACTTAATGAAATTGTTATGATGTATGATGAGGGGATTAACTCACTAAGTGTAAGGTTACACCTCAATAAATTTCTTTTGCTGTAAGACCATTTCTTCATCCATACGGGCTGAGGAATGCTCGAGGTGAGTCTCATGAAGGGATGGGGCTATGTGATTAAGAGAGAGGCAAGAGAAGTTCATAGTTTGGCCAATATTTATTAATTTCTTTTAATTAGCTAAATTTTTGTGAAAATAGATAAACTAATGATAGACTTTTATGGACTATTGATGTACTATAATATTTTGCCATGGAATTCTAAGTTCCACACTTTATTTTGGTAATTTATGAAGTTAGTTAATAGTTTCAGATATTATGCCTGATATTACTTGTCTATATACCAATAGTAATATCAAGTGGAAGGAGCCTTAAATATCGTAAGAGGGTTGATTATAGATCTTCATACGGTACACGACAATCTATCATGACAATGATACTATTTTGGTCATGATAGCTATGGTTTACTCATTTTCTTATAGCTTCTTTTACAGGTTCAATTAAATTGGGACTTAGATAAATCTTGAGTGCAAAGTGAAAATCGAAGATATGTATGTTAATGTTAGAGTTAATTGCAAAGTGTATAACTAATATAGAAACATCTTTTGTAGAAATTATTTATATGTTAGGATTTTGTATAATTTAGTATTTCTTGTAATTTATAAAGTTGACTTACCATGTCTTATTATTTGGTAGGGGATACTAATTCTCTATGGTTTTAAGGGATTGTGATATTTTACGATAAGCTAGTAAATTAAAAATTGGAAACCTTAATGATTAATTAATTAGAGTCTTGCAATCTCTGACTTGCAGTGTAGTTTTCGTATCATAGGTATACACGTGACATGAAAATTTTAGATATTCCTACTAGGTTTCCTTTAGGGTCCTGATATGGTCATTGGTGTTAACGAGGCTTTTAATAGTATTTTTAAGCCTTTAATTTGTAACTAAACTAGTTTAGGTGATTAGCTCACCACTACCCTATTTAACTTAGTTAATTACGTCCCAAATCATACTTAGCACTAAATAATCATGTCACTAGGTTAATAAATTAAAATTTATAGATCTTAACCCATAAGATGGCATTTATAAGGCTTCTCTTACACTTCATTATATTATCCATTTTAATGCATTTCCTTGACCTAAATCACATTTTTACTCATTATATGTTGATTTTTCTATCTAACGTGATGAAGTCAAGTTAAAACCCAAGCATGAAGGTGGTAGCATGCTTATGAGACAATTGTCATTGGAGTTTTCTTAATGATTTATTAATGAAACCTATTAATTACTCATCTCCATTACATGTTGATGCTACTACCTATATCATGAAGTCTAGTTCATGTATTATGTTAGCTTACCCTTCATTATTCTACCTTAAAATACTAGGATATGTATGTATATAGGAATGTAAGGGCCTAAAATGCAAGAAACTATCGTAAACCCTAAAGAAAAACAAGAAGAAACTAAACTTAGTTGCTTACTAGATTTGGGTATACAACTCCTCCTTTTACTAGCATGTCATGAGCTTGGAGTGATATAATGGATGTATGTGTATCGTCTAAGTAGGGAAGCATGTAAGGGAGGCATGGGGCTTGGTGGTTGAGTGATTGGTGGTGTGGTTATGGTGTTGGAGTAGCTAGCAGTAGTGTGTGTAAAGGATGGCTAAGAGTGGTGTTTGAGTGAGAGTTTGGAGTGATTCTTGAGAGAGAATTTAAGAATGTTTATGAGGAATGAATTAAGATGAAAATGAAACAAAAATAGAGTAGGAGAAGGGGGTTTGGCTAGTGTGGGATAGGGAAGGAATGGGGGACAAGGTGGGTTCCTTTTGGGTACATGTTGCATGGTCCCCACATATACTATGGTACCTTAGATGTGCTATTTTCCATTTAAGGTAAAACCTTGTCTCCCAAAGGATACTTGTTCTTTAATCTACTAACTAATCTTTTTGTTTTTTATCCTTAATTGTGTTTATCTTGTTGCCAATTAAGATATAATGAAGGTTGGTTAAGGACTAGGATGCTATTAGGGTAATTAGCCACAATTGACTCTAATTAAGTATGATTAAGGGAATTTAGGGCTTTATTGCATTTTATTATTTTAATTTAATCAAATAAGGTATCCCCATGTGTATTCTTAGGGTTTCTTTAAGGTTTTAGTTTCATTTACAATTATCAGTTCATGTATACGTTTAGTGCTTGGGGTTTTAAGAAGTTAAAGTACTTATTTTTACTTAAAGCATGATTTCAACTACTTAAATTAGTTTTTCCCAATACTTTAAGGTGTTTTAGGAAATAGTTAGGGCTTTTGTGGTTTTAGGTTTGCCATGTATTAGGGTTTTTAGGATTTTCTATAGATAATTAGGGTTTTAGGATTAAACTTACTCTAGGGTTTTCTATCATCTTATTTAAGGTTTTTGACTTAATATTTAAGGCTAGGTTATCTTATTTAGGGTTTTGATTCTTATATTTCTATAAGGTTCTAAGGATTATCCATTAACTATTTCTCTTGTCTAACTTCCAACAAAGTTCAAAATCCATAGGTTTTACGTTGTTCTCCCCTTATAAAAAGTTTTGTCCTCAAAACTTGTAAAGCATACTTGTTGTTTCAAATAGCTTTAGTTATTTACTCTCACCTTTTCTTCAAATTCCCAAGTAGCTTCCTCCTCTTTCTCATGGTTCCTCCACAGTACCTTGATAATCTGATTTTCTTAGTCCTTAACTTTGATGTCTTTCAATCTAAGATTTGTAAAGGATGCTCTTCACAGGTGAGATTTTCCTTCAACTGGACCGATTCTAATTCCACTACTTTATCTAGGCTTGGGATGTGCTTGTGAAGGATAGATACACGAAAGACATTATGTAGTCCAAACAAATATGGAGGTAAAGATAATAGGTAAGTTAAATTTCCAACTCTATCCAGTACTTCAAAGGGTCTAATGTATTAGGGGCTTAACTTCCCTTGTATCCTTACTTAATGTATGCTCTTTATTGGCTTTACCTTGAGATACACATGATCACCAACCTAAAACTCTACTACTTGTCTCTTTGAATCTGCATAACTCTTCTATTAATCCAAGGCTTTCTTCATTTTCTACTTCATGATGACCACTTTTTTTTTTTTTTTTTTTGTAGCTTCTTGTAACAAGTTAGGTCTTAAGTTCAACCTTTCAATGTCATCCTAAAATAGAGGAGATTTACACTTCCTCCCATAAAAAGCTTCATAGGGTGGCATTTAAATGCTTAAATGGAACCTATTGTTGTAGGCGAACTCAACTAAAGGCAAATGTTTGTCCTAACTTCCTTTGAATTTTATAGCACAAGCCATCAACTTATCTTCAAAGGTCTAAATGGTTCTTTACAACTGTCCATCTGACCATGTAAGCTATACTAAAATTCAACTGTGTACCTAAATGTTTCTATAGGCTCCCTTGCAATTTGGACACAGGATCTCTGTTTGAAACTATACTCACTGGGACACTGTGGGGTCTTACGACTTCCTTTACATAGATTCTTGCCAACTTCTCTAGGGAGTTTGTCATATTGATAGGTAAGAAATACGCAGACTTAGTAAGTCTATCTATAATCACCTAAATTGCATCAAGTCTTACCTGTATCCACAGTAATCCACTCATGAAGTCCATCGTAATATGCTCCCTCTTCCATTCAAGAATTAGTAATGGCTATAATAATCTACCTGGTCTCTAGTGCTTAGCTTTGACCCTATGGCATGTTTCATGCTTTTGTATGTACTTTGCTATATCTTGTTTCATGCCATTCTACCAAAAATTCTTTTTGAGGTCTTGATACATTTTGGTGCCTTGGAGGTGTAAGGAGTATCCTAAATAATAAGCCTTACTTAATATTTCCTTCTTAAGAGATGCATCTTCCAACACACACAACCTGCCTTTCATACGAATTGTTCCATTCTCATCAATATTGAAGTTAGAGTATTTACCACTTTCCATTTCCTCTTATACTCTCATTAGAGCTGGATCAATAACACTTCACAAATCCTTTGTATTATGGTGGGTTTACTAACCAAATTTGGCAATTCCACATTTTTTTTAGCCTAAGTGAACTCTATATTCAATCTCTTAAATTCCTTTATCAATTTACTTTGCTTAATGAGGAGTGAGGTAATTTCTACTTGATTCTTGCGACTCAAAGCATCTTCTACCGTATTCACTTAAATTGGACAGTAATTGATTCCAAGATCATAGTCCTTAATCAACTCAAGCTACCTCCTTTGCCTCATGTTCAATTCTTTCTAAGATATTTAAGGCTCTTGTGGTTGGTGTAAATTTCACATCTTTGCCCATACAAATAGTACCTCCAAATTTTCAAGGTGAAAATTATTACTGCCAATTCTAGATCGTGAGTGGGATAATTCTACTCTTATGGTCTCAACTGTCTGATACATATGGTATAACTTTCCTACCTTGCATCAACACATAGCCAAGTTCGTTTCTAGAAGCATCATAGTACATCATGAAGGACTCTTTTATGCTCAGCAAAACCAAAATTGGTACAGACACCAACCTACGCTTCAACTCTTGGAAACTCTATTTTCTCTTGTTTGTCCACTCATGCTTCATGTGCTTCTGAGTTAACTTGGTAAGGAGTGTTGCTATAGTGGAGAAATCCTTGATGAACTTTCTGTAATACCTTGTAAGACCTAGGAAATTACAAACCTTAGTGACTGTTTCCAGCCTCTTCCAAACAAATATGGCCTTGATTTTCTTTAGATCTACTGTAATCCCATCACTAGTTATAATATGCCTAAGGAAGAAAATCTCTTTTAACCAAAAGTCACACTTATATAGCTTGGCATAAAGCTAATGTTCCTGCAATGTTTGCAATGCTATCCTCAAATGTTCCTTGTGATGTTTGGATGAAGCTGAATAGACTAAGATGCCATCAATAAAGCCAATAACACACTTATCCAACAAGGTACGGAATGCATGGTTCACTAAGTCCATAAAGGCAACTAATGTGTTTATCAATCCAAAATGGTATCACCAGAAATTCATAGTGATCATACCATATCCTAAAAGTTGTCTTAGGAACCTCTTTAAGCTTAATCTTGAGTTGATGGTATTCAAATCTCATATCAATTCTAGAAAAGAATCTAGCTCCTCTCAATTAATTAAATGGGTCATCTATTCAGGGTAGTAGATATTATATTTTAGCATCACTTTATTCAAATCCCGGTAATCTATGCATAGTCTCATGGAACCATCTTTCTTCTTAACAAATAACATGGTTCTCCCTTTGGAGATACACTCAATCTAATGAATCCTTGATCCAATAGTTCATGCAACTGTTTCTTTAACTCTTTGAGCTCTACTAGAGCCATCTTGTATGGGGCCTTTGAGATAGGCTCTATACCCGACAACAAGTCAATGAAAAAATCAATCTCCCTCTTAGATAGCAAACCCAAAAGGTCATCGGGAACACATTTGGAAACTCACTTACCATAGAGATTTCCTCAATTCATGGCTCTTCTTTTTCTATCTTAATTGTATTTAATCTAGCTTCTACACACTTCTAAAGACCTTTATCTAAAATTATTTCAAGTGAGTACATCTCCTTCAACTTGATTAGGATCAATTCTAAACGACCCCAGTTCCATCCGACTTATCAAATTCCATTTCTTTAACTTGACAATTTACCTTAGCATTCATATCTCACATTCAACTCATGCCTAATATGGCCTCATACTTGCTCATCTCAAGTACTATCATGTTAGCTTAGGAGTCATTATCCTGGATCCTTATAAACCAATTCTTTACCGCTTCTTGAGTCACTACTATGCTTCCTGTAGGCTTCTTGACCCCTAGACTTGACTTTATAGTAGTCGCTTGTAATTTAGCTTTCTTGATAATCTTGGGTGTGATAAAAGAGTGAGTTGCTCCCATATCAAATAAGGTATATATAGGTAGACTAGAAACATGGATATTCCCTGAAAATTATGAACCAATTCACAATTTTCAACTTGTAACCTACAAAAGATCAAAGAGAAAGGGTAAATTTACATACATGTAATAAGTCTTACATCAATAGTATCTCCTTCCTCAAACTTTGCAGTAGCCTTGTCATCTCCATCCTCTACATAATCTCACTTACCCTCTAAGCCATAAACTCTAGCATGCGCAGGTGCACCTACTCTTACTTGTGCTAGTCTTAGCCCTTCTATTTGTCTCTAGGCTATTAGGTGACTTGGAAGTGCCATGGGGAAAGCTGGTTGGATACTCTATGCTATCTTCCTTTGTGGACAATTAGGGGCGATGTGTGTCATGCCCTAAACTCGATGAATCATAACAGTTCCATCGTATAAACTAATATAAGCTAAAAGCCATCCATATTAGCTACTAACGTAGCTACAGTCTACACAAGAAGATCGACAACTCAACCAGCTATGAAGCAGTCAAAAAGGCACTTATAGTAAATAAGACTTGTGGAGTAAAACTTTACAAAATAGATTCATATACTTAAAGATAGTTTAGATCCTTTATATAACTTATATACATCAGAAGTTCCAAAGTTTTTAAAAGATTTATACATCTCTACAAGTAGACTATGTTACATATTATAGATATATTAGCGAGCCAACGAAAACTATAAAGCTTCCTAGGAAGACCTTATAATCTTCTCACAAAAGAAAAACAAAAGCAACATGATGTCAGGACCTAATAGAGGGTCTAGTAGAATTATCTAAAATTTTCATATCACATATGCACCCATGATATGAAAACTACTTTGCAAGTCAGAGATTATAAGACTTTAAATCGTTAATCGCTAGAGTTTTTTATTTTAAATTTATTAACTCATTGTAAAATATAAATGACTATGGATATCCAATATTCCACAATTCCTCAAAACCGCAGAGAATTGGTATCCCTAACCAAAAAATAAGATTATGTAGTAAAGACCTAAAATATAAACTTACTAATGTTATAAAATCTAAGTATAAGAACAATAATTACACTTAATGTTTCAAATCAGCAATACAAACTATCCTTAGATTCTATCTCCTAAGGTATCACAATACCTGCACTCAACGCTAAACTCTTAACTGATGCTCAATTATCTATCAACCTGCAAAAGAAAAATTGTTGGGAGTAAGCTACAAGAGCTTAATGAGTTATCTCTCGTACTATACTAGTAAGTAGGTTATCAAATAAATCATTAACAACCATATGAATGCATATACATACAGTACGCCAAACAATATATGTAGTTGACTAATACTACATACAACATCGAATTTAATGCCTTCCGAAGTGGGGTTTAGAGATACATTACACCAATCACAACCGAGTTCTAGCACGAGTTTTTAACCATATATTGAAATTCTATATTTCATAAAATATATTTTTCATCTCTAAAATCAAGTAGTACACAAATTTATAGGTCTAGCAGTGAGGTGGCCTCTATAATCTACTCTCATGCCTTACAACGATGGTCTTTAGACTCGAACCTCAACCACCCATAGTTAGCGTCTCTAACGCCAAGTAAGCCCACGAACCAATGGCAGGGTCTTGTTATACCAGTACTTTTATACTGTACTAATCAAATTATGTGAGAATCCCATCCCCACAAGGCCTTTCATTACCATCCACGTAAGGTGACAGCTACAACATTATATGCAATGTTCATACTTATACATATTCCATTTGATTTAAGATAAATTGAATATGATTAAGTCAATTTATTAGGTGATCAACCAAAATCAACAAACCATTGAAATTACACAATAGTCAATCATACAACCAAATCTTAAATTATCACTCTTGATAGTATTTTGCACAATAATCAATCAATATCAAGTACATGCATAACCTGAGCCTCCATGCACTAAGTTATTAATATTTAATTTAAGTGTACTAATTATAAATACAAAACAAGTATAGAGTCATCGAAAGTATTTCCTTGACCAAAGCCAATATGAATCCTAACGATCAATAAGCTGCTTGTTGTCCTGATCAATATCTCCTAATAAATAGAAATAAGAGAAGCCTTATGAGTATCTAGACGTAATGCTAGATAGCCTAATTAGTTTACTATTTATCTTATGATTCTTGTTCTACTTAAGTATTATATCATTGGTAACTTTTTCATTTTACCTTTTATCTTTACATTCTTATAGTAGATTCTTATTAAGTTCAAATGTACTTCTTTAGTGATAAAGTTTGATGAAAATTTTTAATGTTATTTTACATTGCTTAACTTATTTATTATGATGTTTAGAAAATATTATTTTATTGTATACGTAATAGTATCCAACTTAATCATATAAGTAATAATATTCAAATTAGTAACATTATACAAATTCGACTTTTCTTGCTTTTCATAAGTTTTATATTAGTGTATTGTTATATTATAATTTAATTGTGATTTCTACATATAACAAGATAATTAGTAGTACATTAAGTTAAGTTAATTAAAGTAATGGAGCTAGGTGGAAATATTAAAATTGTATATTTAACTTTAACTTAGTTATGTTATAATATTATCCTCATATTATATTGTGTGTATATGTATACTTATGTTCAATTTATTCCCCATAAATGTATGATTTTATCTTATTATTATCATATTATTATTGTTATTATTATACTTATTATTATCATTACTGTTTTATACTGACATATATCGTTATTTCATATATAAGTATATTTTCTTTGAAATGCTTTGACTTTTAAGCACGTGTGTGTATGTATAACACTTTAATCTTTTAAAAAACTTTGTATCTTATAGTTATATCTTATTCATGCTTTATAATATGTGTATTGATTTCCTTTCATAGGAAATGATATATGTATATTTGTAAATAACTATATTTAGTTATTTCTTCATTTAATTAAAGTTTCATCCTAGTTATTTATTTGTAGGATCTTATTATTCAAATAATGTAATTAATTTACTTGTATTCCTTAATTTTCTCTAAATTCTAAATTACATATAGCTTTTTCGTTTTAACTCCGATATTTATAAATTTATAATTAATTTTTATCGTTTTCGAATGTACATTCACGTAATAGGGTGCATTTTGGACGTTAAAACTTAGATTTTCCAAAATAAGCTTAAATAGTTATAAATTTAATTATTTTGACTCAAATATTTTATTTATTAATTTTCAAGTTTTCATTATCATTTTACAATTTAATTAATTTCTAAATTTTATATTTTTATGTTTTCTTATTTTTAAATTTAATTTATATAGACTTTACTATTTTTCTATTTTATGCTTGATTTACAATTTATTGTAATTTTGTTATTATTATTGATTTACTTAATTAATTTTATTATTATTCTTTAATTATTTTGAAGTTTTCTATTTAATTCTTTATTTGGATATATTGCTAACGTGGCATGATTTGGTTAGCCCACGTAGCACTTTATTGAGTTTTCTTGATTTTTATATTTCTTAAATTTTATATCATTATTAGGTATATTTATATATTATTATATTTAATTAATTAATATTTTATGGGCCTTAATTATGTATTATGATTTTCAACCCATTATATATGTATATATATTTTATTATATTCTATGTACTTTTATTTAGTATTTTATTATATACACTTATACATATACATATGTACGTATGTATTCTTATTTATACTATTATACTTATTATACTATAAGGTACACTTATAATTGCTATATTAGTAATTGTACTTATATGTATATGCATGTTTACATACGTATATCTATACATATAAGCATACATATGTACACATATTTATACATGTACTATACTTTTATTATACATATTTATGTACATGTACATATACATGTATACATACTTATACCTAATTTTATATATACTTTTATACGTGTTTATTTATACATATTTTTATATTTTCTTAATGTATTCTTAAGGATCTTTCAATATATATAATATCTATATACACTCATATTTTTAGTTTTATACCCATATACATATATATACTAAGTATTTTGTGCACATACATACATATATATATATAGTTATTTATGTACATACTAAATATTTCTATATTCACATACATATACATACAAACCATATATATATATATATTTACTCATATACTCATGTTTTTAAGTAAAATAAGGATATGTATATATACATATGTACAACATTCTCAAAAGAAATAAATCATACATCTAAAGCTAACATATTTGCATATAATCTTTAAATCCTTATACTAAAATACATGCTAAATACATCAAAGTAAGATGGTACAAAATATACTACAATACATACTTTTATATAAAGGATTATTACTAATATTATGTAAGATAACTATAATTACTTACCTTAATATATAGTTTAGTGAATAACTCCTCTTTTAATCCCTCCTTTTAGTATTGAAAAATTAGGTAGTTTAATAATATGGCTAGAAATGGGGTAGTAGATATCAAGATGAAGGAGAATGGAGGGAAGAAGATGATGGAAAGTATATATGTATGTTTGTTGGTTTAAATGGAAGGGAAATTATCTCTTATTTGTAATGATTAATGGATGGAAATGAGAATGATTTGGAGAGCTCTAGAAGCCACATGGAGTTCATGGCACAAAGGGAAAAATAAGAAGAAAAAGGAAAAGAAATGGAAAAGATAAGAGGAGTTAATGCATTTGATAAGAGAAATTTAATGCACTTTGATAAATACATGTTGACTTGGTCAACTCCTAGAATATTTTATATCTTATATATAAATAATTTGGAAATAAAAAGAAAATAAAGAAAGAAAAATGAAGTAAGAGGAAAAATAGAAAATCAAATATAATAAATCAATAAAACATGTATTAGAATCTCCTTACACATTTCTAATCTTATAAATAATATTTAGAATAATGATTAATATAATTATAAGGTAAACCATAAATCATGTTATAAATATTTACTACATATTGTCTAAATAACCAATAAATGTTTAAATTAACATAATACTAACTTATCTATATAAATATAAAGTTAATATTAATTACAAAATAATAGTATAATTTTTAATGAATTAGTTTAGTATTTTTACATTTATAAGCATTTAAAAGTTATCTCAAATCGTTCGCTAGCGATTTTATACGATTTGGCATATAGTTCAGTTATTTGGCTTAATTAGGGTTTTATCACCTTCATAGCAAATTGCTACATTTATAAGCTTAAAGTTCTTATTTTAGGGTTTTGATCAAGTTCGGGTTCAATTTCTCATATGTATAGATGTGTAGTATTTAAGATTTTCATACGCAATTAAGGTTTTTATCAAGTTTGGGGTCAATCTTCTACAATTACACATGTTTAAGGTTTAAAGCTTTTGTACACGATTAGAGTTTCAATTAATAAGTTAGGGCTTTTCATATTCGTTTTAAGTTTATAATTAAAATTTTAATCTATTTTAAATTTATCTGCTCTATTGACTTAAGGAAATCATCTACAGTATGCAAGTTTGATTCTATACTCAAAAGACTAAATTTGCGAGGTTTACAATTGATCCATTCCTTTGACTTCAACTCCTCACTCCACTTCATCGAAACTAACTTGCAGATAATTGTAACGAAGCATCTTCAAGTATTACTTCACCCCTACAAAATAATCTATTGGAATATTGGCTCACTAGCCCAGTTGGAAGGAATGGAGTCATAAGAGTACATTAACAAACGTAGTTGTTCAATCATTACTTAAATGCAAATGCAATAGATAAATGATAGATCATTACACAATGTTTAACTAGTCTATTGTGAAGTTAAAGAAATTTTTTCCACTCTAACTTTGATTTTAAGGAGTTTCAATGCAACACCATCAAGCTAAATCTAAGCTTGTAATGAAGAATACTTTCATTCCTAGACAATATTCAAACTACAGTTCCTAATCTTGCCGCTATCAAGACCCTAAAGGGGGCATTGTAAGATTGCCTAAAATTTCCATATCACGTATACACCTATTATATGAAAATTTTCTTACAAGTCAAAAATTACAAAAGTCTAATTAATTAATCATTAGGGCTTCCAATTTTAATTTATTAACTCATCATAAAATATGAATAACTATGGATATCCAATATTTCGTATTCTAAGAAAACTACAGAGAATCGGTATCCCCTACCAAATAATAAGATAGGGTATGCCCTTCTTAAAATTTCTAAGTTACTAGAGATGTTGAAATTAAACCAAGAGATTATTTATCAAACGGAATGTCCTAAGTCTATTATAAAGATCTTTTGTTTTTACTCTAACTTTTCATTGTACTAGTCAATGGTTGTACTCTACACACGACTCCTATCCCAGTTCCTACTATCAATCGGCCTGCAAGGATTAACTATTAAGGAGTAAGTTACACGAGCTTAGTGAGATATTCATCTTACTATACCAGCAAATAGGTTATCAAACAATTAATTAATACATAAATGAATGCATAAACGAGTAGTATGTCAAACAATATATGCAATTGACTAGGTGTTACATACAACTTCAGATTTAATGCCCTCGAAGTAAGGGTTGAAGATTCATCGACACCGATCACAACTGGGTTCCATTACCTAGGCTTTTTTACCATTTGAAATAACACATATTTTTTTTTATTCTGAGAAAATAGTTTCCATGTTTTCCAATGTTCAATAGAACCTAAAGCCCCAGGTTTGGCAGTAAGGTAGCCCCCGCAATCCACACGCATATCTCACAGTGAAGACCTCAAGACTCAACTCTTAGCCAAGCAGTTAACATCTTCAATGCGTAATAAGCCCGTGAGTCAAGGTAAGGTCATATTGTACAAGTACACTATACTAAAGCACTTGCATTCGATATATAGAAACAACCCCTGATGGCCTCCCTTTACCTCCGTATAAGGTGATGGCCAAAATAAGTAATGCAATACACGGTTAATGTATGATCCATTTTAATTTAAGATAAGTTGAATATAATTAAGTAAAATTGTTAGACGATCAACCAATATCAACAAACCATCTAAATCATGCAGTAGCTAATCATAAAACCAATTCTTCAGTTATCATATTTAGCAACATTTTGCACAACGAACAAGTAATATTTAACCACATGCATATCTCGCATCCTAAGCATCAATTTATTAATATATATATATAATTTAGGTGCATTGACTACAATCACAAAACAAGTAAAAAGTCATTGAGAATACTTATCTAAACGAAGCCACTATGGATCGTAATAATCAACAAGCAACTCACCCTTTTGATTGTTGTCTCTTGATAAATAATAATAAAACCTAATGAGTACCTAACTGTAGTGCTAAACTGCCTAATTATCTAACTATCTATCTTGTGATTCCCATTTTCGCTTAAGACCTTTTTCTCTTCATATATATATATATTCATAGTAGATCTTTATCAAGTTCGGGTACACTTCTTCAATGATTTACTTTATTTAAAATTTTTAATGATATTTCACATTACTTAACTAATTTATTGCAATAAATAGAAAATACCATTTCATCATATGAGTAATATAAAACTTAATAAATGTTATGAGTTCAAATTTTCTCACTTTTTATAAATTTTAGCTTAGTATTTTGTTATATTACAATTTAATTGTAATACCCGTAGGTAGTGAGATAAATAGTAGTTTGTCAATATAAGTTAAACAAAGTAATAGAGTTAAGTAGAAAATAGTAAAATTATATTGTTATTCCTATAACTAGGTTATTAAAAATCCAGCCTATCCATATTATAGTATTATTAATATTATTAGAGCATGTCGTACATGTACGCATTTACAGATATAGTCATTTTTAATT
This sequence comes from Lumnitzera littorea, assembly GCA_024138015.1. Lineage (NCBI taxonomy): Eukaryota > Viridiplantae > Streptophyta > Magnoliopsida > Myrtales > Combretaceae > Lumnitzera > Lumnitzera littorea. The sequence continues at coordinate 87,698,366 of JAMXBB010000001.1, forward strand.
CTTATAAGTGTATAATCCCTATATTATTATTCTCATTATTAATGTCATTATTATTGTGATCCTTGTTATTATTATTTGATACTTCAATACATATATAAATAGGTAATTATGTTGCATCCCTTTAAGAACGTACGTTATCGTTATTATTATTTTGCATATACATACATATATACATATGCTTATATTTTTACATACAACATATTTTCCTTCCATATATGTATATATATATATATATACATGCATGTATCTATTTTGGAAATTACTACACGTGTTTGTTTGATATATACATATATATTTTTGTTTAGGGAAGCGGATAATCCAAAAGGGAAAAAATAATAATAATAAATAAAATCAAACAAAAAGATCCTAATAAAGTCTACTCTCAACCGCCCTTCACTCATCCTCTAATCCCTATCCCTTTTATGTAAACTGGAAGAATGCAATTTCCTTATATATAGAAGACCAGGACGACATTATTTTTCCATGTTAAACAGACGAATCGCTGCTACACAAAACATGTGCATTCCCCCTTGATTTTAACTTGATTTTTTAAGCTCACTTTCATATTCAAATTGAAAAAAAAAAATACCTAACATCTATCCTACTCCACAAGGTCTATCTAACTATGCAAAAATTTTTACAAAAACGAATAAAAAGTAAGGTTAGATCACACATCAAAGTAGCCTTCCCAAGTTCAAAAATGCAGCTTAAATACATGTTTATCCTTGATTTTGATCCAATATTTCAAACATGTTCAAGTGTTTTATTTCAATAAAGGTGTTTGAAATGCATCTTAGTATGTATTATCTTTCATTGCATGTAATTTAGAATAAGATTTTTCAGTAAAAAATGGATCTTTAATGAAGAAAAGCTTATATCTTTACATATGTAATTGAAGAAATATAAAGGAGAAATACTAAGATTTTGAATCTGATTTCTTACCATATGATTAGAGTTAGGTTAGGTTAATGGCTAGATTTGATAGTCTTCCATGTCTACAACATGATGGTGATGGTGGCTTGCCGAGGTGATCGAAGGTAAGAGTTATTAAAGTTTAAAATGGTTAGGTTAAGATGCACCAAAGTCTGGAAATTTTTGCTAAGTCTTAAAAGATGCTTACCTAGCCTACTTTGGTGGCATATCTCTAGTGATTAGGTGGTGGCTCCATCATGAAGAGGTGGTTTTGTGATAGTGGGTTTAGGGTAATGTTTAGATGTATGTATGCTTTGGAGAGAGAGTGCTTAGTTTTGAAGAAAATAAAGAGAAAATAAGGACTTCGGGCTTGGTTTTCTTGACAAAATGAGGATGGAAAAGCTGTTATACCATATGGCTTAAAAAGCATTCAACCATCTTTGATATATATGATTGTACAGCATAAGCCAACAAGATGTCGATAAGTGGATGATTGGGAGTAAGCGGTGAGTTGTTTCTCTTTTGCATGATTAAGATTCAATAATCTTATCCTTCTTTTCCATATTGACATGTGAAATCTATATGCTTTCACATCATTTGATTTTATTTATATATGTGTAAAAATTATTTTCACAACCATTTTTGACAAGATTTTACGAGTGAACTCAATATAGATTATATAATGCAAACACTTACAAGAATTATTATTTTCACATTGTTACTCAGTTTTATTTATGCGTAAACTCATACACAAGACAAAATTATTTTTATGTCCTTTCTGAATGAAATTTTACTAGTGAATTTGAAATAAATTATATCACACAAAAACATAGAGAATTTATTAATTTCACATTGTTACTTTATTATTATTATTATTATTATTAACATATATTCTAATGTACTTAGTCATTCATTACTAGAAGCCTAATATTTTTTAACACTAATTTTTCTTTTCTTTTTTTCTTTTTTGCATTAAACTCTATATCATATTTGTATACCAACCTCTATATTTTTGAAATTTCATAATTCACCCCCTTTTTTAATTATTTTATTATTTTTATTATCAATATTAATAAGCAGCTAAATATAAGATTTGATATTGTAGGTCTATAGGTGGCTATAATTGATAGATTAGACTAAGTAATTTAACTAATTAGATTAGACTATTTGAATATGTCACACTAACATTATATTTGGTAAATACACTAGTAAACATGTAGCATATTGTATAGTTTTGTCTACATGAGTAATTACATATATCATTTATTGTATAATATAATGTATGAAGAAGATTATACGTAGTATGTACATGCATGGCGCTATAAGTACATTTTAGGGATGAAAATGTAATTTCCTTAAACTAACATTCAATTAGTTTTAATTCAAGTATTTGATATTATCTGGTATATTATACATTTTAACATACATGATTAAAATTATATTGTACATATATATGCATATAGGTGCTACTTTCATGTATATAGAGGTAAAATGGTAACTTTCTTAATTTATTTCTTTGATTGGTTTAATTCAACTAATTACTGTTGTTTAAGAATATCTCTAATCATTTAGTATCAAATTTGCATGGTTTGATGTAATTCGAGTTAAAGTTACTACTCTTTTGGATTTTCTTTTCATTTAGATTTTATTAAGGTCTTGTGTCTTATAGGCTTTAGGTATTTTTCTTTTTTATTTTAGGTTTCTTAATAAGTTCGTGATTTCAATTTGTGGTTACATGAATTTAAAGTTTAGCATTTTCAATTAGGAAATTTTATCAATTTTAATTTCCTTGGTCTTATCAAGCCCAATGAAATAGCTATCAATATTTGAGTTTGGCTTTTTCTCCAAAATGCTAAATTTGCAAAGTTCACAACTACAATTGCCTCTCTTATCACTTAGTTTGATTAAGGATAGGAAAAAGACTATTTCTACTATCCTCATTTGAAGTATTAGTATTTAGTCTAACAATCTAATCATTACCTCTATTAAGTTATCGTGAATGTCAAGTTAGATTTTTAGTCAACTTAAGATTAGTCTAAATTATAAGGTAAACAACAAAGTCCATACATGTTAGACATGATATATTCAAGCAAAAAATAGCACTTAGAGTTCAATTCCTAATCATCAATTAGTATCACAAGCATACATAGCATATGCATAACTATAACCACAGATAACCACTCTTAGTTCTCTAAGTTTCCTGATACAATATTTCAACATGCCATGAAGCATTCAATCCCAACTTGCCTGGATATAATGTTACGTGCTCCTATACATTGCGTTTGTAGTCTTCATTAATAATCCCTAGAAAGTAATACACAACTTCAGTTTTAAATCTACGTATGAAGTAAGAACTTATTTTCATTATTGAGTATGTTTACATTTTGATATAAGTAAGTTCTTTAGTTATTTATTTAATTTTAGTTGACTTAAGATAGTGTCTAACTTAGTTTCTGATTGAGGATCTAACTCATTATCTTAAAGTAGGTTTGTACTTAAGAAATTCCTAACTTACATTCTGACTTCAGAATAGTTATAAAGTTCTAGTATCAACTACTTTCTGACCTAAAGACCATTTTTAACATAATCAAGTCATTCATTACCAAAGTATATTTTGATCAACCTTCTACATAGTTTCTAACTCTATGATCATTACTACATCTTACTATTTATCACATACGCCAACTTACCCTGCATTTCCAGGATTCCAAACTCTGTACTATCAATAAATATCAACTAAGAGCCTCAATTATATGCACCAATTCCCATTGTACTAACTACTCATTTACATTAATATGATAACTTAGAAATTTGACTTAAACGTCACCAATTACCAACTTTTTACTTAAAACTCATCCTTTCTTAACTCGTGATAATCTACTTCAAGCTCCTGTAGGATAATAATCATAAGTCATTTTATAATTTTACAAAGACTTACTAAAGCTCTTTTGGAAAACACACATCCAACGTACTATTTCTATGAAATCGAATTTTTTCCTAAAATCCAATGACATGATTTTTACAATCTAACCATAAAACATCAAAGTTTAATATCTTAAGAGTATAACTACAAAATTTTAGGTCAAAACTACACTAATTGGTTTTTCAAATACTCGCTCAAAATTTAATGCATAAGACTTACTTTTAAGGACCTCATATCTACAATCAAAATTTTGAAAATCTAATTGAAGATTTGAATTCCTCATACAAAAATACATAAAACCAAATTTCAAAATTTTTGGTAGATGTTTACTATTTTTCCCTAATTTTTTATAAAATCGGAGATAATTAGCAACTCATCAAAAGTTCGAGCTCCAACCATCGTATGGAGGGGAAGGTGTATTGGCAGCCCTTACTATTGGCCACTCCTTTAGGCCACCTCTTGATTTCACTTTTAGCTAGTCGTTTTCCTTAAGATCATGTAAAATCTTAGATTCAGACACTAAATTCCCAATTTTGTTTCCTTCACTCTCTTTCCATATTCTGCACAACCTAAATTTTCCTAGTCTTGTAAATGCCCAAATTTTTTTCTAGATAGTAGATGAAATTTTTATAATTCAATTCGGAGTTGCTTCGTTTTTTTCTTATCCTAATTAACAAGTGTAAATGGCATGATTAGGTGTTAAGATAGCTAATCTCCTATCCCATGCATTCTCAATTCCATTACCATGCCACTAAATAAGTTTTTCCAGCTATCTAATAATTTTTTACCATTTTTTTTCCAGTTTTATTAATTTATTTAATAGATTTTACTCAATTTCGGGTATTTTCAATGATTATGGGTATATATATTTATGTAATAATTGTACTCAATATATATATATATATATGTGTCTTTTATATATTATGTTATGACTTATATGATTTACATTGCTTCTATGATATATCTTTAAGTATTCATTAATTTTCAGAACCTACTTCGCACGTCACCAATAATATAATTATGATATAGTAAATTTCTACTATTTTAGCTATATTCTTAATATTTTATTGTATTTTTAAATTGCAAGCCTACGGAATCTCCTTAACTAATATCTTGAGCCAATTCGTAAGTTTTTAAGTTAATCGAGTTAGTTTCGCTGACACTATAAATTTACCCGTTTGACTCTTATTTGTCGAGTACGGGGCTCAAAATGTGCCCCATCTACTTGCACACAAAATAGGTCATGCTAACTGTCTTGGGACACTTAGCTATGCGGTAGCTACGATCTCCACAAAGGAAACACTTGTGCTAAAGCTAGGGGCATTCTCTTAAGCAATGTGATCCTTAACATTTCCAACATCTCACTATACCTGATCCTGGAGCAACTAGTCTCTATTATCGACTGTGGATCTACATAATCTTTTTTTCCTTAGAAAGATCCATTAAAGGGTCTCTTTCCAAATACATTCACCTTATGTCTTTCACTCTTGTCCTCATAATCTTTAGCAATTTCAATGGTCCTTGCCATCTCAACTACTTCTTTGAAATCCCTTGGTAAGAACTCATGCACTCGACATTTGCTTTCAGAATCCAATCCTTTGATAAGTACTTGGGTCTTTAGCCTGTCACTGACTTAAAACACTGTTAGTCTCGCATAAGATATCAAAGGGGGTGAGGGGTATGAATTGATATCTTTAAACTTTTTGATACGTTTTCGTTGAAAAATAAAATTACCCCTTTTAATAACTTATATTGGTGAACAGTAATTTTTTAATAATTCAACACACAACAATTAATAAAGCAAATTAAAAAAGTAAGGTGGGAGAATATCAAGCTAAGGATTTATAGAGCTTCAACCTTCTGCTCTCTTCCAGCTCTACTGTTGGGGACTCGGCCTACTTCACCAGTGCCATTCCACTTAATCCACTATAACAAAATCACTAGATGATTACAAGCAATTACCACACATAGGCTTATACAATGCTTTGCTCTGCCTATCAAGCCTTTCTACAATCTAAGCTAATACAGATCTATAAAATACAATCTAACTTCTCTCAATACTCAAGCAACAAATAAAATTTATGAATTACAAGTGAGAACAATAATGTAAGTCTCAAATAATTTCGCACTAAATAGAAATAACGATTGACTTATAATTCACTTTGGTGCAACTTTCTGAAGAAGTATTTGAGAAACTTTCTGTACCTTTTTAGAAGATAAAATTTGATCACAATTTTTATGTAACGAAAATCTTTCTCAAAGATGTATTTGATATTTTGAATCCTTTCTCTTTTTATACTAAAATCTTCAAACAGCTAATTTGTTGAAGATTATCTTCACTTTCATGTTTCTCCAACAATTATTTGCTAAAGATAATCTTTAGATATTTTAAGAAAATCTCGGTATTTTGAAATTCAAAAACAACTCTTCTTATCTTATTTCAATCAAATATACTTTGTTTCACAACCTCCAGATAAGCTTCAAATTTGAAATTGATGAAGAATATGCTTTATCGGCAATTTCTAAAAAAACCTCTTATTCAAAAATTGAAATTCCACAAAATCCGAATCAACCTTATCCTTATCCATCCTTGTGTATATCTTGATTTATCAAAAATAAATTAGCTAAAAACTAATCCCCATGGATCTTGATTCCATCTTAAGTGAAACGAGATTAAGTGTATTTTCCTAATACACCCAATCTAGTAAAGCTAGGCCTTATTTAATTCGAATTTGTTATAAGTTAAATTTCATCGTCATACTTTTCCAAACCAACTTTCTAAATAACCTTCTAAAGAGTATCAATCTTCTTTTCTTCGAAGTCTCTGAACAAGTTTCTAAAGTGCTATACCACTTCTACTTATAAAGCTTTTAAAATACTTTTTGAAGATTTTCAAACTATTCTTTTTTTCAATCAAATCAAACCTTCTGAATAAGTTTTTGAATACAAATTAATTTTACGATTTTAAACTTTTTGAGAACATTTCTGAATACCTGCATGCTTAATGATTCATTATCATTTATCCCTTTTTGTTATCATCAAAATATATGAGAGATATCCAACATTCTCCTCCTTTTTTATGATAACAAAAACACTATTATAAAACCATAAGTAAAAATCAAACTGAATTGATGTCCAACAACAATAACAAAAAAAAATTCATAATCACATAATTATCATTTCGTGCAAAGTGCATACTACAACTGTTTTTGGTTGTTCTCTCCCTCTTTTTTGTTATCATCATTGATTAACACATTATGAGATCATTAATGAACTCCCCCTTAATTTTTATAAACAAATAGAGTGTGCACAATGAAAAGACTGCATTAATTAAAAGAAAGATCATAACCAAGTCCAAAAATAACAAAGAATAAGTCCACAAAGGGACTTTTCATAAAAAAAAAAACAAAGGATCCTAACAAAGCCAAAACTAAAATATTAGACAAAGAGAAAGAAAATCATTTCTTAGATCTCTTAGTTTTCTTCCTAGCACATAGTTTAAATCTTCCAAAATAGGTTGTAGGCACCTTGCTAGGAGAAGGAATTACCTCAAATGATGTTGCCACAGAGGAAGTTGATTCTTTGCATTTGTTAGAAGTTAGTGTGGTTTGAGCTGGAACAGATGTAGAGTTTTCTTTGGTGGAAGCAATAAAAAGAGTTTCTATGTTTCCTTCTAGAGGTATATGTTCTTCAGGATTCAAAACAAGAGCAGTAATTTGAGGTGATTTGTTAAGAGATTGTGAGGAGATGATAGGAGTTTTATCTGAAGCTAGAACATGGATGGAATCAATTTGATTGGTTGGCTGAGTAGAAACTGTAGGGAAATGAGGTTCAATAGCTGAAATAGGAACAAATGGTTCAACGGGTGTAAGGTGAGTATCTGCAATAGGAACAGATTGTTTAGATGGTTCAATTCGTTGGCTTTGTTCAAGGGGTTCAAAAGGAAAAACAGCAAGATGAGCTTGGTCATTAGGATTGGATTTTGTAATCTGATCCCTAACTAACTTGCTTACAACTTCCTTAATTCCTTCAGAAAGTTGTTCAACAAAAGCTGAGCTTTCACCTTACTTGGAGTGAATAGGCTATATCTTTGTACTTTCTAAATTATTATCTGAAGGTGACCTAATTGCTTCCTTGAATTTTATCCCACCTAATCTTCTAACCAATTTTCCTTTCCTTTTCAGTAGGTTCCTTTCCTTGCTTCCTTTTCTTTTCATTGTTCTTCTCTTTAATTATAATTACCCTTCTTCTAAGATTTGAAGGACAAACAAAAATGCCTCTATTATGTGAATGCTAAAGTTTGTCACTCACATAAATCCCTATCTACTTAAAAATTCTTTCTCCTAGCTTAATAGGATAAAAAGGACCACTTCCTTCTCCTAGTATTTTCAATTTCTTAAAATTGAAGAGAGTCATCAACAAATTCCCATATGACTAAACATCCAAATGCTATCATATGTGTCTCATCATGAGTTTCACAACATTTACCTTTCTCTTCTTTACCATTGCTAGAATAATTAGTACATGTTTTCTTGTTACAGAGGTTGTACAGCCCCTTTTAGGTAACACAAATGAGTTGACAAATTTGTGTAAAATCCTAATTAAAAGCTCAAATTTAGTATTGAAAATATCTCTTCTTATTCCTAACTCTACTCCATCATTCAATTCTATGAACAAATTCTCCTTAGTCATCTGTACTAAGCTCTCATCCTCTTGTATTTCTCTAATGTTAAAGCATTTTAGAATGTCCTTTTTCGTTATTTCAATTTTTGGGGCTAGTACAATTGACTTCCACACTTCATGATTTTTGTTATCAAGCTTCCGATAAAACTCGTCTACCAATTCTCCATATATCATTCCTCTCATATCAACCAAACCATTTAAACCCAACCCATCTAAATATTCTTTCCACTAAAAACCATTCTTGTCAAAGAATTCTTAGTCTAAATAAAAAGAATATTTGATGGAGAGATTTTTACCTTTTATTATGCATCTTTTCTTAGGTTTGTCTTTTGATTTGAAAGAGGAAATTGACGTCTTTATATCTGGTGACCTTTGCACTTTCGTAGAAGATTTCGAAGTCTTCTTTACCGAAGTAGCAACCTTAGACTTTCCAAGAGACCTCTTTGGTTTTGGTATCCTAAGAGTTAAAATTATGATCTCATAAGACATTCAGATGTTGACTATACAGGTTGCAAAGTACATAGGAAGAGTACTTTAGGAACTTATTGGTTCTTAGGAGAAAAGTTACTTTCTTAGTCTTCCAAGAAACAAAATTCATCTTCACTTTCATGTTTACTCGACAATTATTTGCTAAAGATAATCCTTAAATATTTTGAGAAGATATTAGTATTTTGAAATTCAAAAACAACTCTTCTTATCTTGTTTCAATCAGATATACTTTGTTCTGCAACTTCCAAATAAGCTTCAGATTCGAAATTGACAAAGAGATAGGCTTTATCAGCAATTTCCAGATAAACCTCTTATTCAAAAATTGAAATTCCATAAAATCCAAATCAACCTTATCCTTATCCATTCTTGTGTATATCTTGATTTATCTAAAATAAATTCGCTCAAAAATAATTCCCATAGATCTTGATTTCATCTTAAGTAAAACAGGATCATGTATATTTTCCTAATATACCCAATCTAGTAGAGCTAGGCCTTGTTTAATTCGAATCTATTATGAGTTAAATTTCATCGTCATACTTTTCCAAACCAACTTTCTAAATAACCTTTTAAAGAGTATCAATCTCCTTTTCTTCAAAGTCTCTGAACAAGTTTCTAAAGTGCTATACTACTTCTACTTATAAAGCTTCTGAAATATTTTTTGCAAATTTTCAGACTATTCTCTTTTTCAATTGAATTAGACCTTATGAATCAATTTCTAAAAACAACTTAATTTTGTGATTTTAAACTTTATGAGAACCCTTCTGAATACTTGTATTCTTAATGATTTATTAACATTTATCATTTTTTTGTTATCATCAAAATATATGAGAGATATCTAACAAACTCTTCATCAACAAATTGTAATAACTTGTTAAATCCAAACTCGTATTGATCTAGAGTATGGTGTCTCTTTTAAATGGACAAAAAAGCATCACTGTATTGTAACCTTAAGGTCTTTGGAAAATAATTTGATATAAACTATCTTCTAAATAGTTCTCATGTGTTCGAACCTCTAACTGACCTCCTCTTGGCCTCCCACCAAATCATAGCATGAGGCCTCAACATATAGGTTCCACAGGTAATCCATAAGTGGTGTACAACCTTAAATGCTTCAAAAGAACACTCAATTTGCATAAGCAAATCCTCAGCTTCTTTGGGGGGCATTCTATAACTTCATCAAAATACCTAGTGCACTTGATGAATTTTGATATCATGGACTTTTGAGGCTTGTGATCTGGGGATGCTACAACAACTAAAAGCACCTAAGCAATAGAAGGCGATAGTAGTGATGGTAGCCAGGGATATAGTCAAATCCAGTCAAACCGATATAATATTAGAGTCGAGCTCGAGCTCGAGCTCAACTAGAAAACTCGAAGCTCGAGCTCAGCTTGAGTCCAATCAAGCTTTAAATTTTAAGCTCGAGCTCAGCTTGAGTCCAATCAAGCCCAAGTCGAAAATATATATGGCAAATTCGAGCTCAACTCAATCAACCCGATTAAGCTCAAGCTTTCTATAATTTTTCCTAACTAATGTCATATTCATTTATATTTAAATAAATTAAGAATATATTAAAAATTATACTAAGCTTGATTACGCTTGCGAGCCTAATAAGCTTAGTATTTTAAAGCTTGAGCTCAGCTCAATTTATTACTCAAGTAGCTCGAGCTTGACTCAACTATCACTAAATTGAATTCAAATAAAACTCGAGTTAAGCTTAAGTTAGCTTAAGTAGTTTGGGAACTGGCTTAATTCATTTACACCCCTAGTGTGGCACCCCCTTAATTGGCACAGGACATGGAATATGAGTTGGATGTATCTTGTCCTTCTCATGGGAAGTTTTTAACATCTCCTATACTGCAACTAGCACCTCCTCTGTGTAGTCTCTCTATGGAACCTGCACTAATGGATCCTCTAAATGATCCGCTGGATGATCTTCTAAGGGATCGTGCCTTAGTGGAGGTCTCCCCTAGCCTCTCATGTGCCTAATGCCAGAAACATTTTAAGTAAGCTCATAGCATAGAAACTTTCAATTTGAGCAATAAGACATAGTAATACGAATCATAAACATATTGAACAAAATAAAGGCTATCCTTTTTCATTAATTTCAATCAATCATAAGGTTACACCAAAAAAAGGTGGTTACTTCTAGTGAGTGAAACTCCACCGATACTACATTTTAATGTGCAAGAGTTCCGTAGTAAGTTCCTAACAACACAATACTGCAACTAAAAACACATGCTCGTAAAAAGCACATCTAAAACATAGTAACCTCAACTACATCAGCCTATCTAACTACTACATCAGCAAGCCAATGGCCAAACCCACCTTAGTACTGTCGTCATCCTCTAGGTCATCAAATCTTGTAAAACCAAAATTGTTCGAGTCATCTCCATTTGAATCCACATTAGAAAATGTAGAAGGCTCGCGGTGCTCATCCAACTCCAACCAATCCTCCTCCTCAAGATCCTACACTGTAAGTGGTGGAGGCTCGAGCACTTATCCATCTACATGCATCTTTATCCTACCATTACTTTACTCCATTAGGTAATCTATATTAGCAGTTGGTGCAACAGGGGGCATAGGCTCAAGTGGATCCTCCTTCTGAGGTAAGTCCTACCCAACTAGGTTAACTTCTAACGAAACTGGGATTAGAGTCTTGGGAACTTGCTCCTCTAGCTAATCATCCTCATCATCGGACAAAGGTGGAAGCCAATAGTATAACTCCATCTCCTCCCAAAGAGCATCTATAACCTAATTAACATTAATCTCCAATAAGGTCGGATGATCACCTCAATGGTCTCTAACAAAAGCAACCCCATGTCCAACCGATCTCCACTCATCGAACGTTAGTGCTAGCGATCAACAATCATCGCTGACCAAAAATGCTAACTCTGATGGCTATCTAGAACATCCCACTAACCAAGACTAAGTTAGGTATTGGTGTAGACTGGGTGATAGAGATCTATGAGTAACTCCTTACATGATAGGAATCAACCCCCTGGACCAATCACAAGAAGACGAGCTAGAGGACTTCAAGGGCTTACATAGAAAATGTTAGCTCTAAGCCATAGCCGAAATGGAGACTCTTATCCCGATTCGACCTCCTACTAACCTATCTCTCAAATCCTCATGTGTATCTAACATGCTCTTGCTTAACAACGAAGTCCTAATCTAGAAGACAGCCCTGAACTAGCCATGCCGAGCTACTGACCTGACCCACTGGCGTCTAACTTCAAGACAGCTAACCTTTTTGCCAGGCTGATCGACTCCCGACCTAACCTAGATCAGGTCAGCCCTTGACTCCCAACACTTCTTACTTTTGCCTATGTATCATACTCCTGACGTACAGCCATCAAGTGATACGTACCTTTTAACACAACGTTCCAAAATAATTCTTTCTTTTTCGTACTAGATATTCGTTGTCATTTTTACCCCTTTTTAGTATGATTAATGTAATATAATTGTAAAATACCCTTTTATCTTTTCATACGTGTAAAATAACCCTAGTGGGTAAGTATATAAACCCTCACTTTCCTTGTACGCAAAATCATCCAACTTTCAATACAAAAGTTATTCTATTTGAGCAACCTTAGTGTTCTCGTTATTATTCAAGTCTTATCTATTCCCATTAGCAAGGAGTAGTGGCGAGTAACCCTTCAATTCGGACCAATATGTTATATTTAGCGGATTATAGGCCGAGTAGGATCGAGTGGTATGTCATATCCATTCGGTAGCTACCCAAGCTTTGCTAGTTTCTTTTTTATTTCCTTTTTAGTTCATTCATTGTGGTGCTTCTCCATGTATACGACCTCGAAGACGCATCAGCTTCGCTAGTATCAAAGCACGGTTCCACTAGGGAGTATGTGAAGTTACAGTGAAGTTTCAATTCGCTTTACAATTGGTAGCCGTTGTGTTTCTTCTGTAGCTATTACAGTATGTTTGAGCATTCATAAGTGTGGTTTCATTGATACTCTATTTTTCATTACGACAACAGAGCAAGTTTGTTTATCTGTTCAAAAAAATATTATGCTATGTCAAATTTAAGTGTTCAGGGAATTTTTGGCGACCAGAGTAGTGGTGCTCAACCCAATCATGGTTATAATGGTAGCAACACCCCAAGGTCTGTTAATGACAAACTTGATAAACTCACAAACCTTGTTAAGAGTCTAGTCACCGCAATGCAAGTTAATAGGCAACAACCCCAAGGTATTCAACAACAAAACCCATAGGATGGTACCCCTGATAGACACTATGGCCAAGGCAATCGAACCAATCACCCAATTCGACCACCACAAGCTAGAAGAGTGGCAGACAAGGCTGTTAGACGAAGACTAGAGTTGGGGGAGATTAAGGAAGATGACGAGGAGATTGATGTCGAAGATTTTAGTGAAGAAGAAGTTGATTATTACCAAAGATAGGGATAAGGACACCAAGTTCCTCAAGGGCTAGACAATGTTAAAGTGCAAATCCCGCCCTTCAGTAGAGGTGGAGATGTAGATGAATACTTAGAGTAGGAAGAGAAGATTGAGAAAGTATTTGAGTGTTATGGGTATGAGGATGTGGTCAAGGTCCAACTTGCTTCATTGAAATTTACTAGATACGCCACCATGTGGTGGAAGAATCTAAATCCCGCTAAAGCTAGAGATAGGAGACAAAGTGTCAAAACTTAGGATGAGATGAACAGGTTGTTAAGAGGTAAATTTGTGCCTAAAACCTACTTGCAAGATACGTTTACAAAATTACAAGAGCTTTGCCTAGAGAATCGATCTATTGATAACTATGTCAGGGAATTCCAGATGCTTATGATTGAGCCGATGTGGAAGAGCCAAAAGTGCATACCCCATATCGAGGTTCATTTCTGGACTCAGATTTGAAATCCACAATATCATGGAAGTACAAAGATTTTATACCTTAGATAAGGCCATCAAGATAGTGTAGAGGGTCGAAAAGAAGAGGAGAAATTTTTCGAGCTAAGGAAAGGAATGACCAACCTAAGGAATGCCAAGCAAACCAACAGGGTTGAGTAAGACAGTCGAGTCGACTCGAGGCTAAGCCAACCCCAAGAACCTTTGAGAAAGGCCAACCATCCGAATGAAAGACCAATAAGGTAAAGTGTTTTAAATGTTTAGGCTTTGGACACATAGCCGCTGAATGTTTGAACCGGCATGTCATGGTACTTCGAGGAGACATGGTAAATAGTACCAACGAGAGTGACCCCAAGGAAGAAGAGAATGTTGAAGAACCTAAGGTGGAAGAGGAAGAGAAAACCTATGTCTATGCTAACCAGGGAGAAGTAATGACCTTGGTTCTAAGGCAAGTCCTAAGTTCCTTGCCAAACTTTGAGGAGAACCAAAGAGAGAACTTATTCCGTACCAAGTGTACCATCGGAGGCTAACTAAGCACAATTATCGTCAACAGAGGAAGTTGTACTAATGTCGTTGCACATTCCTTCGTGCAGAGGTTGGGTTTGCTGACCTAAAAGTATCCCCAACCCTACAAGCTACACTAGCTTCATGATTATGGTGCTTTGTACGTAACCGAACAAGTGACCGTGCCGTTCAATGTTGGGAACATGTATAGAGATGACGTAGTTTGCGATGTTATTCCTATGAGAGCTTCACATCTACTGCTTGGATGACTTTGGTTGTTCGACCGACGTGTCACTCACGATGGGTGTAAGAACACCTATGCCTTTGTCAAGGATGGAAGGAAGATTATGTTACAACCCCTAACCCAGTCACAAGTGAATGAGGCTCATAACCAACTCACTTGAGCTAGTAAGAAGAAAGTTTTGGTGATGAGTTAAAGGAAGCTCCGATCTGCTAAGGAAGTTGATGAACCCATGTTCCTATTGATTAGGAGACTTATGGAGATGAGGGAGTCACAGAATGTTCCAGAAGAGATCTGAAGCTTACTAAATGTGTTTTCCAACCTGTTTCCGGAAGAACTGCCCAAAAGACTACCATCAGTCCGAGGCATAAAAGCATTGTATCAATCTGGGTATCGCCTTACCGAATCAACCTGCATACAAGATGAACCTTAAGCAAGCTGCTGAGCTAAAAAGACAAGCAGATGAGCTTATTGAACGAGAATATGTGAAGGAAAGCATGAGCCCTTGTGCTATATTAGCCCTGCTTGTCCCAAAGAAGGATGGATCATAGTACATGTACATTGACAACTAGGCAACCAATGGAATTGCTGGCAAGTACAGATACCCATTACCGAGACTTGATAACATGTTAGATAAGCTTAATGGTGCAAGGATAATTTCAAAGATTGATATGCGAAGTGGCTACCATCAAATTCGTATGAGACCAAGGGATGAGTAGAAAACTACCTTTAAGACTAGGCATAGACTCTATGAATGGTTAGTTATACTGTTCGGACTTACCAATGCGTTGAGCACATTCATGAGGTTAATGAACCATGTGATGCACCCTTTGATTAGAAGATGTGTGGTCGTATATTTTGATGACATACTGGTATATAGTGCTGACCTGAATGACCATGTTCAACATCTTTACAAAGTATTTGACATTTTGCAAGCTGAGAAGTTGTATGGGAATGTAAAGAAATGCATGTTCTGTCAGAGAGAAGTAATATTCCTAAGGTTTGTAGTGTCAGGGGAAGGAATCTAAGAAGATGAGGAAAATATCCAAGCTGTTCTGGATTGGAAGATGCCGAAGAATGTCACCGAGGTCCGAAGTTTCCATGGCCTAGCTTCTTTCTTTAGGCAATTTGTTAAGGACTTTAATACAATAGCCACCCCATTGACTGAGCTAACAAAGAAGAATGAAGGGTTTAAGTGGAGTAATCGAGCTAAGTGAAGCTTCAAGGAGATCAAGGAGAAGCTCACCTCAACCCTTGTCCTATCACTACAGGATTTTGACAAGCCCTTTGAACTGGAGTGCAACGCATTAAGAGTTAAAATTGGTGTTGTCCTGATGCAAGAACAACGGCCCATCACCTTCCACAGTAAGAAACTTAATAGTCCTACGCTTAACTATTATGTGTATGAGAAGGAGTTGTACTCCCTTTTCTGAGCCCTCATTGTTTGGCAACACTACTTGCTACCATGAGAGTTTGTTATTTACACTAACCACGAATCATTGAAGCATTTGGGGAGTCAGAATAAGATTTCAAGGAAGCAAGCCAAGTGGTTAGAGTTCATGGAAAGTTTCTCATATGTCATCCGACACAAGAAGAGAAGTGTAAATGTAGTCGCCGACACCCTATCACGACAGCAAATGTTGCTGACCACTTTGCAGACAAAATTATTAGGATTCTCACTGATTACCGAGTACTATGCTCATGATTCTCATTTCGACCCCATCAAAGAACAGTGCAAGGCTAGGATTGTCGTCAAGGGGTATTATCTCAAGGACAGTTACTTGTTCAAGGATCGACAGTTATGCATACCAAATTGTTCCACACATGAGTTCTTGATTAGGGAAGCTCATGGAGGAGGATTGTCTGGTCATTTTGGGGAAATCAAGATAACCAATATATTGAAGCAGAACTTTTACTAACTTGGTTTAGCCAAGGATATTCATAAGGTGGTTAGTAGTTGTAAAGTGTGCAAGCATGTTAAGGGAAAGAGAGAACCCCACGAAAAGTATATGCCATTGCCAACACCAACTTTACCTTAGGCTAACCGCAGCATGGAATTTGTCATAGGGTTGCGTCGGGCATCCAGAGGGAAAGATTCCATCTTTGTTGTAGTGGACCACTTCAGTAAAATGGTATACTTTATTCCATGCCATCGAACAAATGATGCTCTATTTATTACCAATCTGTTTTTACAGGAGATTATCTAACTACATAGAGTACCAAAGACTATTGTCTAAATTGGGACACAAAATTTTTTAGCTATTTTTAGAAAACTCTTTGGAGAAGACTTAGGACTAAACTCGTATTTAGCTCCAATAGCCACCCTCAGACTGGTAGCCAGACTGAAGTGGTGAATAGGATACTAGGTAATCTACTCAGAGCTATTGTAGGAAAGAACTTAAAGGATTGGCATCTGTGCCTACCAGTTGTGGAGTTTGCCTACAATTAAACTGTTCACAATACTATTGGGAAGACCCCATTCAGGGTTGTCTATGGCCTTAACCTTGCCATTCCCCTGGATATGATCAACACCCTAGCAACTACTGAAGAAAGTCAATCCAGAGTAGATCGAGCCCAATAATTGCATGAGCTACACCAGTTTGTCACGAGAAAGATCGCCAAATTCAATCAGAGACAATAAGAGATTGGCAGTCGAGGCTGCCGAACTTTTTTCTTCCAGCCAGGAGACTTAGTATGGATTCACCTCAATCAAGAGTGATATTCACACTTAAAACAAGACAAACTATCTCCTTGAGTTGACGACACATTCAAGGTCCTAAAGAAGATCAATCATAACGGCTACTAGATCGAGTTGCTTAATGACTATAGTATCTCCTCTACCTTCAATGTGTCCAATCTGATTCCCCACAAACCAACTAAAGAAAACCCTATAAGCGACCCAAAAGAACGAGCAGAAACCACTTCAAATTTGAGGACAAATCTTTCTGACCCCTAAGCAGATGATAAGAATCAACCCCTTGGACCGATCACAAGAAGCCAAGCTAGAGGACTTCAAGGGCTTGTACAGAAAATGTTAGCTCTAAGCCATAGCCAGGATAGGGACTCTTATCCCAATTGACCTCTTGTTGACATGTCTCTTAAATCCTCACATCTGTCCAACATGCTCCTCCCTAACAGCGAAGTCCTAATCTAGAAGACAACCCTGAACTAACCAAGCCAAGCTACCAACCTGACCTACTAGCATCTGACTTCAAGATAACTAACCTTTTTGCCAGGTTGATTGACTCCTGACTTGATCCAGATCAAGTTAGCCCCTGACTCCCTACACTTCTTGCTTTTGCCTATGTATCATACTCCTAACATACAGCCATCAAGTGATACGTACCTTCTGACACAACGTTCCAAAATAATTCTTTCTTTTTCGTACTAGATATTCTTTGTCCTTTTTACCCCTTTTTAGTATGATTAATGTAACGTAATTGTAAAATACCCTTTTTTCTTTTCATATGTATAAAATAACCTTAGTAGGCAAGTATATAAAGCCCCAATTTCCTTATACACAAAATCATCCAACTTTCCATACAGAAGTTGTTCTCTTTAAGTAACCTTAGTGTTCTCGTTATTATTCAACTCTTATCTATTCTCTTTAGCAAGGAGTAGTGGCGAGTGAACTTTCAATTCAGATTGGTGTATCATATCCGGTGGATTGTAGAACGAGTAAGATCGAGTGGTGTGTCATATCCACTCGATAGCTACTTGAGCTTTGCTAGTTTCTTTTTTGTTTCCTTTTTGGTTCATTCATTATGGTGCTTTTACATGTATACGACCCCAAAGACACATCACCTTACATCTAAACCTTCAGTGATCTTTGAATGTGCCTCTCTACTAAGGCAACACCATACTCATGCTACGAGGCTCCCAAATCAAATCAAAGACACAAAACAATCATGGGTGACGATGATAGTCCAAGATGGTCTCTCCTTCCTCCATATGGAACTCGACCTACTGCTCCACAAGAGCCTTAAAATTACCTTAGAACACAAAAATTTCTTAATTTTAGGGTTTTGTTATTCCCTTGAATAAGAAGTTTCAAGTTATGTCTCCTAGCATGTTTCTACCCCTTTTAACCTCACTAGGTTAGCTCCTTGTCATGTCTAAGGTCAGTTTTTATTCCTTTCTAACTTAAAGCTCTGATACCACCTTAATATTATCACAACCTAAGGAGTAGCTAAGTCATGGCAATACCATCGTGTTCTATAAGAAGATCCAAAGCCAGCACCATTATTGGTCAGGAACCTTCATCGTGCCACACATAACATCATCACAACTCTAACATTTACTAGAGAGACTAGCATAAAGAAATACCAAAGAAAATAAATTAAAGTTCATCACATAATAATAAATATAATAGGGAGTAAGGTAAATAGTTTCCCATTAATTAAGCCTTTCACACCATAATAAAGTATTAGTGGTCTAAGCTCCTATAACTCCTAAGAAAAAATATGAGATAATACTAGAGAATCCAAACATGTCATCAATGTCCACTCATGCTGTCATCTTCCTTTTAGCTATCCCAAAGTTTCTGGTACTAACATGACGCATCTCTTAGCCCCACTCTAGCCATAATTCATGTTGCAACAATAAACTATAAGGAGGTAAGCAACAACAATTTAGTGAATAACCTTCCTATCCTACCAACAAACAAACTTCAAGCAAGTTATTAAAAAATAAAAAGCATATACAATGCAACTAAGCGTATGAGATGCATACATCATACACAACTTACTGGCAAATGTGTAAGGTACGGTTTTACGCCTGTTGTTGCTTGGGTTGGGAAGTATGTAAGCATGTTAAGACCTAGGTCTCTATAGCTATCATCTAATTATGTATAATCTTCTCTTAGTAGACCTAAAGTAGTGGATACCAATACCCCTTAAAGCCAAGCAAAGGACATAACATGCCATATGAGTACATCTTACAATACAACAATAACATAGCATAAATATAAATCCAACATGCATAATATCCTATTCCTTTACATAGTGCTAATGTCCCTTTTATTTAATGCATAAATGTGCAATGCATGATCGGTTCTTATCAAGGTTGAATAATTATTATACCGGCTCATAAGTAACCAACCAAATGTATATGACAAACACTCTAAAGCCCTATTTACTAATGTAACAATCAATTCTTGGTTTAAATATATTATTGTGTTTTCATTAAGCAAGTACAATCAATCCAAGCACATGCATATAACCTAACCCCCATACATAATCATTTCATACAATATATAATTAAACAGTGCTCTATACTATAAGCCCAAACAAGATAAGATAGGGGTTGGTGTACTTACTTAGCCATAGCATCTAGCAATCCTAGTAATCCTCAGTTGAGTCGATCCCTAGGTCCATGTCACCTGAAGATTATAATTGAGTATATAAGTATTGTATCTTAGTCCACTTAGTTAGCTCTTCTCATCCTAAAACTTGCACTTTTGCTATTTTAGTATTTTAATCATAACTTTTTACTTTTAAGTCCGTTTTTAATGATCTTATAGTTATTTTTCATCTTTTTCGAGTATTGTTTCTTTTAATGAGGTCCTTTTTAAGTGTTTGGGCTTGTGAGGTTTCAGTTTAGGTCAATTAGTTTCAATGGGCTAGTTTAACTATCTTAGTTAGGCCTAGTCTTAAGTCTTAGGCTTAGTTTTGGGCCTTGGGCCTTACATATAACTTCTTGGGCTTTTGAAGTTTAATTTTATGCCTAAATTCACTACCTTTTGATTTGGGTCTTATTATTACTCTAGTTGGCCTAAATGAGCTTTTTTCACTAGTTTAGAGCCTTAATTAGTTAAGGGGCCTATAGATGGTGCCTTGTATGGGCCTTAAGATGGGCTTTTTATATCTTTAATAATTATTTTTTCATTTTTTATTATCAAATCTGGTCGCCTAAATTTTAATTCTTTTAAGGCCTTTTAAGCTAGTTTTACACTTTAGTGCCTCAAGCTTAATCCTATTCATCTTTTTAGCCTTAAGTCTACTTTATACTCTAAGTTAAGTCTAATTTACCATAAATTCTAGATTTGGTCATTGGTGTTAATAAGGCTTTCAACACTATTCTTAAGCCCTTAATTGTCAACTAAGTTTAGGTCATTAGCTCACCACTATCCTATTCAACTTGGTTACATCCCAAATCATACTTAACAATAAATAAACATGTCATTAGGCTAATAAATTAAAATCTAAAGATCTTAACCCATCATTAAAGTAGCAGCCCAGATAATGTTTCTAGGGCTTCTCTTACACTTTCATTATATCATCCATTTTAGTGCATTTCCTTGACTTAAATCATATTTTTACTCATTGTAAGTTGATTTTTCTACCTAATGCGATGCAAATAAGTTGGAACCTTAGCATAAAGGTAGCGGCGTACTTATGAGACAATTGTCATTAGACTTTTCTTGATGATTATTAACTACTCATCTCCATTACATGTTGATGCTACTACCCATATCATTGACTCTAGTTCATGTATTATTCCAGCTTAACCTTCATTATACTACCTATACTTAGTCGCTTACTGGAGTTGGATGCATAAATCCTCCTTTCACTAAAGTATTATGAGCTTCGAGTAGTGGAAGGTGTGTGTGTGTCAGCCAAGTTGGATGGCGTGTAAAGGAGGCGTAGGGCTTGGTAGTTGAGTGATTGGTGGCAAGGTTGTGGTGTTGGAGTGGTCAGTAATGGTGTGTGTAAGGGGTGGCTCAAAGTGGTGTTTAAGTGAGAATTTAGAGTGATTCTTGGGGAAGAATTTGAGAGCGTTTATATAGAGTGAATTAAGATGAAAATGAAAAAAAAAATGGATTAGGAGAAGGGTGTTTTGCCCATGTAGGATGGAGAAGGAATGCGGGACAAAGTGGGTTCTTTTTGTATATGTGGTACATGGTCCCCACACGTACCATGGTACCTTATATGTACTTTTTGCCATTTAAGGTAAAACCTTATCTCCTAAAGGATACTTGTCCTTTAATCCACTTACTAATCCTTTTGCCTTTTATCCTTAATTGTGTTTATCTTGTTGCTAATTAAGCTATAATAAAGGTTGTTTAGGGATTAAGATGTTAATAGGGTAATTTAGCCTTAATTGAGTCTAATTAAGTATGATTAAGGGAATTCAGGGCTTTATTGCATTTTAGTATTTTAATTTAATCAAATAAGGTATCCTTACATGTATTCTTAAGGTTTTAGGTCCATTTATAGTTATCGATTCGCGTACACATTTAGTACTTAGGGTTTTAAGAAGTTAAAGTACTTCTTTATACTTAACAAATGATTTTCACTACTTGAATTAGTTTTTTTTTTTTTTTTTCTCAATACTCTAGGGTTTTTAGGAAATAGTTAAGGATTTTTGTTGTTTTAGGGTTTCCTATATACTAAGGTTTCTAGGGTTTTATGCATTTAATTAGGGTTTTAGGGTTAAACTTACTCTAGGGGTTTTTATCTTCTTATTCAAGGTTTTTTACTTAATATTTAGGTTAGGTTATCTTATTTATGGTTTTGATTCTTGTATTTCTATAGTGTTCTAAGGATTATCTATTGACTCTTTCTTTTTTCTGAGTTCAAAACCCATAGGGTTTACATAGGCAATGAAGTAAGCATGTCAATTGATTATCTTGGCATCCATATGGGACTATATTCAATTGATTATATCATGATAAGGGAATATATGGAATCGACTTATAAATTGCATCAAGGAGTGCCTAAATCTTTTGTCTAGGGTGACTTAACACTAGAAGGAGGAACTTATTACCCAGGAAAGTCAAAGCCTTAAATCCGATTGATCCTGTTTTCAAGCTAATTCATTATGTTTTAGCTAAAAATTTTAGGAGAAGAGGAGATAGTCAAGAAGTTGTGAATGAAAGAGATATTTTATATTTACATAGCATTACTAACAGATGACCCATCAATTTAGCTGTTAGGATGGCTTACTACCTTAAGAACTAGTTTATTGATTAGCATGCCAAGTATATTTTTGTAAGTCCTTCCGTCACCTGCTTAATGACAAATTCTCCTAGCCTTCGTAATGCACCATGCATGCAAACATTAGGTCCCCTTTTCCTCTCATTTATGATACCATCAAGGCTATGTGTAAGCCCCACAACTAGTCACTTAGGGTTTCGATCGACTGAAATATTCGATTAAGACTAAATTATAAGTAAAGCTAGAAATATTATTAAAATAATCCCGTAAGTTTGAATTTTAAAAAATAAGCAATAAAATAAAAGAATATAAAAATTCCAAATTTTAAGCATATAACTTGTTATTTATCGAAAATACGTAAAATACATTCCGATAATTAATTAATCGCTAGAGATAAATTATATGTATAATAAGAATCATAAAATAACCTAAATAATATTTAGGAATATTTATTTGTACTATATATAAATTTACATGTAGGTATAATACGCGTAATTACTTTAAATACGTAAAATGTACTAAAAATAATACTAAATAATTAAAGAAGATTCATAATTAATTAAGAAAAAATAAAGAAAAATCATAAAAAATAAGGAATGATCCAAATTTGGGTCGTGGCAGCTAGGGAAAGCAAGAAAAAATTTAGCCAATTAAATTATAATAACACAAAAGTCAAATTGGAATAAAATAAGGCAATTGTCTAATCAAATTAATACACAATAATTTCCCTCAAGCTCTATAAATACTCTAAATTTTTCAAAATCTCATTTTGGATGTCAAGAAGTTTAGAAAAATAGAGAGAGTTAATATTGAGAGAAAATTAGGATTTTACAAAAATTTAATAAAAATCTATGCAATTAGGGCTTGTAAGGAGAACCTAGACCTGAGGAGCAGCTGGGAGTGGACGGCCACCACTACCATACAGTGGTGGCAGCGCCCCAGGTAGGTCGACACACCCATGGCCACCGAAGGTAGCCAAAGCCATTTAAATCGGTGAGTTTAATTTCTAGCCCGATTTTGTGTAATTTTGTAAAAATATTAAATATTCTTATAAAATTATGAAACTTGTTATTCTGAAATATTTTTGCATTTAGTTTTTAGAAAAAATATTATTTTGATGAAAATATGTCTCGTGATATATGGTTTTTAAGAAATTATACAAAACCGAGCATGTTTCGATTTAGAAATAAATGACCTAAAGAGTGTATTTTTTAGCCCAAAATTTTTGTATAGACTATTTATATGATATAAAACAGTGCTATGAAGCCCGTTTTGAAAAATTAATTTTCAAAATTTTTAGATAATTTTTAGGCCTTAAAATGGGACATAAAATGGGTAATTTAAGGTTAATAAAGTAATTAAATAGTTAATTACTGATTTAGTAAATAATTATATGTTTTAGAATGTTAAAATCTGATGAAGTATGATACTTGTAGCATTTAGGGTATTAGATGTAATTATTAAGTTAATTATGTAGTAAATAAGTAATAGGGAAAAATAGTAATAGGGAAAAATAGTAAATTTTAAGTTAATTTTGTAAATTAAGGTAATTAGGTGTAAAATCTGATTTAGGATGAATTTAGACATTTTGAAATAATAATTGATGTTGGGAGATGGTAATTAGAGTAATAAAAATATTAGCTGTGTATTATATATATAACAAGTAATTGTACGTAATACACAATTATTAGAAATATAATAAATAGAAAATATTAGGATAAAAATTGATATTATATAAATAATAGAGATATATAATAAATCTGATAGAAAACTTAAATTTATGTAATTATAAGAAAAGTGTAAAAATTTCTCACATCAGGAGTAAATTCGGTACACTAATACGAATTTAAGTGTACCGAGTGGAATAAAATACTGACTAGGAGTAATGATGATATTTAGGATATTTGGAAGTAATGTGATTAATTTCACATTATGAGTTAAAACAAGTTTCTATAGTTCAGGTATAAAACAACACTTAAAAATTGAACTAGAATCAAATTTAGAAATCGATGCGAAAACTGAACCTGAACTTGGCCCCAAACCCAGAATAATTGTAAAAGATTTGAGAACCTAGATAATTAGACCTATTAAACTCTAAACAAAAGATAACAATAAGCGTTATAGGATAAAACCAACCTATAATAATTATATAAAAAACTAAAACTACGTTTGTGTTATAGGGATGATCGGCGATGACCTGAGTGAGCTAGATCTCGAATGAGTGAGCAAGGAATCCAAGTAAGTTGGGATTAATATGTTATTGTATTTTGGAAGCTTGAGATTATACTTGATTGTTTTGTTAGATAGTCGATTGTGTGCATGTGCTTAATTATGAGTGATGCTATGATTCTAGTTATTGTTCTGGCTTGTATTGTATGATTTGTATGAAATGATTTATCACCCTAAACTTGACCTAATTAAATATACGACCTGTAATCATAATCGGACTTATATGGCAACCCATTAAGGGAAACCCAAGATTCTTCGGCTAAATACCGACTCCTTCGAAAGAGATAGAGCAGGATTGCACAATGATCCCTTCTTCATCCTTAGTCGAACTAAGTAACAGGAGATGAGGTCGCGGCGAGGGTGAAGTCAATGGTTCAAAGGTAGTCGCAAGAGGAGCGATATCTCCATTGCACAAGCTTAGGTTTGGACATGAGCTGTTACATTAACGGCAACTCCTCAACCCGAATTAGAGTGGGTGCAATTTATCTAATCTCACAACGGGTCGGACAACGTCGTACAATGGAATTTGCTTGAACATGCATTGTACTTAATAAGTTGGTAGATAACCTTATTATGTTTATGGTATAGGTTTAATTCCTCCATCCTGACTTACTGAGCTGTGGTTGCTCACATCCATATAGACATCGTATAAGTGTTGGCAAAGAAGCGGCTTACAATTACTTTGAAGCTAGCAACTATTGGATTCTGAGGAGTAAGGAAAAACATTTGAAGAATAAACATATATTTTTAAGGTCTAAGTTTTTATTTTAGAATTTTTCATTTCTGAATAATGTAATAACTAGAACTATATTACGATGAAATATTGTAAACGTTAATTGTAATAACTAAAGTATAGTGTATATATATATATTTTCTCACTTTCTTAGGTAAATAATTTATTTAAATTACAAACTGTTTACTTCAAAGCGAGTTAGCCGTAGATGCCTTATGTAAATTAGGTCTAGAATAGCGGTTGTAAAGCCAACTTCTATCTTAGAATGGTTTACACAATGAGACTGTTACAACTCTACCGCTTCAGAGCATGATACTATGCAACACCTACCACTACCTAAAGTTCCACCAAAGCCAATTGGTGAAGCTACTTCATCATCTTTACAGCAAACATATGGCTCGTCTTCTTTAATCATTAGAGTAATCAAGAAGTTTATGGAAAAGATACTAAAGAAGTAAAGACTTTTAACACACAAGGTAGATTATGCCTTGAAGAGGCAAGACTCAATCATGGTATGCTTGCATATGCAACCACTATCCCCACCTCTTATGCCAGAGCTTAACTCAAATAAGGAGTCAAATGGGAGCATGAGATTGAGGAAGAGGATGACAATGAAGATGAAGAATTAATGTTTCATACACTTTTATTTTTTTAAAAGACTCAATTTAATGTTTCTCTATTTTAGATGATTGTAATACCTAACTTATATACTATTTCTTTCTCCTTCTTAGATAAGTGTTTTTCTATTTTTTACATTTTTAAAGTTTTGCAAGAGATTAAAATTTGGCACTTAAATCAATATTAGTAGTTCTATTTAGTTTATTTCGTTTAGTTTAATCTTTTTGTTTTCTTAGTTAGCTCGTTTTTAATGCAAAGAAACTCCGTAATACGCGTAAACTTTAAAAGCACAATTTACCAACAAGTATACTAGATCGTGTATGTAGTAATAAAAGACTGGTGAAACTAGGTCGTTCTCATAGAGATTAAGACTAGCTCTCAACTATATTAGTCCTACCTATCTCTAGACAAACTGAAATATACTAAAACAAAAAGAATGTAAATCTACTTCTAATTAATATAAAATATTAAATCTACTTCTAATTAATAAAGAAAATATAGGAAACCAACACCTAAAAGATTAATCAATGAACTAGCAAATTGGAACATTAGATTGATTTTAACGATCACGATATTAAAATATATCACATTTGACTATTGGATCCTTGAATGGTTTAGATTATTTCCTTCGATTTCTCTCTTGAGTTGTCAAAGTAATGAAGTATAAACTCACAATCTCTCGAGGTATGAATTATCCTAAATAATTAACTAAGGTTATTATTTCTAGAAAAGATTATTTAGTTAATTAACCATTTTATGTTCTAAACCCTATTCCAATAACAATACATAATCTCTTACGTCTTATTTGTAATTCGATGTTAGTTTGTCATGAAATAGATTGAGTCAATTTTATTCTTCTCATATTTTAACACAATCTAACATGTATTCCATATTAATAGAACACATGCTCAACAACAAAAAATAGCAAAAATATCAATGTTCAAATATTTAATATAGAAATATCATGAATCTATCAATCTAATATTTGAAGAAAGAAGGCTAATTCATAATTATATAAAACACACAAATCAAAAAAGGAATAAAGAAATTCATAAATAAAAATTAAGAAAAAGATAGAAAAAACTTATTCTTTATCGTAAAAATTGAAAATCCCTAACGTTCAACTTCTCCGTTTATTAGCCATATTAAACCGATTAAATTAGAAGAACCTAAAACAAAGGAATAACTACTCTCTGAAAAATAAAAGAGTAGCCACTGTGATACCGTCCGTTCCCCCATCTGCAGCCGAAGTCTGTGAATGTCTATTCTTTAGTTAATATCTTTTTCAATCTCCAAAACAAATCTTTTTCAAAAATATTCCTTTAGCCATGAATGGCTCGGCTTGAATATTCTCGCATGTTCAATCTCGATGGGTTGGATTCATGCTTCATGAATTTGCATGGAAAGAATTTTTGGACAGTGGGCTTCCGATTAATCAACATGCGGCCGATCTTGAATGCATGGACATAGGGCTGGACTTGAGATTTAAGTGGGCTTCCGATTTGCTTGACTGGGACGTGAATTTAATTTCAGGCTTGACACAGGTGATCATGTAACTTTCTAATCTTTGTATTATTTTTCAACACAGCTCCCGATATGACAATGTTAAATATTCATGTAATTTTCTAGTCATATTTTAAATAAACTAGCATGACTTTTAACATAATATTGTCAACTAATTGTATCAATCTTAAAAAACTAATAACTATTTCAATTTAATTTCAAATTGAGTGAAACTTAACTCATTCTTTTCTTTTTCTTCTCAATTATTTATTAAAGATCTAGAATAAAAAAAAAATTCTAATTAACTACCAAATATTCACAAAATATCAAAAATGCCATAAAACCCCATTCATAAATATGTGTAATAAAGTACTTATCAAACTCCCCCACAATTATATTTTTACTCGTCCTCGAGCAAAATAAATTAAAAACATGAAAAATTTACACGAACAAGAAATTCACTTAACCTATTACATAAGAAAATTAACCATTTATCACATTCAACCAAAGCTTAGTCTCAATTTGCATTCTATCAATTCAAAAATTTAGTTCCTTAGCAACTTTATTTCATAACTCTATTTAACCATATAATCATACGTTAAAACACAAAATACCTAAGTACCAGGTATTAAAACAATACTAAAGCTCAAGAGCCAATTTATACAAATTAGAGTATTACTCATATCATTTAACTAAAGATTAATAAACTTAAGATCAAGTTTAACATCTCCCTAATAAAAAAAAATCATTAAAATTTTATATACCTCGCTAAAATATATACACTTCCTTCTATCATCTCTCCAAACATTATAATTCAAAGTAAATACATATTACATCTACTTATTCCCTAATCATTCCCTTAGTATATATTTTCATTGGAAGACTTTTCAATTCAATTAAATTGCTTTATTTATGCACAATTACTTTAATTGAGCATATTGGTAGTGAAATTGAAACCTTGTTCTTCTAATGGGCTAAGGTGAATTCTTACTAACTTATCCTCACATTGGTAACGGGAAATGACCTTACTCTTTAGAAGGACCAAAGTTGATTCTTATCAACATGATAATTTTATTTCATTTCATTTCCTTTTTCTCTTTTTTAACCTCCAGCTAAATTTATTTTTCAAGGGATTTTCAAGAAATATATTTCATATGTTCATTTACTATGAATTATAAGATTCTAAAAACTTTTGAGGAATGAGCATACACCAAAAGCAAGCATAAAAATAAAAATAAGTAACTCTTAATCAGTGACATTACCCTGATCTTAAGTCCAAAATCAAATCCTAAATAATATGTAACTTTACTTTATATAGATTATACAATTCAACTTTAGCATTGTGTAACAAGGTCATAAATAATCAAGTAAAATTATGTACAAAATCGAAAAATTTTACCAAAAAAAAAAAAGTTGCTATTTCATCAATTTGAATGAAATCAAAGCTTAAAGTACGTTATAACCAACATCATATTAAAAATATCACTTTATCCCTCCCCTTACACTTAAACTATACAGTATCCCCAATGTACAAAACAAAATAATGAAAAGCACAAAAAGGAAAAAGAAAAAGCGAACCAATACTTCACTTGAGATAATGATTATCTTGTTAGTCGTGTAAATCCTTCCCATGTCATGCAGCCAATTCCTCCAATATGCCTAATGCCCTGCCATCTACACATTGAACATAAAAGATCAAGTTGACTAAAAAAATAAAATAAAATAAAACAAAACAAAAATGAAAAGCGATAAAGTAAAATAAGATAGTGGCTTGCCTCCCACCCAATGCTTGGTTTATAGTTATCAACCTGAATATCTAGCTTTTATTCATGGTAGATCAAATTGGGGCTTACTTTCATGTAGTCTATCTTATACGTTTCTCATGTTACTTATTTTGACTAGTGTCAACCTCTACTCCATGTGAAACATCAATTACTATATTAGTTTTACTAGAAGGAAGGTCTCTCTTTTTCCATCGCTTGTAAATATTCACATTGAACTCTTCATCTCCAACATTCAATGATAATTTACTATTCATAACATCAATCACAACTCCAGCAATAACCAAAAAATGGGCACCCTAGGATGTTGAAATCCTTGAAC
The DNA here is from genome assembly GCA_024138015.1 of Lumnitzera littorea. Taxonomy (NCBI): domain Eukaryota; kingdom Viridiplantae; phylum Streptophyta; class Magnoliopsida; order Myrtales; family Combretaceae; genus Lumnitzera; species Lumnitzera littorea. Next base: position 87,728,106 of record JAMXBB010000001.1, read on the forward strand.
CTTCTTTCATGTCTAAAACAATGAAATCCACAAGGAATATAAATTTGTCAACCTTAATCAAAACATTCCCAATCAATCCTTGAGGTCTTTTAGTGGATCAGTCTGCTAATTGAATAGTTGTCTCTGTCTTCTTCAATACATCTCCTAATCTTAATTTCCTCACCACTGAAAGTAGAATCAAGTTTACACTAGCACCTAAGTCACATAAAATAGACTTAAATAATAGATTACCTATAGTGCATTCCAATGTAAACTTAGCTGGATCGTTCAACTTAAGAGGAAGAGTATCCTTAATTTGCATTAGTGCACTCTTGAGACAACATAAGCATCCCTTGCCCATTTAACCTTCTTTTCTTACTAAGAAACTCTTTGAAAAACCTTTTATAGTGAGGTATATATTCTAATATATTTGCAAATGGGATGTTTGTGTACAGTTTTTTAAACATCTCCAAGAACTTGGCATATTGCTCATCATCTTACTTCTTTTTAAACCTTTTTAGATAAGGTATTGGTGACACAATTAGATATACCATGGGCTCAATAACTTTAGGAGTAGACTCCTACTATGCCACTTTCTTCTTTTGCTTGGATTTAAAAACAGCAACATAATTTGAACCAACTTATTTGTCTAACCTCAATGTAACTCCATACAATGGCTTAATAGGGGGTTTTTGAACTTACAACACTATTAATCTTTTTCTCTAATCTCGCAAAAATCCTATAGTCATATTAATAAGTTTCTCAAATACAACTTCCCAAACTAGTTTTTCAACTTCGATAAACTCCTCACTAGGTACTATTGAATCATGGTATGTGTCATTTGATACAATAGTTGGATTTAAAGTTTTTATCTTATCACTTAGAGCCTCAACTCTCTCTAAAGTACTTAGCTCAATTTGTTGTATGGTAGCCAAGTTGTCTAATATCTATGCAATTTGAGTCAATCATTGGCTTTTAAATTATGTGTCCCACTTCTACATTAATCTATCCTTATCTCTTAAAGAGCTTGCTTCTTCTCATAGCTCAAGTTTTCTAAATTTATAGAAGGTCTCACAGCATTGTCTTGTAATAAAAAAGTGGGGTTGTGGTGCCACTCTAGATTGGAGGTATTATAACACATCCCTTAACTCTCTTCAACTTAATGGCTGTTAACATAGTTGACCTATTTTAAACATAAATTTTTAGATGGGGGCAAAAGAATTGCATACCTGACATTATGAGTGGTAATGTAGGCTACCACATGATTCGTAAATTATTAGAAGATTGAATTGTGAAGTAGATATGAGTCTTTCTACCTAAGTAGTCAAAGTTGTTCCCTAATTTATCAACTATATGATCATATGAACCTCATGTACCTAAGTAGCTCTTCTTTATGTCACTCTCTTAGTCTACCAATTATAAGAATTTTTTGCCATCTCTTCAATTAGCTTATTAGCATCATTTGATAACTTATTCATCAATGAACCTTCAAAAGCTGCATCTAACATCATTTTTAAGTGGGCTCCTAAACCATGATAAAATGTTTGAATCAATAACCAAGTAAGAAGCCCATGATATGGACATCTTCTCAATAAGTCCTTGAACCTCTCTGAAGTCTCAAATAAGGACTCGTCATTTTACTGCTTACAATATCAGCTTAACAGCATAGGCTAGTGGAAAGAACCTCATTAAAAAATATTTTACCATTTGATTCTATGTGGTGAACGTGCCAATTGGAAGGGATTTCAACCAACTTTTTGCCTCATCTCGTAAAGAGAAGGGAAATATTCTGAGTTTAACTACATCATCTAATGCCCCATTATACTTGACAATCTCATAGATTTGAATAAAATTTACAATGTGCTCATATGGGTCATCATTAGCAATGCCTCTAAATCGGTTGGTTTGAATCATTTGTATAAGCTCAGGCCTTATCTCGAAACCATTGGCCAAAACAAATGGCTTAATGATTACATACTTGGCTCCACCAACTATAGGCACTTTATACTCCCTGAATACATGATTGTTAACTTATACATTAGCCATCTTTATTCTCAAATCAAAGTTCTAATACTTCGTTATCTAATTAGCCAATGTAAGTTTCTTTCAATCTCTTAATCAAATGGCACAAGTTCTACCCTCTAAGTTCTTTTCACAAAAGATACGTATAGAAGAAAATAAAACAAAAGCAGTAAATTAGAATCTAATAAAAACTAACAAAAGAAAAAAATATAGAATGTTTTTATATTTTCAATTCTTTTTTTCCTTTTCTTGTGACCAACAAAAAAATCAAAAGTTAACTAAACATAATTAAAATCTAAGAAACAACAAAATAAACACCTAGTTTACAAGCAGTCCTAAAAACTATAAGTAACACCATATTCTCCAACAACAGTGTCAAAAACTTGATACGTATAAACTTCAAAAGCGAAATTTACCAACAAGTATACTAGGTCATGTGTGTAGTGATAAAAAACCGATGAGACCAGGTCGTTCTTAAAGAGATCAAGACTAGTTTTTAACTGTATTAATCCTACCTATATCTATGCAAACCGAAATATACTAAAATAAAAGAATATATATCTACTCCTAATTAATATAAAATATTAAATCTACTTCTAATTAATAAAAAAAATATATAGGAAAGATTTATCAATGAACTAGTAAATTGAAACCTTAGATTGATGTTAATAATCATGATATTAAAATATACCATATTTGACTATTGAATTCTTAGATGGTTTAGATTATTTCCTTTGATTTTTCTCTTGAGTTATTAAAGTCATTAAGTATAGACTCACATTTTCTCCAAGAATGAATTGCCTTAAATAATTAACTAAGTTTTTTTATTTTTAGAAAAAGATTATTTAGTTAATTAATCATTTTATGTTATAAACCTTAATCCAATTACAATGCATAATCTCTTACGTCCTGCTTGTAATTTGATGTTAGTTTGTCAAGGAATAGGTTGAATCAATTTTATTCTTCTCAGATTTTAACCCAATTTAACATGTATTTCATAATTAATAAAACACATGCTCAATGACAAAAAAAATCAAGATTATCAATATTCGAATATTTAATATAGAAATATCATGAATCCATCAATCCAATATTCAAAGAAATAAGGCTAATTCATGATTATATAAAGTATACAAATTACAAAGAGAATAAATAAATTCATAAATAAAAATTTGGAGAATGATGGAAAAGACTTATTCTTTATCATAAAAATAAAAAAATCTATAACCTTTAATCTTTATACAAATTAACTTCTCCGTTTATAATTGATGTAAATCCTATTAAATTACAAGAACCTAAAAACAAAGGAACAACTACTCTCTGAAAAATGACCCAGTGGCTGCTGTGATGTTTCCATTCGTTCCCCCATCCGCAGCCGAAGTCTATGAATGTCTATTCTTTAGTTAATATCTTTTTCAATCTCCAAAACAAATCTTTTTCAAAAATATTCCTTTAGCCATCATGATTTGAACCATAAAATCAACACGAGCATGTCTGATGTGGACTGAGCCCTGGTCTTCTAACTTGCAATGTCCCTAGCTTGGCCATGCATTGAACATTTACTGGCAATTGGATTGAGCAAAACAAGATGGACGGTGGACATTCTTTCAGTTGAGGTGGACGCATGGCTCGGCTTGAATATTCTCGATCCCACGGCATGATTATTTAAATTCACTTTGCATGGCCTTCAATTCGTTGGACATGATTCAACTTCGGTGGATTGGATGTTGACTTGCGTGGCCATGACTTGGACATCGAACGTGATGTGTTGGATTCATGCTTCGTGAATTTGTATGGAAAGAATTTTTGGACAGAACATGTAGCCGATCTTGAATGCATGGAAGTAGGGCTGGACTTGAAATTTACGTGGGCTTTCGATTTGCTTGACTGGGACGTGAATTTAATTTCAGGCTTGGCATACCTTGTGACATGATCATGTGAAATGTGAAATCATCATGTAACTTTCTAACCTTTATATTATTTTTTAACATAGCTACGACCATGCCAAATAATCATCTAATTTTCTGGTTGTATTTCAAATAAACCAACATGACTTTTAGTACGATTTTGTCAATTCATTATGTTGATCTTCAAAAGTAAGTAATGATTTCAATTCAACTTCAAATCAAATGAAATTGGATTCATTCTTTTCCTTTTCTTCTTAATTATTCATCAAAGATCTAGAATAAAAAAAATATTTTCTAATAAAGTATCAAATATCCATAAAAATATTAAAAACACCATAAAACCATTTTGTAAATATATGTAATAAAGCACTTATTAGTTAATGAAATTCAATTTCGGACTTCACATTTTTCAAGATGAATACAAAAAACTAGAAAAGTTTCAATTCCTTTTTATTTTTCTTTCTTTCCCACTTTTGTATTTTGATTTGCATTTATAGTATACACATTGGGGACAATGTGCAATTAAGTGTAAAGGGAATGTTAGATTATGTATGATATAAATTAGAAACTCACTTAAACTTTTGACAATTTTTCTTATATCAATTTTTTTTTAAATTTGCACCTCCCCCACAAAAGCAAGCATAGAATTTTTTTCAAATATTTTTTTTTTTTCAAATTTACCCTTATCCTTTATGAATTTTGAATACTTTGCTAAATTTAAGTTATTAAATCTTTAAGATTCAAAGTTCCCATCACTTAAACTTAGAGTTAGACTTGAGATTACAATAAATATCAATGAGTTAAAGACCAATTATTTTGATTTCTAAGGTTAATTCTAGAGAACATTTATCTATTCTTTTTTTCAAAAATTTTTAGATTGGATGAATAGAAAAAATTTGTCCTTTAAAAAATCAAAGTAGTTAGAGGTTTAAAGTAAATAATTAAATTGATATAAGTATTTGCTAAAGATTAGTATGAATCGATCTTGATCCTTTAGAAGAGCAAAACTTTTTCCCACTACCCATAAGAAAAAGCGAAATTAGTTAGTGTTATTAAGGATCAACCTTGATCCCTCAAAAGGGCGAGCTATTTTCCTACTATAAACACCTCATTTTTGCCATATAAATTTTTAGGTTTGGATTTGATAGGTTTACATTATTTTTTTTAATTGGTTAGTTTAATGGAATTAGTGGTTAATAAAATAAGATAATTAGTAAGTCTATTAGATTAATAATTTGTTTAATTTAATTGTTTTAGGCATTAGGATTTAAATTTTTAGTTATTTTAGTGGTCAAGATGAAAAATAGAGGAATTAGAATTAATAGATTATTTAGCTTAATTGTTTTAGTATAGGTTTTTTTCTTTTTTATGTGTAGGATTATTGAAATTTTTTTCACACGCGCCATCTTCAATCATAAGCTCAAAAAGCTCAAAACAAAGGCCGAAAATGGAGTTTTAGATCCCAAATTTTTCTACATAAAATCTAACCAAATTTTCATTGATTTTTATGAAAAAAATTAGTGTAAATCTTTGATTATTTCATGTAGATACAATTTATCTTCAAGGATTTACATAAATGTAAGCAAATTTAAAATTTAAAATATCACATTTTATTGCTTAAGATTTTTTATTCAATTTAAGCTTATCTTAGAGTGCACTAAAATTTTGTTTACGAGTGTTCTGTCAATAAGATTATGCACTAAATCATTAGACACAATAAAAAATTTGGGTAAAAGTTCTTGAAAATCAAACTAATACACACTTTCTCTCTTTAACTTACTATCTAATATACACATTTTCTCTCTAGATGTTCTTTGGTTTCACACAAAATCGAAGAAAAACAATATCTTTAATAGCATCTAGAGGTTGAAAAGGGTAGAAAAAACCCAAACTTTGAGTTTGTTTCTTCAAGTATCAATTAGATTAAAGGTTTGGGTTTTGGGTGCTCAAGTTGATAAATATCAACTCCTCTTAGATGCAAACCACTACCAAAGCCGTGACCAACATAACCACTACTGCTACTGTAGACCCCCATATACACCTGCAACCTACAAAATACAAATCTAACCGTTTTGTGGTTGAAGAAGGTTTCACTTGTTTTTTTTTTTTTATAGTTCTTTTAGCTTTCTTTTTGTCATTATTCATGTTAGTATAGTTTCATGTTAGTAAAATCATCTATTTAGATATGTATATTTTTTCTTTTCTTTAGTATCCACTGTCAATATTATTAATATTAACACTCTTTAGTAGCATGTATATATAAATTCACATATTCGCGTTTTTTAAAAAAGAAAAACTTGCATAAAATCTTTTTTTTTTTCAATCTTGCATAAAATTGCATCTTTTTTTAAATTTTTTCATAAAAATAGAAATATTTTTTAAATATAGCATAAAAGTCGAATCTTTATCATACAAAATTGTATCTTTTCATATCTTTTCTAAAAAAATTGCATAAAATTCACATTTTCCATAAAGATCATATCTTTTCAAAATATTTATATATCTTGCATAAATTTATATCTTCCATAAAATTCATATCTTGCATAAAAATTCATTGTTTCCTAAAATTTTGCATCTTTTCCATAAAATTCATATTTTTCACAAAATTTGCATACTCCCATTAAAATTGCATACTCTGAATTACATATTCACATGGTGTCTTCTAACTTTCCTTTGGGAAAAAAAGTTTTATCACATAAAAAAAGGATTTTTCTTGAATAAGAAAATCATTTTTGTTTTTTTTTTTTTCAAAAAGTAGGTTCTCTTAGACTTTATTAAAATGTGACAATAAAATTAGGCTTTTATTAAATAAAGTAAACTAGAGAAAAACGTAAACTTGGTGCTTTTCTCATAAATAAAAGCAACCCATATACTAAATTTTTATTATTAAAATAAAAAAAGAACTACAATGATTTAATCCCAACTAATAGATGATGCATCGATACATTGATACTTTTAGGATAACCTTAAAAAAATAAGAAAAGGTTTTTTATTTGAAGGAAATTTGGAAATTAAAGAGTCATTAAAAATCTTTTTTCTTGTATTTTTATGTTCTTTGTTGTTTTTGTGTCCTCAGAAAAATTATAAAAAATTAAAACACATTAATTGAGTTTTTTTTTTTTTTTTTGTAATTTTTCACGTTGTGACAATGTCTTAATAAGTTAGCCTCTAAATTTAAAATTTATAGTAAAAAAATTTCAAAAAGAGTTTTTTTAGAAGATTAGCAAGCTAGTAGCTTGATTAAGGTTTTTGCACTCAAAAACTGTAATTTTTTTTTAAATCAATTTTACTGGTTAACAACTCATAAATTATTATCAAAAATATTGTTTAAAACATTTTTTTAAAAGGAAAATATTTTCCTTAATTTTATGGCGAATAATCTATATTAAGTAAGTTAGGCTTAATATAAATTAAAATACAGCTTAATAAAGTTGGTGAATCCACTAAGGAAGCTAGTGGGCTAGCTATGTAGGAGTTAAAAAAAATTAATTAATGGGCCTTTATTTTTATTTCTTTTATTTTATGTTGTGTATTATATAGTTGTATTGATTAGGTTTTTAATGATGTAGGCTCATTAGAATGAATACAGCCCAATGGGCCAAAGTTTGGGGAAATTTAAGGGTTTATTTTCTTTGTACTATATATGTGTGCTCTAATGTGGTCGGACATAGGCCACCTTAGGAAATAAGGATGAGATGCCATTGCATAGCCTTTAAGTTGTAGGAGTCCTTACCCCACCTAGTAATAATAGACGAGCCTACTCTTACTTTGATGTAATCTATGAATCATTTTCCCAAGAATGTATCAGGCTATATGGCTTAAGACCCATTGACCTTACCCTCTTAAATCATTTTAAAGTAAAAGGGATCAGTAATTTCTAAATTATAGGAACTTAAGGAAAATTGTAATACCCATGGCCAATTGGGCTTTACTTTCAAAAAAATATTTTAGATATTCATACACTTATATATATAAGTGTGCATGAGCCTTGTTTAAAAATAATAATAAAATAAATATTTTAGAAATTTGTATTCTTATATGTATAAGTGTCCATGAATATTGACTACAGATTTATGATAATTCTACCCCCTTTAATTTACTAATTATCAATCTTTGCTATATTACATGCGTGAGTAGCATATTGCATCAAGTTTATTTATGTTTTAATTTGTTTTTATGTTATTTATTTTTCTTTTTTTTTGTATTATACACGATTGTCTGTAGATATTGTCTTGTATTATATATGTCTTATATATTGTAGGTTTTTTTTTTCCGTATAAGTAAAAGGTTGTGCAAAAAATAAATAAATAAAATAAAATAAATTGAGTAGCTACAAAATTATTAATATTCTTTAGTAATCTTGTTGTAAATTTTATTATAATCTTTGTAAATAGACATGTAAACTTTATATTTAATGTAAACTATAGATATGGAAAGCTAAGGCAACGTCAACCCCGAGGCCATCAACAAACTACAACTTGACAAGTATTCATTCCTTAAGGGTGTCTTAGAACACTAGTTGACTCAACTTGCACCTGTCCAGCAAGACCATATTCGCAAGAGAATTGGCCTAATTATTTCACTTGTGGAAGTCTGGCTCCATTGACCACTAATTTAAGCCCCAATCCACTTTTCGGATCTAAAATCTTCAACTTTTAGGTTGGTCCACATGTGTTAACACCCACTCTCAAAGAATATTCTTAGTTATAGAATGCTCCATCTTTTGAAGCAAGGATAAAAGTTTTGGCTCTCAAAGTCTAATCTAAAAAGGCATTTTTTACTTTATTGGGAATCAAAAGGGCAACCTTGTTTCCTCTCTTGTCAACATTCAAGAAAAAGTGTATTCATATTTTAAAGCTAGTTGAATGGTTTTCAAGCCTAACCACTTATAGAAAGAACCATAAGAATTTTTTGTTGTGGGTATGAAGCCTAGGTCGAAAAGCGAGTGAATTCCTTTATCGTAGTAGTGTTTATGACAATCTTATTCCCTTATGTATGGTCACATCCACTTCAGGGTAGCTGAGCTTGTAATACAATTCTTAGTTGAGAAATCTTATATACTAACCTTATTAATAGAGTAGTTCAAAACTTTGACTTGTCTAAGAAAGCAAGGGCATGGGTATTTCAAGGCCAATCCTTTAACCCTAATTGTCTGGTTCTTAAGTCACATACAGGGTTTTGGTAAGAATTTACTTGGAGCACCCTTGAGGAGGCACATGAACCTCATTAATGACTTTACTCCTCATCTTACAGTGTCGTAAGGTAATAGAATGGAAGAGTGGGTTAAAGCGATAAAGGAAATGCAACCCATAGATTTTATGTGGATTGCCAAGTGGAGTAGTTGCATCTGAGCTATCTTACGATGTAAGAGTCCCTCTTATAGGTATTACCAACTGTACAACGTATTTCCTAGCTTATTTCATCGGAAAATTAGGCTCTGTTCAAGAAATCACTTGTATGGACTCACTGGAAACAATAACTTTGAGTTATCAAGACCTTTGTTTTTCCTCAGCCGTCTTGACCAAATGATTTGGGAAAGAAGAAAAGACAAAAAGATGGTAAACTTAGGGATGTTAAGTGGTAAAGTTAAGGAATATCGAGCTATTAAGTAATTCATTTGTAACTAGTTGAAGAAGACCAAAGAAATCCAATATGAAGTATCAAACGTGTTCAAACATGAATTAAAGCTAGAAAACCTCTCACCTACCAAGTAGACCTATCGGGATACCATACGAGCCAAGGTTAAGGTCCAATCCCAAGAAGGAAAAAGATCATTGAAGAACTAAAAAGGGAAATTGAGAGGTTGCTCGAGTAAAATAGGTTCCTAAAGGGAAACATTTGAGAATTAGATGCCACTGTGCGAATACTCATGAGAGAGATTGTACCTGTAAACCCCGTAAATTTATCCTTTTGATTATAGAATCGAATTTACATACTGTAGATAATTTCCTTAAGTTAACAGAGTCAATTAATTGAAAATCGATTAAAATTTTAAACTCAAAACCTGAAACAAATATAAAAAACTCTAACTTATCAATCGAAACTCTAATTGTATGCGAAAACCCTAAACCATAAATATGTGTAACTGCAAGAGATAGACCCTGAATTAAATAAAAGCCTTATTCGCATATAAAAACCTTAAATTGTATATGCACGTACATATGAGAGATCAAACTCGAACTTGATCAAAATCTAAACAAATTAAAACTTTAAACTTTTTAAATACTATCAAACTCTATTTCAATTTTCCTTAATTTAACTTATATTAAGTCTAACCCGCTTAATACAGATTACTCAACATAAAATTAAGAAAAAATATTTTTCATAAAAAAATGTGCAAAAAATATTTAAAAAAACAATTGAAGTCGCCAGCTAGTTAAACTGATAAAAAGTAAAATTAGGATTTTTAAGTGGGAAAACACTTATTTAGCCATTGGTTCTCAAATATTTAAAAAAATAATTTTTATAAAATCAAACTAGAAAATTTAAGTTTGAGGACTAACCTATTAAGACTAAGTCACTATGTAAAAATAAAAAAAAAAAACTAATAGGATTTTATATCTTATAATTTTTTTAAAAATGCTAAGATATGTATAGATATGCATAAGTGTAATCAAAATGAATTTTTTTATTACAAGTTTTAAAAAAAATTATTTTTTTACAGTTACCTTAGAGGTGCTTACATATTCGCTAGTTGGGATCAAATCAACATAATTCTATTTTTTTTTTTTAAGATTTAGCGAGTTGATTCTTTTTAATTTAAAAAAATTGAGTTGGATTTACATTATTTAACGATTTATTATTTTTTTTAAAAAAAACTAAAGATCTAACTACATTAATCTATTTTAAAAAACCTAACTAACTAAATCTTTTGAAAAGACTCAAGTTAAGATTTTTAATTTTAAAAAAAACCACTATGTGTCAAAAATTTATTTTTATAAAACCCTACATGCAAGATTTATACAAATCTATTGAGATATGCAATTTAAATACACATCTTTACCAAAGATATGTATCTATATCTAAAAATGCAATTTTTATGAAAAAATGTTATTTATCTAAAAAGATGTAGTTTAATCTAAAAGATGTAATTTAGTCTAAAATATATGATTTAGATACATATCTTCACCAAAGATATGAATCTCAAAAATGCAATTTTATAAAAAAAAAACGTAAGATGCAATTTAGATATATATATTCACAAAAAATATGAATCTTGGAAAAAATATGTAACGATATCTAAAAAAAATGTAATTTTATGAAAAAGATGTAAGATATAATTTAGATACATATTTTTACTAAAGATATGAATCTCAAAGAAAATATACAACTATATCTAAAAAAATGCAATTTTGATAAGAAAAAAAAATCCCATTACACTGGACGGTGGAATACTGATGTGAGTGAATGTAAGCAGTAATGTAAGCAGTAAGGTCAGTGTGTGTAGACCATGTTGTATGTTGGACATAAGGATGCTTTTGTGTGGAGTTTGGGAATTTTGTACAATTGTGAAACATGAATTGAAAAACGTAAATTTTTTACATGCCCGTTTCCTCTATTTATAAGCTATAGATTTAAATCTTTTGAATTTTTTTGGATATAGATTTTATCTTAACAAATCCAATATTCGAAAGATATGATAATAGCCGATTTAAATTCATTGAAAATTTAAACCAGTTTTTAGAAACCCTATATTGATTTAGGCTTTCTATCTTGGGCCCAATTCAATCCATTTTAATTTAGCCCAAAATATAGACTAACCTATTTAACAATTCCTAAGTCTATTTAGCCTAATATAAATTAGATAAAAAAACCCACTTTATATTGGACTGGACTAAAAATATTTTTAATGAAACCTGACTATTTAATACTCTGAATTTATTAAATTAAATGTATATGTTCAACCATTGTTCGATCTGACCATAAACGATTTACTTGACTCGACACTTTTATTATTATCATTTTTTATTTTATTTTATTTTTAAAAATAATAACAATTTGCTAAATCTGACCTAATAAGAAAAAATAATCGTAAGGATGGCAAAAAAGAGGTATTTATAAACACATAAACTTACCCTAATAATGATAAAACCCTAATTGAGTATAAATATTGATCAATACGTTAAATTGCATGAAATCGTTAACTAACAGATGTAGATAACTTCCAAATGCTAATAAGTGTGAGAGTACTAAATTAATTTATAAATTTGATAATATTATTATATAATTATTAAAAATATATACATACAAATCAGTATTATATGAATTTAATTATTTGAATCTAATTTTAGTATTATTTTGTTGTTTATATGTTATATATAATTAATATAAATTATATATCTTATAATTTTCTTTATAATTAGAATATATATTACTATAAATATTGTTCATAGTATTAGAAATATTTAGAGGAAATTCAAAATTTTATTTTATATAATTATTTCCTTATTTCCCTCATTTTTCTTTTATTCCTTATTTTTCCTTTTTATCTTCTTTTTCCCCTTCTAAATTATAATTGTTACTTGTACACAATATTATTATTAAATTATTATTCTAATGTTAACTAAAAGTCAACATGTCACTTTGCATTAAATCTCCTTTATCTCTTCCTTTTCTTTTCTTTTTCTCTCCTCTCTCNCTTTATTTTTCCTTTCTTCCTTATTTTTCCTTTTTATCTTCTTTTTCCCCTTCTAAATTATAATTGTTACTTGTACACAATATTATTATTAAATTATTATTCTAATGTTAACTAAAAGTCAACATGTCACTTTGCATTAAATCTCCTTTATCTCTTCCTTTTCTTTTCTTTTTCTCTCCTCTCTCCCTCCATGCATGAGCTATATGGATGTACTAGAACTCTCTCCAAAATTCTACATTTTGTCACAAAATTAAAGAAATTGGTAGAAATTCTTTCACTTAATACAACCGCCACTACTTCTCTCTCTCTTTCCATCTTCATTTTCAAAATTTCTCTCTTATTTTCTCACTTACCACTATACCTTTACTGTATTATTAAAGCCCTCATGTTACAACAACAAAAAGGGAGAGTAAGAAGAGGATTCTTCACCAAAATATAACTATATAAGTAAGTATATATATATTTCTTTTGTATTTTCATTATATTTGTTATATTATTCACATTAAGTTTTAGTTATTTTCTTCAGTATTTATATATAATATTATAGTAGATGTAGTGTACATGCAATTCAATGTTTTGTAATGGAAAATTTATGTACATATACCAAATTATATGTATGTAAGTCTATTTCTCTTGGAAATTATGTTGCGTATGTGTACATGTTATTACACATATTGAAATATCTATATATACAAGTACATATACATACTTAGTAGAATAAACACTCCTTCATATAGATTATGTATGCATAGAATATGTACATATGTGAAGTGTGTATATATATATATATATATATATATATGGATTATCATAGAACATATAATATAAATATATGTATATACAAATAAAATTGGAAATGTGCATATTTCCATATGTACATAAACTTGCATAATGGAAATATTAAATATTTATATGTATACACATATAATAAAAAATATGTGTGTATATAAGTTATGTATTGAAAATTCTTTAAAAATATAATAAGAAAATAAAAATATACGTATAAATATATGTGTATAAAAGTACATACAAAATAAAGTATAAATACGTATATATGTATATGTACATGTATGTAAATACATATAATAATAGTAAATAAAAAGTCTAAATATGTGTATATACGTACATATGTACATGTATAGGTATATGTATAATAATAGTATAGTATGAGTATATATAAAAATATATGTATAAGTATGTATACTAATTACTAAGTTTACATACATACTTAACGATACATATGGATTTATAAATAAATATAAGTACATACATAATTATACTATACTTAATTAAATAACAAAATAAAACATATATATTTATATATGTAATTTTGTATAATGGGCCGATACCCATAAAATAAGAAAAAGCCAACATATATAATAAATAAATAAATAAATAATTAATTAATTAATAATAATAATAATAAATTTAAGGAATATAGAAATAAATTATCACATAGACCAATAGAATTATACCATGTCAGTAATTTATCTAATACAATTAATCAAACTAAAAATTACAAATAATTACAAAAATATTAATAATTAATTAATTAAGAAAACTTTCAATAATAACAAAATTACAATAAATAGAAAATTAACCTTAAAATTAAAAATAGTGAAATCTACATAAATTGGAATCAAAAATAAAATATTCTAAAAATATAAAATTTAGAAATTAATTAAATTATAAAGAAAAGCAAATTGATAAATAAAAATTTTCGGATCAAAATAACTAAAGTCACAACATTTTAGGTTTATAATGAAAAATGCTGGTTTTAACATCTAAAACGTCTGAAAATAATAAAAATCGACTATAAAATCATAAAAATCAAAGTTCAAATGAAAAAATTATACGTAATTAAAATTTAAAATAAACCAAGTAAGATAAGTAGAATAATTAAATTAATGGACACTATAAACTAATAAACAGAAAAAAAAAACTTTAGAATAAATAAATAAATATATAAAACACAATCTTTTTCATTTACAAATATATTTTATTCATCCCACTTGTTTATATCATACTTGGGTCATAGTAAGAAAATAGGCAAACTGCAATAAGCATATAATTAATTGAGGAGCCTAACTTTTTAGAATACTTAAAAATCCTATTATCTTTTAGGTACTCAATTGTCAAGTATAGAAAACTCTAAAGGCTTGAATAATGAGCATTAATCTAAGTAAAGGAGTTCCAATGACTTGTTATCTACTTGTGCATGTTATTTACACGATGTTTTGTTAGTTGTTACTGCTTATATGTCTAAATGATTATTTTGCTCATATGCTATCATTCGTGTGATCACCCTCTTAAACCAGTAAATATAAATATCTTACCAAAATAATCGGTTATATTTGTTGCATATATATGACATAACTGGGATATTGATAAAGAGTATTAGCTTTGCAAATTTAAAAAAAAAAAGTAATTTTTTGCAAATGTATTCCCAATTCTAAATATATTTTAGTAATTTTTATATAATTTATGTAAGGACTCATAGCACTCGTAAATGATATTTTTATTGTTGAGGTAAGGTTAGTATAATATGTCCAACTAATTATAAGAGGACTCGCATATTTTTGCCCTTAGAGCCTTGGATATATTTTGATTGCGAGAGGACTCACATATTTGTGCCCATGGAGCCTTGGATATATTTTATAGTGAGAGGATTTGCTTTGTATGCCTGAAGGGCCTTGGATATGTTTGGTGGATGGCCCTAGTAAAGATCCACTTGTTTGGATTAATATTTCTTTTTCGACTAGAATAATAGTCAAGTATCATCTAGAGGGATGGTGTCCCTAAGCGGCCTTATGCGATTAAGGTAAGTTACTCTGTATGAATAAGTACAGAGGAAAATCGATGTGTAGATAATGTAAATTTATACTTTCCATAGTTCCAAACTCCTATGAATGTGTTACTTGCATTCATTGCATATGCGTTCATTTCGCGTATAGATAGATTGCATACGTGCTAATGATGTTTGATAACTCATTTGAATGATAACGATGAGAAATGAACTCATTGAGCTATGATATACTTACTCTCCTGTAGTTGCATTTGCAAGTTTGTTTAAATTAGGATTGGGATAAATCTCAAGTGTTAAGTATAGAGTAGAGATAAGTATGATAATGTTAAAATTAGCTAAAAATTGTATAGGTGGTATAGAATGTGTAAGAAATGTTTATATACTATAATTTAATATTTCTTGTAATTTTATAAAGTTGGTTTATCTTGTTTTATTATTTGGTAGAGAATACCGATTTTTTACAGTTTTGAAGGACTATAGAATATCAAATATTCATAGTTATTTATATTTTACTATAAGTTAATTAATTAAAAATCAGAAATCTTAGTGATTAATTAGTTAGAGTCTTATAATCTTTAACTAGTAAGGTGATTTTTGTATCATGAGTGTATATATATTACAAAAATTTTAGATAATCTTACTATGCCTCCCTTAGAGTCATGATAGTACCTTAGCTAAATTCGTAAACTCCGACCGACCTTAGACTTATTAGTTAGGTCATATATATATATGTGTCTCAATTGTTTAGGAAATTTGTTAGCAACTTTAATTTTATTATTTCGATTGTCTAAACTGAAGATTTGGAATATTAATAAATTTGCAACTTTCAAAAATTATTCATTTGTTGCACAATCTTTTACTTATGTCCTTTTTCTTTTTTATTTTCTTTTTGCGAAAATGTGAAAATAAAAAAATTTTAAAAAAAGGAAAAAATAAAAAATTAACAAAAAATAAAAGGCTAATGATTTTCGAATTGAGCAGATCTTCAAGATAGCTCCCAAGCAACAAGATATGACTAGAAGCCCAATAGTCACTTACTCTAAGGCCAAGATAATCGATAGTGGTAACAATACTAAGCTTAACCCAAGAGTTACCTCATTTGAACAAGCTCTGCTAAGTATTAAGGAACAAATCTAAGCCTTCACTACTGCCATTAGCCTCCACCAAGCCAAAGAGGCACACTTAGGTGCAAAATATGAGAAAGAAGATGAACCTCCAATGCTTGAGTTAGAGGATGTTAATTTAGGGAATGGTTCTATAGATCTAAGGAAGGAAATAGAAGAGAAGCAAAAGGAACTAGAGAGGAAGTTGTTCAAGTAGTTTACTAAGAAGATGAGAATGCTTGAAGGCATTAATGCACTTGAGCATATGGGAATTCTTAACCTACTCTCATATGGGGATGATGCTTTTCCAAAAAAATTCAAGATACCAACCTTTTAAAAAGGGCAAAGTATGTCAAGTACGAACAACTCATAGTTCAAACCTTTTAGGATAGTTTACCTAGGCCTACTTTGGCTTGGTATGCCTAACTAGATTTGAATGAAGTGAACATATGGGACAAGCTAGCTAGAGCTTTCTACAATCAATATAAGTTCGATATCGGGATTGCTTCATTTGTGTAGGATTTGAACAATATGGGTAAGAAGAATAATGAGACCTTCAAGCAGTATGCCTTCATCAACACTTTGACATCCCCCTACTATCAACTGTAGACACCTAATTTTTGTCCTTTCATAATCTTAATTTTTATTTTTACAAAAAGGGTCCTAATTAAAAAAAAAATCAAAAAAATAAAAAATTAATAAATATAATAAAAATTAACAAATAATGAAAATACCAAAAAAATAAGAAAATGAAAAATCATGAAGATTTCGTAGATTTTTAGGAAGTAATTTATATTAGGAATAATTAGTTTTAGTGCTAGTTTAGTTAAAAATTTTATTTTAGGGAATCGAATAGTTTAAATATAATTTAATGATAATGAATGTTAATATACAGGCCAACGGCTTAATGGATAAGAATCGGAATTTGGGTTGGATTTAATGAGAGGTCAGGGTTCGAGTCTCGCCAGGCATCTATGTCTTTTGTTTTTTTTTTTTATATATTTTACAAGAACGAGAAAAATAAACGGGATTCATATCTAATTAAAAACATTTTAATCTAATTTGATTTTATCGAGTCAGATTTGAATTAATTTGGATCTAGTTTAATTAGATACAATTGATACGATATGGTTTGGATTTAAAAAGACAACAATATAACTCCGTTTGGTGGTAACCAATCGAGGACGACATTACTGCATACGAACAACATAACAGAATGGCTAAACAGTGCATGAATACAAACTGTCGACGATGTGCGAGCCTCACACACAGTAGCACACGGTGAAATACATGCTGCACAATATAATCAAATCAGTCACTGAGCATGTACGGTTTTCATCCTTCGTCCATCCACTGTTCATCGTCGACGTTATTAGTAACCATAGCAACAGAGCAAGCAGATGTGATCCAGCACCAGATTTTACTGCAAATCTTTGACCCTTTTCTCCAACCCCATAACAGCCCAACCATCAACAGCAGCTACAACAACCACAGCAACTGAACGTGGCAGCCCCCTACGCTCATTCTCCTCCTTGCCTTCGACACGTCACCACGTTTCCTGCCACATACACTCTTCAACCTCACGTCTACCGCGTCCTAGCTCCTGTACACAGTTTCACCGTATTACCGAACAGCAAGCCCAGCCAGCAGCACCGTCGCAACTTTCAGATTAACTTGCCATACCAACGTCTGCAGCAGCAAGCCAAACCAAGTTCCAACGTCCAGCCATACGCTTCACGCAAGCCACCACAGTTGTAAATCCATCACTGCTGCAAACATCCGATTGATCTAACACTGCTCCGAACGACAATATACGCATGCCGTAGCTGGGCATCATCAGGATTGGGGATCCAATCTATTTCCTTTCATCAGCTTTGCGTGCTTTACCTTGCAAGTATGTAATAGTAGTTTTTAATTATTGTTTATAGGTTATTTTATTTATTTATTTTTATCTCACTTAGTATATGCATAGTTATTTTTAAAACCTGTACTAATTTTTTATTTTTATCACGTTTTTAATTGCTAGTAATTAGTTATAGCATTAGTGTCTAGTGAACGTATGTTAAGTTAAGTTTTAGTTTATTTATTTTTTATTATTTTTTTTAGATTTCATGTTTTCAAAATGATATCTCATATTTTACAAAATCTCGTTCTTTACATTTGTATTAATTTAGAAAAATTGCATTAGGCACGTTAGGTTTTTTCTAAATAAAAAAAATCAATTTGATGTTGATAAAATAAAAAAAAATCTTTAATTGACTTCTTTTCTATGGTTAGACATCTTTTCCATAATTTAGATGTCTTTTTCATAGTTTAAGTTTCTTTTTTATGATTCATACATCTTTTCTATGATTTAGATTTTTTTTTTATGATTTAAAAGTCTTTTTCATAGTTTAGACATCTTTTCTATGATTAAGGTATCTTTTTTATGATTAGGAAATTTTTTTTTTTCTTTCTTTCTTTTTTAATGTTTTTAGCATCTTTTATATATAAAAGTTTCATCATGTAGTACATTGCATATTTCATAAAATCTTTAGGGTTTTTCTTGAAAATAAAAAAATTATCACTTAGTTACTTTTAAATAAAAATTTTAATTTGGCGCTTTTCACAAAATTAGGTTTTTAGGTTTTTTTTTTTATAATTAGGAATAAAAATTAAGCTTCTAGGGATTTTTCTTAATAAAAATAAAATGGTTAATAAAAACACAAATTTAACCAATCATTTTTTATAAAAAGAACCAACTCACTAAAAATTTTTTTGAAAGAACTACGATCGTCTGATCCCGGCTAGCGGGTACGTAGGCACCTTTGGAGCGACGATAAAATATGTAAAAACTTAGGTTCTTTTTTTTTTCTTTTGATTTTATTTGTTTATTTTTTAAATATTATAATTAGAAAAATAATCCTAATTTCGATATATAAATAGTGGTACCCGTTAAGGGTTTAATAGGTTAGCCCTCGAACTTGGAACCCTCTGGTTCTTCAGTTAAAATTGAAATCAAAGACCGGTAGTTAAATCGTAACCAATCCACCCAATTGGTTACTGTTTCTTTTTCTTTTCTCAACTTCGGTTGGGTGGCGACTTCAAAAATAATTTTCAATAAAAAACCAAAATTTCTCAATTTCTTTAGTTGAGGATTAATATTAAATGGGTTAGAGTTTAGTATTAATCAAAAATTGAGAAATCAGTTTTTAAATAAAAGAAACCGAAAAATCAGACTCGACATCAACACCTTATCAGTCACACTATTTCTAGTTTCACTGAAGTGGTGGCAACAGGTTGCTATATTGAAGATGCTATTGTTATCAGTAAGCTTCCTAGTCTTGAGGCCAAAGAGAAAAGGTTAACACCCTTAAAAGTTATTGGTAAGGGCGAAGAGACTATAGTAGGTGTTGTAAATATAGGGGGTTACACTAGATACACGCCTCTTTTGACTTTCCAAACTGGTCAGAGCGTAACTTCCTTAATGAGTTGAGAGTAGCCTTAAAATAGTCGGGGGTGCTCACCTCCAATGCTAGAACTTGATTAATTTTGAGCTAACCCGAGATGATTAAAAGCCGAAGAATTTTAATCCTAAGCTCCAATATAATTACCACCTAGGGTAAGTTGGCTACTCTACTAACAACTATTGGAGACATAAGCACAAGATACAGGATTTGATAGTACCAAGATGATTCAGCTAGACTTTGTCGAGACACCCACTCTTAATGCTAATAATAATCTGTTGCTGAATCATTCATGTATAATCAATGTGATCATAGAAAAAGAGCCCAAGTCAAAGATAGATTATGACGAACTCTCCATACCAATTGAGCAGGTCGCTTAGAACCTTAGGCTAAAGGGGCACCTACAGCATATGAATTTGAAGGATAGGACTTGAACTCGCCCGACAATCTATCGATTGCTCAAAAGGAGCTTTAGGAAAGGTGGTTGGCAGCGATTCTATGGTTGGTTCATTGGGAAACTGTTCTAGGAGTTTTGAGTACTTGGTGGATCTTTGGGTCTATAGATGTAAGGTCTAACTAAAGTAGTCATGTGTATGTTATGTGAATGAAGTGTTACACGTAGCTTCAAAGAAGTAAAGTGAAACTGTCACTTGAAGGGATTATTAGGTAAGAATGAGGTAGGGAAGAGGAATAGGCAATCTCAGTGTCTTAAATGCACAAGTAATAGACAAGGCAGCCTTAGAGGACTTCAGGCGTTTACCTTGCTACTTAAGCAAATAAGATCAATTATTTTCCTAAATCGCTTGTTTGATCTTAGAGAATAAAGGTTTTACAAAGCAATATTGTTTCTCTATTCTCTCTCTAAGAGTTCTTAATGAGGAGGATAAGTTAGGTATTTATAAGCTCTTAGGCAAGATAACATCCATTAGATCATATAGATGATCAACGGATGAGATGAAACTTACTCAATTCATAGTTATCTTGAATAAGCTAGTTGATGGGCCTAAGGCTAGTAACCTTTCTCATGAGTACATGAGTTTGCCTAAGAAAGGTTGGAGGCAGATAGACTAGACCTGTAACCCTTATTTCCTACTAAGCCAATTCTCCCTTAATCATCCCAATTATAGACTAGATTCTTCAAGCCTTATCACTTAACCCAAAGAGTCAAGCCAGATAAATAGTAGGTTTGGCCCTATACTAATATAATAAATTTTCAGCTCTCTATATTTTGCCTCTTGACCAAAGTTGAAGGGGTTTGGGCAAAGTCGAAGGGGTTTGGGCATCGAATGAGTCTTTCAGATGACTTAGGTGCGTGCGCTATTGAAGAGCTATACCGCTACTAAATTCATTTAAAAGTTGTTTAAGTGCATGAGTTTGCAGAACCTCTTAATTGTGCATCATGCCTTTGCTAGATTGAGTTGCACATTGCCACCAAGACAAAACTTTGAAATAAATCTTCTTTAAGTTGGCTCTTTTTTTAGTAGATTTGTCTCTTTGATTCGATCTTCATGAGTCATTGACTCCGTTGAGTTGAATTTGTATGCTAAATTCCCATTAGCAATCTCATTGGATTAATTCCATGTATCAATATTGCTCTAATTTTCTTTTCATATAAGAGTATTCTTCTTGAAAGGTCTTTACATATATTGTAAACACTTTGTACTAACCAAATCTTATTTGGTAGACTACAAATGGTAAGTATAGTGATCCTATAAGCTGATCACATATGAGAATTTGTTGCCACAAATTACTACATTGAGCTTTTGTCTCTCTCTCTCTCTCTTTAAAAAAAAATATCTTCTTCAAAAATTACATCTTCAATGATTTGAAAATGTCTAGGATGAGCCATTAGTTTATCCAATGATCTCACGTGACTTATGGTTCAATCTTTAGTGCACTCTTCATCATAGAATCTATTTGAAATAAGAATACAAGGCTTTAACGCATCCTTAGACTTTCCTCCTTCGCATATCCGAATTAAAAAAATAACTTCAAATCTTTTTAAATCCTTCTTTTCGATCTTCACTCTCCATATTTTTATCTCACATCTCCTTATTAAAAATATCACCAAATCTTTTGAACTACTAATTCAAACACTTGAATCCTTATCTCCTTTTACATCTAGTCAACTAATATATATGGATGTGTGAGTTCATCAATTAATTCCCGTTCCAAACTTACTCCTTCAGTCAGCAGCTTTAATTATTGTTACTCGGCATTCATGACTGATGTGGTATGCATCTCTTATTCCTCTTCCTTTTCTTTTCCTTCTTCATTTTTTTTTTCTACTTTAATATTCGGATCCATGATTCGAATCCTAATCATTACCTGTTGAGTTCAATTTGTCAACACTTACCGCAACAATGGGATAACAACCTTCAATCATTCATAGTTGGAAATTCTCAACAACTGTAATCTAGTCTTTAGCATTGCAGCTAGTTCGTCCACTTTTGGCTAATTCTCCGCCTTATATATATGTCTCTTTTTATTTCCACTTATTTTATTGCTACTATGGATTTAACTCATGTCAATTGTATCGTTATATTATTTGTAATGTAAAAGCACCATTGCAAGTGAGTTATCAACAAAGACATGATCTTAGTAATTATCTATAGACTACGAGGACAAAAAAATAAAAAAGGCTCAACATGGAGTCATTGTCATGGAACTTTACAGTTTGCAAAGATATCATCAATATTTAATATCAACACTACTATTAGCATGGTAAGCTTTCTCCCATTATCTTGATTATGACTTCAATTATTCCTCTCTTTTTTCTTTTTCCAAATACTACGAATGTCTTCTCTTACTAACTTCTTCCTTTATTCTTACAGGTGTAGTATCATAATTAATAATGCCCCCGATCAATCTCAATATCCACTTCAAGAGTCAAAGTTGGTTAAGTGATTCCCTAGTAAGGAACTTCCCTCTAACGAGCAAGCTTCAAGTCCAGTAGGCCTTAAAGCCTTAAGCCTAGTGTACTTTACATGGAGAAGCCTTGAGTAAGAAAGCCTCAAGTATAGTAGGGCTTAGGTGTAGTAAGCATCTCGTACAGCAAGCTCTGACTGTAGAAGACCTCAGCAAGCCTCGAGTGAAGTAGGGTTCATGCTTGGTGATCTTATCTCGCAATGAAACATGAGGGGACTCTAAGATCACCATCAAAGAAGACTTAGTAGGCCTTAAGCGCTATAGGTCTTAAGCGAGTAAGTTTGGAGCATAGTGAGCCTCGAGAGTAGCATAACTTATGGATAATGAACCTCGTAAACAACAGGTTCTAGTAAACCTTGGATGCATTAAGTCTTGAATGCAACAAGTCCCGGCAAGTAGCGCAACATGACTCATGCATAATAGGCTTTGTACACAACAAGCCCTAACCAATTTTGCATACTATGAGCCTCTTCCATAGTGAGCCTTGGTAGGAATGTAAGATTGCCATGAAAGGATATGCATTTGCCTTCCTCCTATACCTAGTTTGCCTTCCTAAGGAAGGCACATCTTGGATGAGGTCCTAAATAGCTTATCTTATATGAAACTATAATGTGTAGTTTCTCATAAAGATTACTAGGTTCCTTCATGCCAACTTTGCTTCCCTTGGAATGTGGTTCCCGCATGAGTGAGATGGAAGTATAGCATACTATGATCCATTATTACATTACTACTTTAATTCAACAATTATTCCCATGCATGTGTGAGATGCTAAGGTGTTGCCTAGGCTTAACACGTAAGAGTAGAGATGTCAGGGTATTGCTATCGAGCTTGGTTTTTCACCCTTTCGGTTCTTTTTATAAAATTAGGTCTTCTTTAAATCGATCAGTACTAAACCTTACCCGTTTAATATTAACCCTCAACTAGGGCTTAAAGAAGATCATTTTTTTCAACTTAAAAAAAAAAATTT
Source organism: Lumnitzera littorea (assembly GCA_024138015.1). Classification (NCBI taxonomy): domain Eukaryota; kingdom Viridiplantae; phylum Streptophyta; class Magnoliopsida; order Myrtales; family Combretaceae; genus Lumnitzera; species Lumnitzera littorea. The sequence continues at coordinate 87,751,902 of JAMXBB010000001.1, forward strand.
GGAGTTGCCATCTCACTGGAGTCAGGAAAAGGGGTTAAGTTATAACCAATTGGGTGGATTGGTTATAACTTAGTTACTGGTCTATCAATTAAAAAAACCAATTTATAAAATGGCTTTTTTGAAAACAAAAAATTTAGGTCCGGGGGCTAATTTATTAAACTCTAAACGGATATCACTTTTTAACTTTCCGAATTTAACTTCGCTTTTCAAATATACCTTTTTTAATTTCTAAAAAACATCTAATTATGATACATGCGACTAAATTGATTAATTTACATAAATATCTAAAAATAGAAAAAAAAAATAAAACTTTCCATATTTTAAGTCACCCTATACTTGCATATGGGTATTTACATACCGGCTATTTGGGATCAGACACACGTAGTTCTTTTATAAAAAAACTTTAGTGGATGGTTTGATTTTAATTTTTGAAAAAGGGTTGCATTTACGTTTTTACCCAGTTCAATTTTCCCAAGGAAATTCTTTTAAAGGGTCATAATTGGTGTTTTATTTTTGGAAACTCTAAAATAGTCCTAATTTGGAAAAAGGTCTATTTATTTTCATTTATTTTTAGAAAACTTAATTTTTCTAAGTATGAGAACAATTTTTGTTTACTAACCTATTTATTTATTTTTATTTTTATTATATTATCTTATTTATTTTATATTAATCTATCTATTTCTATTAAAATAAATAAATAGACTACTTCCTTTCTTTCTTTTTTTTTTCTCTTTTTGTTTTTTCTTCTCTTTCTTTTTTTTTTCTTTTTCTTATTTATAACATTTACAAATAAACAAATGAATAAATAAATAAAAAAGAAAAACTAGGTCGACTTGGATTGGCTCGAACAGCTCGGATTGGCTCACTTCGGCTTGGATCGGTTCAGTCGACTCACTCCAACTTAAATCGGCTCACTTCGGCTTGGATCAGCTTGGTTGGCTCATTTCGGTTTGGGCCGGTTCAGTTCGACTTGGGTCGGTTCGGTTGGCTCACTTTGACTTGAGTCGACTCACTTTGGCTTGGATCGGCTTAGAGTTGGCTCGGTCGGCTCGAGAAATTTGATAGTGATGGTTTTCATAAAAACACCGTAAAGAATGCTATCCTAGAGAGAGAGGAATCGTGCTAGAGAGAGGAAACTTCGATTTATGTTTTTCTAAAGTATTTCGAAATTTTTATTGTGTTTTAAAAATGAAGAGTAGAACCCTATTTATAAGTGTCATGGTCATGTTAAGAATGGAAAAAATTAAATGTAATATGATTTTTTTCTAATTTTGATTAAATGAACCTGGACAATATGTGATGCCAAATACATAGTTGCACGTGTATGAATGTGCCGAAGTGTGTCGAAATGTGTCTACCATACTTATATATGAGTTGGCAAATGACATGACGATGACGTAGCCTGTAATGTGGCAATGACATGGCAATAAAGTGAGAAAAGAAAATAAAATATACATTTTGCACCTTCCATGGACTGAACTCAGGATCTTCAAGTCATATGCAATATCAAGTCTAAATGCTTATATAGCTGAGCTATTGGTTTTTCCTTATTCATAAATGTAATTAATTGCATATATGGACCAGGTCAACCTGAGTTAAATTCAAATTTAAGCCTAGACCCAACAGCCTTTTATTTAAAACTATTGAAATTGAAATTATATTCTATTTAAACAACCTAAAAATTTATTATTTTCTAAATACCCTATTTTATTTTGTAACTTTTCAAATTTCTTTTTTTTTTTGTATTTTTTCTAAATTTCTTATTTTTTTGTACTTTTTTCTATTTTCCTATTTTTTATATTTTTCTAGAATTCTTATTTTTTCTAAATTTCTTCATTTTTTTGGGCTTTCTTTAATTTTCTATTTTTTTGAACTTTTTTCTAATTTAAGACCCTATAACCAAATTTGAAAAATAAAAGAGGAGCAAAAATTAGGTGTCTACAGTTACTAAATCTTATGGCATGAGATTATTATCATGCCCCGAAGCGGTAGAGTCGTAACAGCCCCGCTGTGTAAACCATTCTAAAATAGAAGTTGGCCTTACAACCGCTATCCTAGACTTAATCTACACAAGACATCCACAACTAACTCATTTTGAAGTAAATAGTTTGTAATTTAATAAATTATTTACCTAAGAAAGTGAGGAAATATATATATATACACATTATAATTTAGTTATCACCAGTAAAGTTTATAATATTTCTCTGTAATATATTTCCTAGTTATTACATTATTCAGAAATGAAAAATTCTAAAGTAAAAGCTTAGACTTTAAAAATATGTGTTTATTCTTCAAATGTTTTTCCTCGCTTCTTAAGATCCAACAGTTGCTAACTTCAGAGTAGTTGTATGCTGCTTCTTAGCCAGTACCTGCACGACGTCTATAGGGATGTGAGCAACCACAGCTCAGTAAATTAGAATGAAGGACTTAAAACTATACCATAAACATAACAAGGTTATCAACTAACTTATTAAGTGCAATGCATGTTCAAGCAAATGTCATTACACAACGTTGTCCGGCCAGTTGTGAGATTAGAAAAATTGTGCTCGCACTAATCCAGGTTGAGGAGTTACTATTAATGCAACGGCTCACGACCAAACCCAGGCTTATGCAATCGAGACCTCGCTCCTCCCGTGACTACCTTCGAACATTGACTTTACCTTCGCTACGACCTCCTCTCCTATCACTTAGTTCGATTAAAGATGAAGAAAGTACTATTATGTAATCCTACACTATTCCTTTCAAAGGGGTCGGTATTTGGCCGAAGAGTCTTAAGTTCCCTAATGGGTTGCCATGTAGATCCGATTATGATTATAGGTCGTATATTTGATTAGGTCTAGTTTAGGATGATTAATCATTTCATAAAAATCATACAATACAAGCCAGAATAATAGACAGAATCATAGCATCACTTACAATCAAGCACATGCATACAACCAACTATCTAACAAGCACAACCAAGCATAATCTGAAGTTTCTAAAATACAGCAACATATTAATCCCAACTTACCTAGACTCCTCGCTCGCTCACTCGAGGTCTAACTTGCTCAGGCCATCGCCGATCATCCCTATAACACAAACGTGATTTCAATATTTCATATAACTATTATAAGTTGATTTTATCCTATAACGTTTATTGTTATCTTTTGTTTAGTGTTTAATATGTCCAATTATCTAGGTTCTCAAACCTTTTACAATTATTCTAGGTTTGGGGTTAGGTTCGAGTTCAATTTTTGTATCAATTTCTAAATTAGGTTCTGGTTCAATTTCTAAGTTATAATTTAGCTTATTATTTTTTTTTCATGTATACCTATTATTTACTAATGATTCATTCTACCCTATTTCGGGATTCGGTTCCTAAATTAAATTCTAATTTTGATTTTGAAATCTTACATATGCTCGAATCCTAATGTGAAATTAATTACATTAAGCTCGAGTATTCTAATATCCTATTGGGTCTTAATTTAGTATTCTAAACTGTTTAGTATATGTTAATCCTAATTGGGGTATCGGATTTATTCTCGATGTGAGAAAATCTTACATTTTTTATACAATTACCTAAAATTAAATTTTTGTTTCAAATTTACTATATTCTGATTTTTATTATTATATTATTAAATTAAACCTAATTTTTCATATTTATTAATTTTCCAATTCTACATATTCTTAATTTTCTACAATTACCACATAATTCCTTCATTAATTACACTTAACACTCCAAAGGTTAGGATTAGGTTTCCATATCAAAGATTAACATCCCTAACCCTCTAATTACTATCTAAATCAATAATTGGTATCTTAATCACCTAATTAACCAAAAATTACCCAATTTTTCCATCATTTTAGAGCTAAAAATTAACTTAAAAATTTCAAAAATTAATTTTTAAAAAAATAGCTTTATAATACTGTTCTATATCGCTTAAGCATTCTACAGAAAAAAAAATTTGAGCTCCAAACTACACTCTTAAGCCTATTTATTTCTAGTTCTAATCATGCTCGGTTTTACTTCATTTATTAAGAACCTTATATTTTCAGATGTGATTAGACAAAATCACTATTTTTTTCCTAAATCTACGTATAATAAAACCTTAGAATAACAAGTTTCATAATTTTCTGAGCAAAATAACTAATTTTAAGAAATTATACAAAATCGGAGCAGATTAAAGATTCACTTGGTCCAATGGCTTTTGGCCTTCCAACACCGGTCTAGGCAGTGGGTCTGGAGTGGGGTGGTGGTGGTGGCTCAGCCCCAGGTGGCGGTGATGTATGGGTTTAGCTCACTAACCCTATCTGCATAGTTTTCCTTTTCTTTTTTTTATTTTGGTTTTTCTCTTGAATTTTCGAGCTCTCTATTTTTCTCTAATTCTTAATTGTCCAAAGGAGCTCTGTAAATTTTCTTCCTATTTATAGAAGTTTTTGGTAATTAATATGCATTAAATGAGATAAGACATTATCTAAATCTCTTAATTTTTTGCTTTTGTGTTGCTTAATTCTAATTAGATAATTTTTCTTCTCTTGCTCCTGACTTTCCACAACCAGATATTCATCATTGCCTATCCCTCTGATTTTTTCTCAATTAATTAATAATTTTATTTAATTATTTACTAAGTTTTTGGCCAATTTAAGTAATTTCACATATTTTTACCTACATGTAAATATATGTGGGGTATATGTGAACATTCCTAATTATTATTTAGGTCATTCTATGATTTTTAGTATACATATAATTTATCTTTAGCGATTCATTAATTATCAGAATGCATTTTACGCATTTTCGGTAAATAACGAGTTATATACTTAAAATTTGGAATTTTTATATTCTTTTATTTTATTACTTATTTTCTTAAATTCAAACTTACGGGATCATTTTACTAATATTTCTAGCTTTACTTATAATTTAGGCTCAATTGGATCTTTCAATCGATCGAAACCTTGAGTGACTGGTTGTGGGGTTTACAATTAGGATCCATCATCTTATATGGGTATGCTTTAAGTACCAGAGGTTTGTAAGTGATTATACTTAATTGTGCTTGTAAGTAATTTTGGATGTGCATGTACTTAGAAACTATCGAGCTGGTGTATTTCATTGTTTGGAGTACTTTATTATTTGGCTGAGTGTTTGCTAAATTCTCTGAACACCAACTTCAATGGAATAATGATAGTCGATCTAAATAGCTAAATCAGACATGCAACTCAACCCATTAAGGGATCACATTTAGGATTATGACACCAAATAGAAGCCTTTCGAAGAGGAAAAGGAAGTACTTTCCCTATACCTTGATGAACTAATTGGCAGGGGAGAACATTACGATGAAGGTCGGGGGCAAGCTCGATTGGTTCTTAGGAGGAGCCAGAGTATCTCCATTGTACATTCTTAGATTTGGTGTCATTCGTAATTTAGCTCACAAAACTCCTCAAGACAAATTAGAGTAGGTATAATTTCTCTAATTTTATGATGGGCTAGACAACATTGCACTGATGGCATTTGATTTATTGCATTATGCTTAATAATTGTTTGAAAACCTTACACGATGTTTACTATGTACAACGTTGATCCCCTATCCCTCACTAAGCTATGGTTTGCTCAGCCCTCTACAAATCTTTATGCAAGTAAACATGACTAGGGAAAAGTTAGATTGAGAACCAAGGAGAGCTCTAAGCATTGTGATATAAACCTGGAAATAGTTTTTTTGGACTACTAAGTTAATGTTTTGTATCTATAGGGGATTCGATTGGAACCCATATCGCTTTTGTACTTACAAAATTTTAGTGTTTAATATTTTTACATATATAAAGCATTAAACTATTTTTAAGTTATGCTTGTTACACTTCTACTGATCGATGTGCCCTAAAGCAGTTAAGCTTGTGATGCCTTGTGTATGCCTTTCTATTTCTAGTTAGCTTTAATTATAGCTTGTTGTACACGATGGACTGTAACCTAACCAACTTTAGGGCTTGACAGTCGGAAGTGGTATCAAAGGTTGCTTCCTAAGAATCATGCTTTGAAGCGTCATAAATAAAAATAAAAATAAAATGAAATAGACAATTTAGGATTAGTGAGAGTTTGAAAATAAAAGACTTAAACATAAGACTATATATTACTTATATATATCAGAATTACTAATAGAAATAATTTTTAAGAGTACATTTTAGTCAAAGAAAAGAAAGAGAGTCATTAAACAACAAATATAGTTAAAAACACAATTAAACATAGCATTTTCTTAATTGATTAAATTAAAGAAAGAAATGAAGTGCTAGTAGATTACTAAAATGTTACTAATTACAAATTAATGGATCCTTTACCCCCTTATTTCCCCTATGACAACTTTTACTTTGAAAAGGAATATGAATCTAATCCTAAAGAGGAGATGCTTAAAGAATGGTCAAAAGATGGATATGACACAAGCTTTCCAGAGCACATGTTCGAGGATAACTATAATTTAGAAGTAGAGGTGCCTGGTAAAAGCGATCTTTCAGCAAGGCAAGTAAATGAGGAAAGTGATATTGAGATCTGTATAGTTAAGAGTGAATCCAACCTAAGGGTGATTGTAATTGATTTCGATACTAATGAGGAATTTGAAAGTGAGGAGACCAATAGCATTACTTCTGATTCAGGTAGTGATATAATTTATGATACTTTGTCCTACTATAGTGATCCTGACTAGACCCCTTCTTCATCTGAAGCAAGCAACATGGATATTGACTAAACTACTCATCTAAACCCTTAAGAATGAAATGATGTCAACTACGTTTTGTGAACTTATATATGTCAGAAGTATGCAATGTCTCTTATAAGATGTTGTACTGTAAATATGCTTTTGTAATGTCATGCAAATGTAGGTTGAGCTTTCTAAGTCAAGTATGAGCTTGATTACCCACTTAACATGTAATTGTATAACTTACTCTATGTAATGTAATATAATCTTGTGAATACTTACGTAATGAACTGGTTATGTGAATATGAAATGAAAAAATAATTATAGAAATTCATTGTGTAATAATTTGAATGAGATGTGTACAACCGATTAATTATGCCAACTCGAAATCATAGGAAGTAAATCAAGATAGTAAAACTTAAATATAAATTAAAAAATGTTACACCAAATTCAAGATCCAAAATATGTGCAATTGTAAGCTAGGGATAGATATGAGAATATGCAAAATGAGAGATCCTAACGAGGAGAATCTCATGGTAATGTGCCTAGTTGAGGGATACCCCCACCACTACCCCTGGACCCACTTCCTATGGAACAAATTCTGAATACAATGCACATGATGCTACAACAATAAGGGGCTTTGATATAGCATTTGATCACAAGAGGAAATGAGTAAAATAAGCGACCTCAAGAAATAGAAAACCAAGAAGTTAGACATGAGGATGTAAATCAGCTTCCCGATTTCATCAAAACCAATAAATTTTTCAACTAAAAGAAGGGTTGTCCTGTGGAAGCTGATGATTGGTTGGCACAAATAGAGAGGTCTTTCATCGCATTTAAGATCCTATATTATCAAAAAGTTGTTTATGGTACTTTTATTCTCTAATCAGGGGCTTGAATTTAGTAGGATTCCCAAGCTAAAGGTCTTGAGGAGACTATAACTTAAGAAAAATTCAAAAGGGAATTTAAGAAAGAATTTTCCTATAAAGTATGCAAATGAAAATTGTTGAGGACTTGTTTTCTTTAAAAAGGAAAGTATGAGCATAGCATACTATGAGTCAGAGTTCAACAAACTACTATAGTAGGCTCCCCATCATTATCGAGATGATGGTGATTTTAAGAGAATTATGTTCATACAAGGTTTTAAACTTATAATGCAATGTAAATTGGAGGACTACAGTTTTACCACTTATGAGGAGGTTATAGAGAAAGCTTGATAGGTAGAAAACAGTCATATGAAGATGCAAAGGTAGGTGGTGGGTAAGGGAGGTAGTAGCAGCCGTATGAGTTCGACAGTAAAAAGACCTAATCCTGGACCTGAACATATAAGCCTAGGAAAGAGGCCTGCTACTCTAGCTAATAATATGACCCAACCTATGCAATAAAGTTTCTTTGATCGAAAAGGGAATATCAATGCTAGAAATGTAGGAGTAAGCATTTTCCTCGAGAGTGCCCGTAGCTATGAGGAAAGTGCTACATGTATGAGTAGAAGGGACACCTATCTCGAAGTTTCCCTATTCTAAGAAATGTGAAATGTAATAAATGTGGAAGAAATGGGCATCTTTAGAGATATTGCTCACAAAAAGTTGGAAAAGGCAAATCAGCAGCAATAGAGGTTGATGAAGTAAGTGATCCTATGGCAATAGCAAGGGTTCTTGCTTTAGAAGAAATAGAAGATGATGTAGATTTGGGTGACTAGATGGGCAAATAATATGATGACCAGCTTGAGGATATCAAGGAGGCGGAAGAAATGAAGATGGTCTCATAATAGGTACGTGAGCTTTGTAACTAATTGAAAGATTTGAATAATTCTTAAGCTTTAATCATTTAGTATTAATGGATATTCTAAGTTAATGAATGCCAAATGCGATTTGTGATCAGGAAAACTTATGATAAATGAATGTTTAGCTAATGTTTTATTCGATATGAGCATATCCATATCCTTCATTAATCGAGATTGTATTGGAGTGATCGATATTATAGTAATAGAGGGTGGATCAATATTTGGAGTAAGTAATCCTTCTAGGGAGAAGGTTGTAACTTGAGATATGGTGCAAAATGCGAAGATAATGTTAGATGGAAAGGATTTTCCTATAAACCTAATCGTATTACCCATGAAAGGTTATGATGTCATATTAGGTATCGATTGGTTATCCAAATATTGAGTTAATATTGATTATCGGAGGAGACCAATTATATTAAATAATGGTGACAATGTGTTTCATAGAGAAGTTAGTAAAAAGAAACCCATGCGACTAGTGATAATAGAGCTAGTAGAAAGTATGGAGGAGTGGTCCTTCTACTTGTTATATGTGGTTGATGGAGGAAAAGCAACCCCCAAGTTATCACAAATACTAGTGGTCTGCAAGTTTCTAGATGTATTTCTAAATAACTTACCTGGGTTAGCTCCATATCAAGAGTTAGACTTCTCCATTGAGTTAGTACCTAGGACTGAACCTATATCAAACCACATGCCACTAGAGGAATTGAAGGAATTAAAGAAATAATTGCAAGAATTATTGGACAAGGGTTTTATTTAACCTAATGTCTCACCTTAAGGTGTACTTGTGTTGTTTGTCAAGAAGAAGGATGGATCAATGAGTTTATGCATTGGTTACCAAGAACTTAATAAAGTGACTATTAAGAATAAGTATCCATTGTTGCAAATAGATGAATTATTTGATTAATTGCAAGGGAAATAGTGTTTTCAAGAATTAACTTATGATCTGGGTACTATCAATTGAGAATGAGATCAAAAGATGTTCCTAAAACTGCTTTCCATACCAAATATAGACATTATGAATTTTAAGTTATGCCCTTCAAGTTAACAAATGCATAAACAATATTCATGGATCTAATGAATCGGATCTACGAACCATATTTAGATAAATTTATCGTTCTTTTCATTGATGATATCTTGATATATAGCAAAACCAAGGAAGAACATGCTGAGCATTTATGTTTGGCCTTGCAAAAACTAAGAGAGAATAAACTATATGGCAAACTATCAAAATGTGAATTTTGGTTTGACAAGATTATGTTTCTAGGTCATATTACATCAGGTGAATGGATATTTATTGATCTTGAAAAGGTAAAAGCAATAATAGAATGAAAACAACCCAATACTATCATTAAGTTACGTAGATTCTTAGGGATAGCAGGATATTATTTTCACTTTATTAAGGATTTCTCTAAGATTGTGAAACCTTTGACTCGTTGGACCCAAAAAAGTATAAATTTCATATGGAATGACAAGTGCAAAAAGAGTTTTCAATAGATTAAGCATCGATTAGTAATGGCTCTAATGTTAGCCTTACATGTTATGCCCTAAAGTGACAAAATCGTAACAGTTCCGCCGTATAAACCATTCTAAGATAGAAGTTGGCCATACAGTCGCTATCTTAGACCTGATTTACATAAGGTGTCCACGACTAACCCGCTTTGAAGTAAACAGTTCATAATTTAAAAAAGTTATTTACTTATGAACTTAAGAAAAGTGCATACTTGCATTAAAATAATCTGAGTATCTTACAAGATTGAGTGATCTAGTCACAATTTAATTGAGTAATTTGTAAAATAATTCCAAAAGATTTAAAATAAATCTAATTAGAAAGCGTATTTGGTCTTCAGTTTACATCCTCGCTCTCCAGGATCTCGCAGTTGCTAGCGTTAAGGTGATTGTAGGCTACTTTATTGCTAACACTTGCAACAATGGCTATAGGAATGTAAGCAACCACAGCTCAATAAATTAGGATGGAGACTTAAAACTATAATACAAACACAAACAAGGTTATCAACTAAATCATTAGGTATAATGCATGTTCAAGCAAATGCCATCGCACAACGTTGTCCGGCCCATTGTGAGATTAGAGAAATTGTACCCATTTTAATCAGGGTTGACGACCAAACCCATGCTTGTGCAATGAAGACATTGCTCCTCCCATGACTACCTTCGAACTATTGACTTCAACCTTTCCGCGACCTCCTCACCTATCACTTAATTCAACTAAGGATGAAAAAGGGACCAATTATGCTAACCAGCGCTATCCTTTTTGAAGGGGTTGGTATTTGGTCGAAGAATCGTAGATTTCCCTTAATAGATTGTTATGCAGGTCCAATTTATGGTTCTAAGTCATATATTTGTTATGTCTAATTTAGGGTGATCAATCATTTCATACAATACAAGCTAGAATAACAAACAAAATCATAGTATCACTCATAATCAAACACATGCACATAGCCAATTATCTAACAAGTACAACCAAGTATAATCTTAAGCCTCTAAAATACAGCAATGTATTAATCCCAACTTATCTTGACTCCTCGCTTGCTTACTCGAGGTGGGATTCGTTCAATCCATTGTCAATGATCCCTATAATACCAACGTTGTCTTAGTTTTCATATAATTGTTATAGATTAGTTTTACCTTATAACACTTATTGTTATCTTTGGTTTAGGGTTTAATATGCCCAATTATTTAGGTTCTCAAGTTTTTAACTATTATTCTTGATTTGGCTAAGTTCGAGTTTAATTTTCCGCATTGATTTCTAAATTAGGCTCTAGTTCAGTTTTTAAGTATAGTTTTATACACGAACCCTAGAACCAAGCCTCCACAATTTCAGAATCTCCCTGTCGAATGGCCTGTTTTCTCTGGTCATAATAGGTGAGTCAATTCCTTCCCTTAGAACCATACTTGAGAGTTTCCTATCCCATATAGCTCGGCATTCAATTCTTGTGGTGTCCTATTTTTTAATCTACCATATTTCATAATGTGAAACTAATCATATTACCTCCAGATATCCTGAATATTATAATTACACCTAATCAGTATTTTATTATACCCGATACACTTAAATCCTTATTAGTGTATTAAATTTACTCCCGATGTGAGAAATTTTTATATTATTCATATAATTACCTAAATTTAAGTTTTCTATCAAATTTATTATATATTCCTATTATTTATATAATATCAATTTTTATTCTAATATCTTCTATTTATTATATTTCCGATAATTGCACATTATATATTATCATCTACCATGTACATAATACACATTTAATATTTCTATCACTCTAATTACCATCTTCCAACATCAATTAACATTTCCAAATGAATAAATTCATTTGAAATCAAATTTTACACCTAATTACCCTAATTTATGAATTAACTTAAAATTTACTATTTTTCCCTATTACTTATTTACTAAATAATTACCCTAATAATTACATCTAATACCCTAAATGCTATAAGTATCATACTTCATCAGATTTCAACATCTTAAAACATATAATTATTCACTAAATCAATAATTAACCATTTAATTACTTAATTAACAAAAAATAACTCATTTTATGCATCATTTGAAGGCCAAAAAATTATCTAAAAATTTAGAAAATTAATTTTTGAAAAAAAGCTTCGTGGCATTGTTCTATATCACCTAAGTTGTCTATAAAAAAATTTTGAGTCCAAAACTACACTCTTAAGCCTATTTATTTATAATTCGAAACATGTTCAGTTTTACATTATTTCTTAAGGACAGTATATTTCTAGACATAAATTCATCAAAATAAAATGTTTTCCTAAATATACATACTAAAATATTTCAAAATAACAAATTTCATAATTTTATGATAATATTTAATATTTTTACAAAATTACACAAAATCAGATTGGAAATTAAACTAACCTGAACTAGTGGTTTCGGCCACCATTGGCCATCGTAGCCTTGTCGATCGATCTGGGTGCTTCCACCACTATGTGGTAGTAGTGGTCGTCCACTCCCAAGTGCTCATCGAGTGTTGGTTCTCTTCTAAGGCCATAATTACATAAATTTGAGTAATTTTTTTGTAATTAATCTTAACACTCAATATTTTGATTCTCTATATTTTTCTCACTCTTCAAACTAACCAAATGAGCTTTTGTAATTTTTTGGGTATTTATAGAGGTCTAGGGAAATTATTATGCATTAAATTAATTTGATAATTGCCTTATCTTCTTCCAGTTTACCTTTTGTGTTGTTCTAATTTAATTGGCTAAATTTTTTATTCTTTTCCCTAGCTGCTACGACCTAAATCTGGATCATTCCTTATTTTTTCTAATTTTTATTTATTTTTTCTTAATTAATTATGAATTTTCTTCAATTATTTAACATTATAGCACATTTTGCATATTTTAAGTATTTATGTGTATTTCTACAAACATGTAAATTCATATATAATACAAATAAATATTCCTAAATATTATTTAGGTCATTTTATGATTTTTGGTATACATATAATTTATCTCTAACAGTTCGTTAGTTATCATAATGCATTTTACGTATTTTCGATAAATAACAAGTAATATACTTAAAATTTGAAAATTTTATATTTTTTTATTTTATTACTTATTTTCTTAAATTCGAACTTACGAGATCGCTTTTATTAATATTTCTAACTTTTTTATATAATTTAGGCTCGATTAAATTTTTTAACTAATTGCCCTAAATTTTACGAGCCAAACTTTAAATAGTTGATTATGAGTCTTACATTACCAAACCTTGACGAGCCGTATAGTATCTATAGCGATACCTCCCACAATGGTTTAGGTTATGTACTCAAGCAAAATGGAAAAGTAATTGTATGTGCCTCACGACAGCTAAGGCTACACAAAAGAAATTACCCTACTTATGATTTAGAACTAGCTATTGTAGTTTTTGTGTTAAAAATTTAGAGGCATTATTTGTACGGTCAACACTGTGAACTATATACGAACCAAAAGTTTGAAGTATTTCTTTACACAAAAAGAGATAAATATGAGATAACGTAGATGGTTAGAGTTAATTAAAGACTATGATTTAACTATTAATTACCATTCGGGCAAGGCCAATGTTATGGCAAATACCTTGAGTTGTAAGAATTATGCTTAAGTGGCTGTATTACTAACCTCTCAAGTGGAATTAATTAAAGAATTTGAAAGGATGTAATTAGGATTCCAATGGCATGAGATGGATGAAGAATTGATGAATTTAAGAGTGGAACCTACCCTACTTGATCAAATAAGACAAGGCCAATTAAGAGATGAAGAATTAGGGGAAGTTAAGGAGAGGTTGACTCATGGCTGTGTAGCTGACTTCAAAATGGATGACTTAAGATTATTGAAGTTTAAAGGATGAATTTGTGTATCCAAAGAAATAGATTTGATGAAGGAAATGTTAAGTGAAGCACATAACTCTAATTATACACTACATCCCAAAGGAACTAAAATGTATCAATATTTAAGGAAAACATTTTGGTGGAAAGGGATAAAGGGTGATGTGATGCATTATGTATTGAAATGCGTGGTATGTTAATAGGTAAAGGTAGAACTTAGAGACCTAAGGGTATGTTGCAACCTTTAGATATTCTAAAATGGAAATGAGACCATATTACTATAGATTTTGTGGTTGCCTTGCCTAGCACTCAAAGTAGGTACAACTCAATATGGGTGATATTTGATTGCTTAACTAAATCAACTCATTTTTTGCCTCACCAAACTGAATATAATCTAGAGAAAATGGTGAGATTATACATATAAGAAATTGTTAGATTACATGGGGTGCCATTAAGTATTATATCTAACAGGTGTACCTGATTCATATCAAAATTCTAGGAAAGTCTCTACAAGGCACTTGGTACTACACTTAAGTTTAGTACCACCTATCATCTATAGACGGATGGATAATCTAAAAGGACTATCCAAACCTTAGATGATGTGTTGAGAGCTTGTGTTCTCAAATTTGGTGGGAATTAGGATAAGTATCTACCTTTGGTTGAGTTTGCATACAATAATAGCTATGATGCCACAATTCAAATGGCACCATATGAAGCATTATAGGGAAGAATTATAAGTCACCACTATATTGGGAAAGTGTGGAACAAATGACACTTGGACTAAAATTAACTGCATAGATGAATGAGAAAGTGCAAATCATTTGACAAAAGGTGAAAGAAGCCCAAGATCACCATAAAAGTTAAGCTGAAACAAAGCAAAGGCCATTGGAATTTGAAGTAGGTGATCATGTGTACGTAAAGATAAGTCCATTCATAGTATTCAAGTAGTTTGGAACAAAAGGGAAATTAAGTCCTTAATATATCAAACCATTTGAGATACTGAAAAGAATTGGTAAAGTATCATATCGATGGGCTTTACCCTAAAATTAGCGAGCTATCATGATGTATTCCATATTTTAATATTAATGAAATTTGTTAATGTAATACTCCTTATATACCAGGTGATGTAATTCTAAATCATCGAGGCATCTTTTGATGCAACAGCTCGTAGCACATTGGAACTCCAAAGTTAATGTCACGCCTTGAAGTGGCAGAATCGTAACAGCCCCGCCGTGTAAACCATTCTAAGATAGAAGTTGGCCTTACAACCGCTATCTTAAACCTGATCTATACAAGGCATCCACAATTAACCCGCTTTGAAGTAAACAATTTGTAATTTAAATAAATCATTTATCTAATAAAGTAAGAAAATTTATATATATTCACTATAATTCAGTTATTACATTATTCAAAAATGAAAAGTAATAAAATATGTGTTGATTCTTTAAAGTTTTTCCTCACTCCCCAGAATCCAGCAGTTGCTAGCTTCTGAGTAGTTGTTTGCCGCTTCTTAGCCAGCACCTACACGACGTCTATAGGGATGTGAGCAACCATAGCTCAGTAAGTTAGGATGGAGGACTTAAAACTATACCATAAACACAACAAGGTTTTCAATCGACTTATTAGGTGCAATGCATGTGCAAGCAAATGCCATCGCACGACGTTGTCCGACCCGTCGTGAGATTAGAGAAATTATGCCCGCTCTAATCCGGGTTGAGGAGTTGCCATTAATGCAACAGGTCACGACTAAACCCAGGCTTGTGCAATGGAGACCTCACTCCTCCTGCGATTACCTTCGAACCACTGACTTCACCCTCGCCGTGACCTCCTCTCCTGTCACTTAGTTTGGCTAAGAATAAAGAAAGGACCAATTGCAATCCTGCGCTATCCCTTTCGAAGGGGTCGGTATTTGGCTGGAGAGTCCTAAGTTCCCCTAACGGGTTGCCATGCATGTTCGATTATGATTATTGGTCGTATATTTGATTAAGTCCAGTTTAAGGTGACCAATCATTTCATACAAATCATACAATACATACCAGAGCAACAAACAGAATCATAGCATCACCCATAATCAAGCACACACACACATCCAACTATCTAATAAGCACAACCAAGCATAATCTCAAGCTTCCAAAATACAGCATTGTATTAATCCCAACTTACCTCGACTCCTCGCTCACTCACTCGAGGTCCGACTTGCTCAGGCCATTGCCAATCATCCCTATAACACAAACGTGGTTTCAGTTTTTCATATAACTGTTATAGGTTTGTTTTATCCTATAACGCATATTGTTATGTGTTGTTTAGGTTTTAATATACCTAATTATTTAGGTCTTAAGTCTTTTACAATTATTTTAGGTTTGGGGTTAGGTTCGGATTCAATTTCCGCATCGATTTCTAAATTAGGTTGTAGTTCGATTTCTAAGTAGTGTTTTATACTTCAACCCTAGAAATTCGTTTCAACCCATAATGTGAAATTAATCACATTACTTCCCTATCTCCTAAATATCATCATTATCCCTAGTCAGTATTTTATTTCACTCGGTACACTTAAATCCGTATTAGTGTACCGAATTCACTCCTAATGTGAGAAATTTTTTACATTTTTCATATAATTACATAAATTCAAGTTTCCTATAAGATTTATTGTATATTTTTATTCTTATCATAATATCAATTTTTATTCTAATATTTTCTATTTATTATATTTCTAATAATTATATATTATGTATTATCACCTATTATGTACATAATACACATCTAATATTTTTATTACTCAAATTACTATCTTCCAACATTAATTATCATTTCAAAATATCTAAATTCATCCTAAATCAGATTTTACACCTAATTACCCTAATTTACAAAATTAACTTAAAATTTACTATTTTTCTCTATTACTCATTTACTACATAATTAACCTAATAATTATATCTAACACCCTAAATGCTATAAGTATCATACTCCATCAAATTTCAACATCCTAAAACACATACTTATTCACTAAATCAGTAATTAACCCTAAATTACCCATTTTATGCCTCATTTTAGGGCCTAAAAATTATCTAAAATTTTTGAAAATTAATTTTTGAAAATAGGCTTCATAGCACTGTTCTATATCATCTAAGTAATCTACACAAAAATTTTGGGCTCAAAACTACACTCTTAAGGTCATTTATTTCTAAACCAAAATATGCTCAATTTTGCACGATTTCTTAAAGACCCTATATCACAAGATATATTTTCATCAAAATAATATTTTTCCTAAAAACTACATACAAAAATATTCTAGAATAACAAGTTTCATAATTTTCTAAGAATATTTACTATTTTTTCAAAATTACACAAAATCGAGCTGGAAATCGAACTCACCGATCTGGGTGGCTCCAGCCATCATCAGTGGCCATGGGTGTGTCGGCCCACCTGGGCGTTGCCACCACTGTGTGGTGGTGGTGGCCATCCACTCCAAGCTACCCGTCGGATCTAGGTTCTCCTTTGTGGCCTTAACTGTACAGTTTTCCTTTTCTTTTTTTTTTTCTTTGGTTTTTCTCTTAATTTTCACCTCTCCCTAATTTTCTCTGATTTCTAACTGTCCAAATGAGCTTCTGAATTTTTTTCCCTATTTATAGAGCTTTGTGGAATTTATTGTGCATTAAATTGAACAAGATAATTGCCTTATCCCTTAATTTTTTACTTTTGTGTTGTCTTAATTTAATTAGCCGATTTTTTTCTTATTTTTCCTAGCTGCCACGACCTATATTTGGATCATTCCTTATTTTTCCTGATTTTTCTTTATTTTTTCTTAATTAATTATGAATTTTCTTTAATTATTTAGTATGATTTTAGCATATTACGCGTATTTTAAGTAATTACACGTATTTCTACATACATGTAAATTCATATATAGTACAAATAAATATTCCTAAATATTATTTAGGTTATTTTATGATTTTTAGTATACATATAATTTATTTCGAGCGACTCGTTAATTATCAAAATATATTTTACGCATTTTTGATAAATAACGAGTTATATACTTAAAATTTGGAATTTTTATATCCTTTTATTTTATTACTTATTTTCTTAAATTTAAACTTACGGGATCATTTTCCTAATATTTCTTGCTTTACTTTATAATTTAAGCTCAATCGGGTCTTTCAACCGATCGAAATCTTAAATTGCTAGTTTTGAGGCTTACAATTAAGTATGCTCGAGTTGGGTCAATACTAAGATGGGTAACCTGTTGGGAAGTTTTTGCATTAGGAGACAAAATTGTACGACAATCTATGCCAAAGTGGACAATATTTCGATGGGAGGAATTTCAATCGAGTCGTTATAGGTAATATTAGAGCACTCTATCAACTAGAAGGGCAATTCCCTGCTTAGTGGTGGGCTTAGATCTATGTAATGAAATTGACGAGGACGTCGGTTTTGTAAGGAGAATGGATTGTAATGCCCCTTACATGTCAAGTTACAGAATTCTAAATCATCAAGGTGTCTTTTGGTATAGCAGCTCAAAGTATGTTGGATCTTTGGAGTTAAGCATGTTTGGGCTAGGTCAATCCTAGGATGGGAAACCTCCTAAGAAACTGCTACACTAAGTGTTGCGAGACATAGCCAAAAACAGATAAGGCCTATTACAAACTGTAGCCAAGAACAGATAGGGCCGCTCGCTGAATGGGTCTGAGCTTACAGAAAGCACGAAAAGAGTCAATGAGGCAACATAGGAAAGGGTGCAAGCAAAGGATGAAAATAGTAAGCAAAACCCACGAACAGCTCCCGAGGATATGACGCACCAATAAAACTTCCGAGGACTCACGACACAATTTGATGTGATACACGAATTGATTCAATGAAGTTACTCACCACCTAACCTTATTTAAGAGAAATGATAAGAGTGATGTTGAGAGTAAACAACAGTGTTTACGTAAGGAAGAAGGTACTCAAAAGTGTATTGAAGATTATCTCATCTGTTACAACTACAAGTATAAGGGTATTTATACCCACAAACTAGAGCAACTTGCCCAAAAGGGAAAAGACAAAAAAGACATTTCCTAAGAGAGGTAATGTACATGTTATAAATCGGCAAAAATGAATATATAAGGAAAATAATCATTAGTGCTACAGATTCTATATGTGATATTGCATAAATGGCAATGCAATATTGGCGAGGTCGTTAGGAAATGCGGACAAAAAATACGGACAGATGGGCTTGTTCGAGCAAGGATAGCTTAATCAATCCAAATTCTCTCTTTCGGCTTCTCGGTAAAGATGATGTCGAGTGATTGTACTGCTCGGCACTAAAGAGTACTCATTTATTCGGCAAACTACAGAATAATGTACTATCGTATGGTACGGCATTAAAGATAACTTGGCAAGGAAGTACTTGGTCTCAGCAAGGGTTGGTTAAAATATAAGGATTCGACGTACTAGCCTCTTTAGTTTTCGGGGTCAGCTACAAGTCAAAGATCTCGTAACTTGATTCCCATCATCAAGAAATAAAATCGTATGTCGTTCTACGCCAAAGCGAACAATACCTCAGTGGTAGGAGTTTTGATTAGGTCATTACAGGTGGTATCAAAGCACTTTACCAGTCGGAAGGGAAATTCCTTACTTGGTAGTGGTTTTAGACCTATATAACAAAACTAATGAAGATATCAGTTCTGTAAGGGGAGTAGATTGTAATAGCTCTTATATGATAGGTAATAGAATTCTAAATCATCGAATCAATTTTTAATGTAGCGGCTCAGAGCATATCGGAACTTAGAAGTTAAGTGTGCTCAGGCTGAGTCAATCCTAAGATAAATAACATCTTGGGAAGCTACTATACTAAGGGACAAAATTATGAGATGTTTTACGCCAAAGCGAATAATACCTCGATGGGAGGAGTTCTGACTGGGTTGTTACAATTAAGGACCCAAATACAATTATCAAGTTGAAGCTAGTGGAAATCAAAGAAAATTTCTCATTTGAAGAAAAACCAACATGAATCCTCAGTACCACACTCAAAAGCTAAGGAATAGGTACTTAGAATACGTAAAAGTCCAATGGGGAACTCAAGGCTCAAAAGAAGCAATGTGGGAACCAAAAGCAACCATACAGGAGAAATATCCATGGTTGTTCGAATAAAACGTTA
Source organism: Lumnitzera littorea (assembly GCA_024138015.1). NCBI lineage: Eukaryota > Viridiplantae > Streptophyta > Magnoliopsida > Myrtales > Combretaceae > Lumnitzera > Lumnitzera littorea. The sequence continues at coordinate 87,771,828 of JAMXBB010000001.1, forward strand.
GTTCCCTTAACTGATACCAAATTTAGATGACACCAAGTGACATGCTAGTAAAGTTTTGAGGATAAAACATTTCTAAAAGGGGGTAGAGTGTATGACTTGAGCATATTAGCCATTCCTAGCATTTGCATATAAACATGGTTACCTTCAAAAAATATGAGTTAGTGACCAGAATCAACAAAAACATAAGAATAATAAATTGGTTCATATATATATATAACCCTTTTAATAGGTATTTCAAATTTATAGATAGAGAATTCAATAATTGTTGTTAATCATATTTTACGAATTTGAAATCCAAGCATTGGGACTCCATGGGATAATATGGGTAAAATTTAAAAATCTATTAAGTTAACAATATGTCAATATATGATAACAAAATAAGATATAGGTTTATGAAAATACATGGTATGTAACATGATTTAGACAAATATTAACATAGGACCTTAACTATATGAATATGGGTATACTATATTAATTAGGGAAAGAAATAAAAAAGGGAAAAATCAATTACACCTGGATATGCAAATAATACCTCAGGTTGCGTGGCAGAAGTAAAAGCGTGGGGTGGATGATAAAATTTAACACTAGGGTAATTGGCACTTAGATATTATTTCTTTTGCATGCAAAATTTTAGCAAAGGATGGTTGGACTTGGAAAAGTTGCTTCCACCTATTTTTAACCTGTATCAAACTCCAACAAACATCACTGTTTACTTTTAGCTTGAGAACTAACAAAGAATATGTATAAGGGAAATATATTAGATTAGGAAACAAAGGAAGGAAGAGAAAGTAATAAGAACTTTTGTCCATTGTGGTTAAGGTCGAAATGTACCGGACATAGAGACCAACCAACCAACCAACACGCCCGGTTGCCGCGGTCATTGGAGTTCCAACTTCCTGCAAGTTTCAATTTCCCTTAAAACTTGAGGAATTCTGTATATATAAAGAAAATTTCTAGGAAAATTATTTACAGACTTTCTGCATGTGGCAACTAGACTTGACTAAACACTGCATAGTAATGAATTTTTAGTTAATTTTTGGATATTCAAACAAGGTTGTTTAAACTCAATAGGCTACTACAAGTTCCTAGTTATGCATACCTCGTAATAGTAAATGAATTTAAGCAGTTTAAAAAGTTTTCTATATATTGTATTCTTTTTTTTTTTTTTTAATTGCGTAAATCTGGTATTTAAAATATATATATATAGTTGGTTTATGATCAAGTAATTAATGAAGTTAAATTCAAATGATTTCTGTGATGCTATGGGGAAGTGGTGAATGGTTAGAATTAATTTGGTATATTGGTATAATGCTTTGGGTACATCAACATTTTTTTTCCCAAGTATAAACAAAAATAAATAAATAAATAAATAAAATGACTTTGTAATTAAGACAAAAGAATATTTTTAGCCGAACCCTGTATACATGTTTCTAAGTTCCAAGGAAATTTTGGGAAACTAATTGCGATTAATGCTATTTATTATAAAATATCCTGCATAACAGTGGCTAATTAGTACCTTAAATACCATAATCACATGTATAGACAATTATTTTGTTTGTCCCTGAAACTGCTGCACAAGGCTGGTTGTCTGGAATTTTTCAGAGAACTAGTAGCACTTCATAATTACAACATACTGTATGTGAGTTTCAGAAATATTGATATAAAACAAAATCATATGGCATTGCAAGTTATGAAATGTTACTATATTCTTTGTTCTCCGTAGAAGGTAGCAAGATAAATAAATAATACTATGGTGGTTCTAGTTGGCAGTGACCTTTAAACTCTTATTAATGTCATTGTAATTTACAAATTCCGTAGCACTAGTTTTTTAGGTAATTGTATATACTATATAGTTGAGTTTTGCTAATATTTCATTAGTTAAGGTACCATACTTAGTCATTAAAATTTATTTTCCCATTACACCGTCATTATAATTTGCTTACATGTATATGTAAATGTAATGATAAAAGATAATGAAGAATTGAATAAATAAATAAAGACGTTATGTTGTCCTCTAATTATATATATTATATATTATATATGTAATTATGTTAATGTGCACCAATGTGAATTTCACTATAGGAGGTATGACATATTATACATCGACATCGCCATCATGTGAACCTATATTCGAGGACCAAGGGGGTAACATAGATATTCATTATAGGCATATCCTTGCTGTATATATATACTTCAATGTGAATTAAACATATAATAACATACATCTAGGCATCCGTTACTTCTACTAGTGAATTGTTTTTTTAAAATATGTCCCATTAAGAGAAGAAAATAAAATAAATAGTTTGTAAGGTTATCGGTAATTATTGAATGGGTAACTGTAATATGAAGTTTATCATATTTGGTAACTATCGACAATGACTATGATGACTAGTTACGAATTCAAATGAATCATAAGCTTTATAAATCTTAAAGCTTAGTTATCTTATGTAGGACTTCGATATGAAGGAGTTCATGAAGGATATATTGTTCAAGTAATCGCAGGTAAGTGGGTTTATGCTTCATTGTATATATGGATACGCTTTGAGTACTAAGGGATTGTAAGTCATTGTACTTAGCTATGCTTGTAAGTAGTTTTGGATGTGCATGTGCCATGCATATACTTGGAAACTATTGTGTTGTGTATTTCATTGTTTGGAGTACTTCATTGTTTGGCTAAGTGTCTGCTAAATTCTTTGGGCACCTACTACAATAGAATAATGACAGTCGATCTAAACAGCTAAATCGGACATGCATCTCAACCCATTAGGAATCACATTTAAGATTATGACACCAAATATTGGCCTTTTGAGGAGGAAAAGGAAGTATTTTCCTAGTACCTTAGCAAACTAAGTAGCAAGGGAGGAGGTCGCGATGAAAGTCAAGGATAAGCTCGATAGGTTTTTAGGAAGAGCTAAAGTATTTCCATTGCACATTTCTGGATTTGATGTCATTCATGATTTGGCTTGCAAAACTCCTCAACTTAGACTAGAGTGGGTGTAATTTCTCTAGTTTCATGACAAACCAAACAACATCATGCAGATGGCATTTGATTTGAGGTTTGAAAACCTTGCATGTGTTTGCTATGTACAATAGTGATCTCTTATATCTTACTAAGCTATGGTTTACTCAACCCTCTACAGATCTTTATGCACATAAACATAACTAAGTAAAAAGATGGATTGGGATCTAAGGAGAGCTCTAGGCTTTGTGATATAAACCTAGAAATAGTTTTTTTGGACTAATGTTTTGTATTTGTGAGGGGTTTGATCTAAACCCATACCACTTTTGTACTTACAAAATTTTATTGTTTGCTCTTTTCATATATATAAAGTACTAAACTAGTTTTCAGTTATACTTATTATGCTTTTGCTGACTAGCGTACTTCAAAGCAGTTAGGCTTGTGATGCTTTGTGCATGACTTTCTATTTCTGGTAGTTAAGGGTCAGCTTCAGTTATAGCTTGTTGTACATGATGAAATGTTGTAACATAATCAACTTTGGGGGGTAACATATTGAGAGTAAGAAATGAGGAACTCATGCTATATGCCCAGAAATGTAAGGAACGAGATGAATCTTATATTTCTAGTGATGTCTCTTTTACTAGCTGATGAGAGTAGTTGATGAGGCTATTGTTGGTGGAATGAGTCTAGGATTAATGAAGGATTGCCTTAGTGTTGTAGGGAGAGAGCCCTATAGGTTTAAGCTACTATGATAGAAAAAAAGTCAAAAGTTGGATTGATGATTATAAACCAAGTGCTAAGTAGGAGGTAGCCCACTATTAAGTATCTTTTGCTTTTAGTTATGTTGGCTCACCTTTTAGTTTTTAGGCTTTATTTCATTTCAATTCTTTTTTTGGTCATTTTAGTTTGTTCTTTCATGTTTTACATTTGTCCATCTTATGAGTCTTACCCTTTGGTTTACTTCCTGTTGGATTCATTCACTACGAATTCTCTTGTTTCTTCTTGTGCAAATTTGCTTGGTTGGAGTGTTGGAATGTACATGAAATGGCTATATTGATGGCTTGGAGTTTAAAGCATCGATAAAGTAGCTTTGGTGATATCTAAGAGCTTAATAGTGTGAAGTTAAGCTACAGACTTGCATGGATAAGGTCGGCTCATCAGCTAATACCCCTAAAGGAGTCCCATTCTTTCCTACCCTCTTTTTTCATTCATATCTTTTGTGCTAAACAATGCGGACATTGTTTGTCCTAAAAGTTAGGAGTGGATTTTGTGCTGAGCTATAACTGGGTGTTGTGTTGGCTGATGTGTTATGGAGGAGATGGTGGATTTGTGTTGGTTTTTAGTGTGCTAAGTTAACTATCTACATGTTTATGTGTGCTAATTACATTTATGCTTGTATTGGTTGCATATAAATTGCCTGTATTTTGATCCTTGTGCAAACTGTGTGAAAATGACAATTGATCCATGCTATTGTTGACATTTGCTTCATAGACATAAAAGTTTTTCAAAAAGTTTGGAAATTTAGTTGCATTACTCACAAAAAATAAAAAAAGAAGAAGCAATTTTTGAACCAAGCTTTTTTATTTTGTGCCTTTTTTAACTTGATTATGAGTTGGATATTCCTTACTTCTCTAGAGTTAAGTCACGAAATCATTGCTTTGTTTAGATTAAGATTTAACAACTTAGAATTAAGGAAATGTCCTTGATTAGGGGTTAAGTCTTTACATTTTTAAGCCAACTAGTATGTATGCATATTCTTTGAAGTTTAAAGAGCCCGATGTGATCATATAAATCATGCAAAATTTGACCTTGACTTGAATGTTTCTTTCTAAATACAAAAGAACTAAAGTTGGGGGTAAAATAAACCTCAACCAAATAATTAATCAAATATATAAAAAAAAAAAAAAGAGGAGGAGGAGAAAGTAAAGCAAAAAGAGAATGCAAGTGGACATATGAGGCACCAAATAAGCGCATGACGTATCTTGTTGAATGAATAATTCCTTGAAGGGTTCATGAGTCCCTAGTGTCTAGCTTGTGAAAAAATATGAAGAATAAAGAGCTCCCTAATGTAAATGAAGCAAATAGGGGATGTATGTGTACTTAAAGCTAAAAAGAAAACGAAAAAAAATGGAAAATAGGAAAAATTAGGAAGAGCAAAATAAAGGAAGGGCTTAGAATTTTGCGTCCTTTACTTGGTGGTATCATGCTTGTGATATGGATTAGGAGTATATACATGTGTGTCTAGTGTAAAAAATGTGAGTATCTCTTTCTTAATTGATGGATGTTATACTTGATCCTTAATAAGAGAATCTTGATTTAAACATGGTAATACAACTCTATTGAGCAATTGATTAGTGGCCTAAGTCTATTGTTAGTGATTTGTGTGCATGTTGATTGATTGAGGAGTAAAAAGGTAAGAAAAAGTGGCTTGACCTCAAAATGAAGCCAAGAGAATGCAACTAGTTCCATTTAGCTTCATGGTTTTGGTGCTAATATGAAGTTTATGTTGATGATGGTTTGAGTGTGATTACTTTCCTCATTGGAACTTGATTTTGAAATTGATATTTAGAATTGCTTGAGGATAAGCATTAGACTAAGTTGAGGGTATTTGATAAATGTGGAAAATTACACATTTATCTCCACTTAATAGCACACATTCATGCATATAATCAACACTTTTATGGTGAACTTTGCTTAGAATTGATGAAATTTGCATCCTCGAATCAATTGCATGAATAAAGAGAAAAAAGGGTTAAAATAGGACTAAAATAGCTTTGCACAAACTCATGTATTCTTGTCAAGATTTTTTGCCCTCTTAATGTGTGAGTTTATGTAACTTATAAAAGGAAGAATCATATGTTTATCAGTTATCCAGCCATGCTTCACAATGGCACATTCTTAAATTAGCTATTTTTAAAGATTTAGCAGCTAATCTGTGCCTCTTCAAGTGTTGACTTGTTGTTCACTTCACTAAGTAGGTACAAATCAAACAAAATTCAAGCTAATTTGAGCACTACTAGCAACCCACTTGTTGACAACCATGACAAATTGTAGTATGAGCAATTTAAGCAGATTGATTGAACCAAGTGGAGAGCTTAACCTCTTCTTGAGCTAGAACCAACTAAGTAATAGCTACAAAGCATTACAGTTACTCCAATTGCCATATATAGCCTAATTTGTGCAGAACAAAGCAATACCAAGTTGATAGTAGTAGAGCTCCTCATCTGAACAACGATTTCTTGAATTGAAATTGAGCTGCACAAACGAATTGTAGCAACCCAGAAGCAAAGTTGAGATCCTAGCACTAATGTAGTTAACATACTTGAACATGGTTGAAATAGACTAAAAAACGCAACAACTAAGCAATGAAATTAAAAGAATACGGTAGCTTCAACTTAATCCCAAATTAGAGTTGAGTATTAAGAGTTGACTTAGTTGCCTACATGTGAAATCGACTTCAATTGAAGCAAAAGGAAACCGAACTCTTCTTATATTAGCAAACCAAGCATGCCAAGTTACTCCATAGCAATAAGGATAAGTGAGTAACCCTATCGTACAAGGTGCCCACCTGAACCCTGTTCGATCAAGTGGTTTCTAGGTGGGTATTTAAGGTCATAGGGTAGGTTCCTAGTAATATTTTTCTAAAACTTATATCATAGTGTGGGGTACGGGTATGAGGTCAGGATACCATATATCCATCTTAGAACCTGTATTGTGAAGTATATAAGGTACATGTTAAAGGGTTCCTTGTACTTGTCTTATAATAATAATTAAATGAAATTAATAAATAAAAAAGAATACCATTTAATTTGTATGGATTTAAAAAAAATAACAAAATGCAACCTATGAGATATCCTAGATTAAATGTGATGTCCTCATATTAGTGTCTTTCTTCTTAGTCTTTTCTTTATTGCATTTTCTTTTCACTCCATCTTCCTCATTTATTATGTCCAACTTTACTAAAGTCAAAAAAGAAAAAATCTATGTAAAGCCACCTAAATAAGATATATTAGCAATTTATTTTCTTTTAATACAATAATTTCTTTGTATTAGGATTGAAAAATATCTCCTAATAAATTTATATAATATTGTTAAAGTTAAGATTTATTCAAGATTAGTGTTTGTACCTTTTTCCCTTATCTAAGTTAGGGTTTGTGGTTTAAAAAAGATTTAGTCGAAAGATTAGGATTTAGTAATTGTAATGCATGGATGTTGAGCCTGATTTTTTTCCCAATTTTATAAATCAGTCTTCTTTAAACCGATCAATATTAAACCTTACCCGTTTAATACTAACTTTCGACTAAGGTTTAAAGAAAACTGGTTTTTTTTTTAAAACATTTTGGAGATATCACTTAATCGAAGTCGAGAAAAAGAGCTAAATTATAACTAATTAGGTAAATGTGTTATAACTTAGCTACTGATATTTTTGCTAAAACCAATTTTATAAACAGTTTTAAGAACTAGAAAATTGAGTCCGAGGATTGGATTCTTTAAACCCTTACGGGTACTATCAACTTTCCAATTTTAGACTTAATCTCTTAAAATTACCTTTCAAAAATTATCTTTGAAAAAGGAAATTTAATCATTAGTTAACAAATTTGAACAATTTAAACTAAAGTAGAAAAATAGGTTTTTTCGTTTTTTACCGTCGCTCTATAAGTGTCTACATATCCACTATTTGAGATCAAACGTACGTAGTTCTTTTCCAAAAATACTAGCGAGTTGATTTATTTTAACTTTTGAAAACAATCAGCTTTATGTTTTTTAACTCCATTTGATTTATTTAAAGAAATTTCTAAAATGTCCTAAATCGAAAATTTTATTTTTGGAAATATCCTAAAAGGCCCTTAATTTTTAAAAAATGATTGTTTATTTTTATTTTAGAAAACAAATTTTCTAAGTAGTAAAATGGGTTTTATTTACTAACTTATTTTTATCTTATTTTTATTATTATTGCTATTATTCATCATTATTTCTTCTAATTTTAAATCTCAACCGAAACAAAAAAAAAATGACATATTCAAGCTTTTGTCTTTTTCTCTTTCCTTTTTTTTTCTTTTCCCTTTTTTTTTCCTTTCTTTTCTTTTCTCTTTTTTATGATTAAACTTACATGAATAACAAACAAAATAAAATAAATTAATTAAAAAAAATTATTTGGTGCGAACCAGAAACTGGTCCACAATATTCAAATGTTAAATAGGGCAAAGCCCTGTTCAGTTTAAATACAGCAGGGAGCACATCATTCTTTTTCAAATACGTGTGTAAGGGTGCATGGTATGTACCTTGCACATGACCAGTAGCCCCTAATCTTTCTCCTTCCTCTAATTCCTCCCCTGATTTCCAATTTTCTTCCTTTTCTTTTCCAAATGCGACGAGTTGTGTTTAAGGACAAGTTATGGGCATTTATCGCACATTAACAACCTTTTTTTTTTCTAATAAAATCATATACTATACACGACCTAGTTTTGAATTCACCCCAAAACTAATCCAGATTCAGTTGAAAACATATTTAAAATCAAAGTCAAAAATTGGAAAAAATTGATTTTTTAGGTCAAAATTCATTAACACATTTAATCCGATTTTTGAACTTTTCCAGGTTGTTTGATGTTAGTTTAGTATAAATAGAGTCCTTTGATCCATTCCAAAGCACACCGAAGATCAAAAATCACATCTCTCTCTCGATCTTCAATCCACTCTCTCTCTCTCTCCCCCTTCCCCCTCTCTCTCTCTCTAGGATTCTCTTTCTCTAGGCATCCTTTTCTAAAACCAACATGACGACTGGCTTCGTAATAGTAAAAAACCAAGACTTGACCTCCCATTCACTTCTAGTGATCATCGCGCACTACCATTGACAACTAGAGGTATGCAAGTGGGTTCTAGTCTACGAGCCGGTTTATTTAACCCGCTTTTAAAATAAGCTTGGGCTGAGGTTTTTTAGGCCATTTAAAAGCGAACCAAATGAACTCGGCCCATTTAACCTACGGGCTAAAGTGAGCCAGTTTGAATCAGCCTGTTTAATCTATTTATAACTTTGGCCCGTAGGCTAGCTCATTTAACCTACCTTTTTAATGGGTTAGGGTTAAGATTTTTTTGCCCGTTTAAAACCGGGCTAAATGAGCTTGGCCTGTTTAACCCACGGGCCAAATTGGACCAAGCCAGGTTAGCTTGTTTAATCTACTTGCATACCTTTACCAACAACCACCTCAAGCTAACAACTTCGACCACCACTTAAACAACCATCGAATATTAAGGCACTAAGCCTACCCTCCTAAGTCTAATACAAAAGACATAAATCTCCCGTTTTCTTGCTCATTTTGACGTCGATAACCATTCAAAACCACCCCGATCAGTCACTACAGTTGAGAATTGGAGTTGATTCAAGCTGACCCTAAGCCGATTCAAAGCTAACCTGGAGCCAACCCGAGCTAAAAGGTCTGCTTTTTCTTTTAATTAATTATTTTATTTTTCATCCATGTAAGTGTAATAATAAAAAAAAAAAAAGAAAAGAAAAGAAAAGAAAAAAAAAAGAAGAAGAAAAAGGGAAAGAGAAAAGATCGAATATGTCCCTTTTTTTTCAGTTGAGATTTAAAATTGGAAGAAATAATGATGAATAATAGCAATAATAATAAATATAGGTTAGTGAATAAAAACCATTTTACCACTTAGAAAATCGATTTTCTAAAATTAAAATAAACAATCATTTTTCTAAAATTAAGAGCCTTTTAAGGTATTTCTAAAAATAAAATTCCTAATTTAGGATTTTTTAGAAATTTCTTTAAACAAAATCAAATGGGGTTAAAAAACGTAAAGGCGACCATTTTTAAAAGTTAAAATAAATCAACCCGCTAATATTTTTGAAAAAGAACTACGTACATCTGATCTCGAATAGTGGGTACATAGGCACTTATAAGACAACAGTAAAAGACGAAAAGACCTATTTTTTTACTTTAGTTTTAATTGTTCAAATTTGTTAATTGATAATTAAATTTCATTTTTTTTAGATAATTTTTCAAAGGTGATTTTAAAAGATTAAGTCTAAAATTGGTCAGTTGATGGTACCCGTAAGGGTTTAAAGAATATAACCCCCAAATTTGATTTTCCGATTCTTAAAACCATTTATAAAATTGGTTTTATTGAAAAGACTAGTAGCTAAGTTATAATAAATTCACTTAATTGATTATAATTTAACTCTTTTTCCTAACTCCGATCAAATAGTAACTCCAAAATGTTTTCTTAAATAAAAGAATTGGTTTTTTTTAAACTTTAGTCGAAAGTTAATATTAAACGGGTAGGGTTTAATATTAATCGGTTTAAAAAAAACTGATTTATAAAATCAAGAAAAATCATGCTCGACAAGATGACGACTCCACTAGGGAACGTCAAGAGGGTTAGCCATTCAACTTTCCAAAATTAAAATTAATCTCTAAAAATCACCTTACTAAGTGTAATTTATTTACTTATTCATTAATTTGTTATTATTTGTATCATAACTGTATTAACATTTCTATAAGTTTAATTATTCAACTGTTTTGGGTGAGGGAAGGGGGTGGAATTTATTTTATGTACCATAAATACGTAATAAACACGGTCAAACCTAGACCATATTAGGACCTTAAGACAAGGGGGGTATTGTGTAAGCTTCGGGTGCTGTGGTGTAACTACCGCTCGAGGTTGATAAGGTCACCCCTACTTAAGCTTGATGCGACCAATGAAAGTATTCTTTAACAAGTGAGATTGCACAAGCTTAAGGACCTTTAGAACCCACCCTTTATGCATTCATGACATTCGAAATTGACAAATAATCAAGTGAGATGAGAATGAAAATATATAATGGCTTAGAGTTTCCTTGTTTTCCCTCGTAATTTTAACGTATTGTAAACATAGAATTGCTGTAAATAGGTTTCGTTTATTATAAATAATGGTCAGTCATTTTGTAACATATTTTTTCTTTTATAATTCATATTAGGAAATGGCTTGTTCATCCAACTTTGTCCACTTCAAGGAAAAATTCATTAGCAAGCCCATCTTGGACTAATGGTTTCAACACTTCAATCTAAGGGAATAAGAGACCATCATCAACAAGATCGGGCCCATTTTATCACTTCCTAAGGTGAAAAATAGAAATTAATTTAATTAGGGCCCTAACCAACTTTTAGGAACCTAAGGAAATAGCTTTTTGAGTGGGGCCTCATTTGATTAGTCTAACACTTGAAGAGTGCACCCAATTACCTTAAGCCTCTTCCTTAGAAAATATACACACCCCAAATTTGGAAGTTAACTCAATAAATGTCTTTTCAAGATTCTTAGGGATTAGAAAAGTTGAAATGAATAAAGCCTTCAGAAGCTGTAATGGGAATTGCATCAAATTGGAAGACTTAAAAACCTGGTTCACCATTGAGCCTAAATCTAACCAATGGGGCATCTTCTATGGCAATCTCAAAGACTGGGGACAAAATAGAATAAAAGCCTTTATCCTAGCTACATTCAGGACTCTCCTATTTCCTAATGGAAAGTTCCTAATCCATTTCAGGGTCGCTAAATTAGTGGGCTAGTTTCTTTAAGGAAAATCATATATCCTAGCCTTCCTTGCAGAACAAATCAGAAGCCTCAACATTTTGGAAGAAAAGAACAATGGTACACTGAAGACCATCATAGCATTACTAACAGTATGGTTTGTAAGCCATATGAAGTGTTATGGGCTTGATTTAATTTGAGGAGAATCTGCTCATAATATTGATCTGATTAATTCTTTTGTCGGTAAGGTCCATCTCCCAGAAGGAAAGTCCACTTACTGCTGGGTAGAAGTATTGCGAAATTTCCAAGTCACTAATATTTTATGGACAACAAAATGGAGCAACTTTAAAAGGGTAATCCTAATTTGCAAAAATTATCAAGCAATACTTTTGATTGGGATGAAATTGTGCACATGCTATAACCCTAACAATATGATCAGACAATTTAGAGGTATCCAAGATATAGTCTACAAGCTTCCATTGGATATCATGACCTTGGATTATGAGGACCTTTAGATTCTATTATCACAAAAGATGTCCAAACTTTAGGCAATCAAACAGATATGGGAAACAAAGACCGTCGGCCTAAACATCAATTTAAGATAGTAGCTAGGAAAAGTGGATAAGCATAGAGTCACCAAAGAATACTTGTATGATCAACTCCATAAGGTGAGGGAGATCCAGTATTGAGCACCAAAAATCATCCAACCGGCACTAGCTGAACCAAATTATGAAATTAAGACCTAGATGGGCCAAATACAAGCCTGTGTACGAGTAATCTATGAAGAGTGGGACATGTAGGAGGATCTCTTTAAGGAATCAAGACAACATTCTTGGGCCTTAGAACATCAATTGAGGATGATCCATAAAAGCTCAAAGAACTTAAAGAAACAAAAGAGCCCAGCCTAAAAAAGAGGAAGGAAGCACTAGCAGGACCTAATAAGCAGAAAAAGGGAACTCTTGCCTAGCGCCTGAAGAACATTTAGAGATAGGAATACTCTTCTTGAATGCATTTTATTTTTTCAAATAATGTAAAAGGGAACTTTGAAAGCTACAAAAATAATAAAAATGACCATCTTACCGATTATTCCTCAATTTTATTTCTCTACATTCGTGTGCCATACATTTTTGCATTCTTATTTTTCATTCATTTGAAAAATATTCACATGCTAACTTATTGAGAAGTAATCTTAAACTAGGTCACCAAGATAACTCCTAAGCATCAAACCTTCTAAAGAAGTCCTATCAAAACCCACTCTCAAACCAGAATGGCCAGCTAAGGAAACGACAACACCAACACCAACAACAGCAATGTCAACCCTAAAATTGTTGATCCCACCAAGCTGAGGTTCTACTCTATGGAACGAACAGTAGGGAAGATTGCGAATGAACTGAGCTTCCTTGCTAACAGCATCACCTTGCTCGGGTCTACAACTCCATCAAATGAAGAAAACTCCAAAGCCTAATGTGGGAAGAACGTTGAAGCCCTACCCCTCAAAGTAAAAGAAGCTTACCCTAAAGTCAACTAGGCCTTTGAATCCTTTGAGACAAAAGGGGTCTATCCGAAGGTCAACCCAACTTTCGAACCAAATACTTAATCTTTTCTAGTCAACTTAAAACCTAAAGTTGATTAGGACAAATTGAAAGAACTAGAAAGGCAATTGATCCAATAAATTACTGAGAAGATGAAAATGCTCAAAGGGTGGTGGATTAGAGCAGGCTGGTATAACAAACTTCTCTACTTATGACTATGGAAGCTTCCTAGAGAAATTTAAAGTACTTAACTTTGAGAAGTATAATAGAACTAGGTGCCTTAAATTGCACATCGGGCTATACATATACGAAATGGGCAAGTTTATGCAATATGACTAGCTCATGGTCTAAACTTTTGAAGACAGCCTAATGGGCCCTACTTTGACCTGGTATGCCCAATTGGATCTGAACCAGATAAACACATGGGAGAAGCTGGCTAAGGCATTTTATAAGCAATATAAGTTTAATGTTGAAGTGACACCAACTATGATGGATTTAGTTACCCCAATGAAGAGGCATAATGAATCTTTTAAAAAGTACACCCAAAGATGAAGGTCCTTAGCTGCAGGGGTATCTACCCCTATGACTGAGAGAGAGTTAACTTCGGCTTTTATCAACACTCTTAGGAGACCCTACTTTGCTTACCTAATCGGGTAAGCCTCTTTTAGTTTTGTAGAGGTAGTAGTAGCAGGGTGTTGGATTGAAAGAGTCGTCTCCTTCGGTAAGTTACAAGAACCATCAAATAGAAAACCACCCTCTGCTAAACCTACCACCAGCAAGCCCAAAGAAGTTTCTGTCAGCATGGTCAATTCAAATACTAGACCTAATGCCCAGGTCTCTTCAAGGCAAATCCTCTGCTAACTCAACAACAGTTCAAAAGCTAACCGTAAGTTAGTAGGGCCCTAAGGCAGTTCACCAAAATACTCGTTCCTCTTAGTTAGATACTTAAAAAACTAAGAATGGATAATCTGCTCCATTTTGAGGCTCCCAATGAAAGGTATAGGCTAAGATTTTTTTATCCTAATACAAGGTGTCAATATTATCTAGGACAAGTGGGCCATTTAACAAACTCATGCTAGAGATTAACAAATAAAATTTAGGATTTAATCAACATAGGCACAGTTTAACTAAACTTCATAGAGGCTCTAATTCCAAACATCAACAACAACCCCTTACCTAATCATGAGCCCCTCATCAATACGATATTTGACGACTCAGATACTGCTATCAACATGATCGATTCTAACTGAGAGCCTAAGGTCTACAGATTCTACAAACAAGAGGAGAAGCAAATTTTACAAACCAAAAGGTATACCTTCCATGTGCTTATAGCCCCCGAAAATTATAAAACTATCCCTCTCAACTATTAGGTAGTAAATCAAGGGCAATCGGGCTCACTTGTGGGAGGGACTACCCACTCTGGTAGAATTTATGACCCGAAGGAAGACCTGAAAAAGAAAATTGTACTAGAAAGGCCAAACAATGAACTAGTTGAATATGAAGAAGGATTGTCTGCCTTCACCAAAATAATCAAGTCTAGTGAGTATAAAATAATAGATTAGCTTGCTATGACTCCAGTACAAATATCATTAATGAGTTTATTGATGGCATCGGAACCACATCAAGAAGCTTTGTTCAAAACATTAAGGAAAGTCAAAGTCCTTCGTGAAATACTGGCTAAAAGAATAAGGTCTATCACCAACTCTATCCTTACCATGGATCATATTTCTTTCTCCGCCGAGGAACTGGGTGAAGAAGGTAACCAACACACCAAGGCTCTCTTCATAATAGTGAAGATGAATAACATCATCATAACAAGAGTCCTCATCGACAATAGATCATCCTTGAATGTCTTCCCTCTCACTACCCTAGATCTATTGGGCATCGATATGATCGCTATTAAGCCAAGTTCGATGACAGTTAAGGCTTTTAACGGGTCTAGAAGAGAAATTATAGGGGGAGATCGACTTACTGGTTGATATTAGCCTATAGACTTTCAACATCCGATTCGAAGTCTTAGACATCCCAAGGACTTTTAACTTGTTATTAGGAAGACCATGGATACATTTAGCAGGGGCCATACCTTTAAGTCTTCATCAAAAGGTTAAGTTCATCTCCAATGGCTAAGTTATAACAATTCTGGCCGACCAGGATTACGAAATATATAAGGAAACGACTATACCTTATATTAACATTGAGGAGTAAGAGAACTTTGGGCTCCAAATGTTTCAAGAGGTGTGCATGATTATTGATCGGGAGAAAGATGAGAGGCTAAAATTCAAAGAAGGCCAATTTGGTACCTATAGGCTAGGTTACATCCCAACTCCGATGGATGAGTTGCAAAAATTGCAAGCTAAGGGCAGAAGAGGTGACAGGTTGTATCACGCCCTGATGACCTTCCCACCATTGTCAGAAACTTTCATCCTAACTGATGTTTAGAATTCAGAACTTGCCAAAGAGGGCACCTCTAATAGAAATAAAATAATTGACCCATCCAACAAGTCCCAATACCTAAATAATTGGTTTTCTATCCTTATGAATAGCAATAAATCTTCTCTAGGGTAAATGATGAATCGTGGTTTAGTATTTTACAGAGTTTTGTAATAATTACCTTTATTCTACAATATTGTACTCAAAAGAATTTCCTCTAAATAAGAATTAGTCTCCTTTCTCTTAACTTCTTCCTTACTTATACTCTTTCCTTTATAAACTTTTCTTTTTTCTAGATTTAATGCTTCGAATAAAGGCCATGGATACCACGCGTAGATAGGCGATGAAAATATTGATATCACTTTTGGCCTTACTAGGTTAGTTGTTAGGAATGATGTCAATGATCACAGTAATGTGCAAGAAAGTTAGGAAAAACATGAAATGAGTAAAATTTCCATTAACGAGCCAATTGAGATAATTAATGTTAGGATTGATGACAACACCAAAACATTGAAAATTGGCGGGAATTTGAAAGAAGAACAAAAGGCATAAATGACCACATTACTATCTGAATATCAAGATGCGTTTGCATGGTCTTATGAAGATATGCTCATATTAGATCCATCAATTGTGGTCCATCACTTACCTACACGAGAGGATATCAAACCTAAGAAATAGAAGCTAAGAAGATTCTGACCGAATGTCTTGTTAAAAATTAAGGAAGGAGTTAAAAAGTTACTAGAGGTCAATTTCATCAAGGTATTTGCTTATCGTAAGTGGGTAGCCAATATTGTGTCAGTAATGAAAATGAACGAAAAAGTTAGAATGTGTGTGGATTTTCGAGACCATAACCAATGAACCCCTAAAGATAATTTCCCTTTACCCTATATTGAGATACAATTAGATTCAAATGTCCGAAGAAGATAAAGCCAAGACAATATTTATTATAACTTAGAGCACATTTTGCTATAAAATAAAGCCTTTCAGACTCAAAAATGTTGAGGCAACTTATTAAAGGGCTATGGTGACAATCTTTCTCGACATGATACACAAAGAAGTTAAAGTATATGTTGATAATATGATTGCAAAGTCTAAGGAAGGAGAAAATCATGTGGATAATTCGAGGAGATTGTTTGATAGGTTGAGAAAATTCAAGTTGAAGCTTAACCTAGAGAAGTGTACCTTCGAAGTAACTTTAGGGAAATTCGAAGTGGATCTTGATAAAGTCAAAGCAATAGTCGACTTGCCACCTCCACACACACTCAAAGAAATTAGAGGCTTGTTGGGCCGTTTAAACTATATAGCCTAATTCATATCTTAACTCACAGATAAATGTCATCCCCTGTTTAAGCTGTTGAAAAAGAATGCTAAGATAAATTAGGATGAAGAATGTGAGTAGGCCTTCACAACGATCAAAGAGTACCTCATGAACCCTCCAATTTTGGTAGCTCTAAAACTTGGGAAGCCTTTATTTCTGTACTTGGCAATATTACTTGAATCCATGGGATGTATGCTTGGCCAAAAAGATGAGGAAGGAAAAGAACGGGCTATATATTACTTAAGCAAGAAATTTATTGAAGGGGAACAGAAATATTCAAAACTAAAAGAACCTACTACGTTATAGTTTGGGTAATGCATCAGCTCAGACAATACATACTTTACTACTAAGTTGAATTGCTGACTTAGCACAACCTCCCGAAGTACTTGGTAGACAAACTAGCCATAATTGGTAGAATCTCAAAGTGGTAAATGCTACTATCAGAGTTCAACATTACGTACGTAAGCCGGAATTCAGTTATGGGGCAATTTCTGGCAAATCAGTTAATAGAGAATCCCTCTGATAATACCCCATAAGAGGTACAAGTTAATTTCCCCAATGAAGATATTGTAGCAATTGAAGGAAATTCGAATGAAGGAGAAGGTGATGAACCATCGAAATGGAAGATGTTCTTCGATGGGGCAGCTAACGTATTCGGATGTGGAATTGGGGCAATACTGATATCCCCTAAAGGAACGCAATACCTTATGGTTGTAACATTCGTTTTCCCATACACCAATAATATCGCTGAATACAAAGCATGCATCATAAGACTTAAAATGGCCCTAGATAAGGGTATTCAAGAGTTAGAAGTGTATGAGCACTCTTCACTCATTATCGGCCAAGCTCGGGGCGAATACAAGACGAAATATCCTAAATTGGCATTTTATCACCAATACTTGATTGAATTGATGGAGAAATTCACATAGATCACTTTCAATCACGTACCGAGGACTCAGAATCAATTTGCTGATGCATTAGCCATTTTAGCATCTATGATCCAATTATTTGGTAGAGTTAAGATTCAGCCCCCTCACTATTGAAATTGAAGACAAGCCTGCCTTCTGTTTAGCCATTGAAGGTATAAATGGCAGAAAGCCGTAGTAACATGATATTAAAATGTTCCTACAACAAGGCACATGCCTTAGAGATGCCGAGAAAAAGGATAGAAGGATGATATGGAGATTGGCTACCCAATTCTTAGTAAGCAAGTCTACTTTGTACCATTGATCTATTGATGGTACACTGTTAAAGTATATGGATGACAAAGAGGCTAAGATGTTGATGAAAGAAGTATACGAAGGAGTATGTGGCCCTCACATGAACGGTTACATGCTGTCTAAGAAAATTATGAGGCTAAGGTGTTACTGGTCAACAATGGAAAGTGATTACATCAAATACATCAAGTATTGTCACTTATGCCAAGTTTATGCAAATAGGATAAATGCTCCACTTCAAGAATTACACATACTATTATAACCTAACAGTATCGTTGTCGTGGTAGGTCGCCGTAACCCCCTTGTTGATCGTAGGCCTTTCATACGACACATAAGACTTCTTCCACTATACGTTACCACTAAGCCTATAGATAAGTAATATAAAGTAATTTAACTAAAATTATTTCTATAGTATAAATTAACTAGATGTGTGGACTCGTGAGACCTATACTAAAAGAATATTACAAACAAATGCAGTTCACAAGAGAATTATATTAGAAATTTTAATCTATGTTATAAACAAAAATACAAAAGTAACTAGTTATCTACAAATCTATTACAAAATGTCCTCTTCACTCTCTAATTGCTCCAACCCGTCCCTACACGAGACTTACCAAGGGCATGCCTCGGCCCAGATTAATGAAAAGATTTTTCTGCATCAAAAGAAATCTATTAAGGTGTAAGCTTAAGATTAAGCTAGTGAGATAAATACCCTCGTCAGTACTACATGGCATAAATTTATTAGATGCATAATCATATGAATGCATGAACAATCAGTATGCCTAACAACGCATGCAGTGACCTAAAAACTACATATGACTTAGAATTATGCCTCCTATAGTCGGGGTTTAGAGATAATTAACCGACCCAAACCAAAATCCAGGTTCTAGACCTTGGGTTTTATTTCATTTACACTATTGTGCTTAAGCCAAAATAAAACTGTAAATATATATATTTATATTTGTATATACTTTCTTTACTGAATAACAAATCATACTTTTAAAATCCCAAGTCTAACGGTGCAATGGCCTCCATAATCCACAAACACACGCCCTAAGCAGAAGCCACAAGACGCGGTCCCTCGCCAACGGTTGGCATCTCCTAGCGCTTAGTATGCCCATTAACTTAGGACAGAAACTTAATATAACTAATGACATAGCTAGTGCCTAATCTTGTAAGAGGCCCGTCCTCCTGTGAGTTCTTTCCCATCTTCTACGTGAAGCGGCAATCGGTGTTATTCGTATGCAATATGGGGAATGCATGATTCATTTTAATTTCTTAACAGTATAAGTGATTAACTCGATTTCCAAGGTGATCAGACAATTTCATTTCATACAATTGCACATATAAATTATTATAAACAATTCCCATTATTATATAATTAACAAGCTATCACATTTATCCACAAGTTCAGACACATGCATTTCCCATATCCTACAAGCATCCAAATCTATATATATTCCTTATTATTTTGTTTCTGTTTTAGAATTCCTCTAAATCCTAAATCACAAGCATCAGTTTCTACCATTTTTGGTAATGAGGGATCCGCAATGTGTAAACAAGGAATTTCTTTTATTCTTTGTTTAATTAGTTTTATTATATTTGTATGTTCATTTGACCATGGAGGTGGATTTTTCTTTAGTCTCTGATATAATGGCTTACATATTATGTTAAGGTTTGGGAAAAAATCTGCAACTTAATTTAAACTTCCTAAAAATCTTTGGAGTTAGTTTTTATCTTTGATTTCATTAGGAAATTTTTCAGTAAATTCTATAGATTTTTTTATAGGAATTATTGTTCTATTGTGAATATTAAAACCTAAGAATCTAATTTTAGTCTAAAAGAGACTAATCTTTGTTGGTGAAACTACTAGGCCATTATTTTTTATTATATTAATGAAGATTTTTATATGTTTAAAATATGTATCTATATTAGATGAAAATATTAAAACATCATCTATGTATATTATAATGAAATTATTATAATCATTAAAGATTTCATTCGTTATTTTCTGAAATTCAAAAGAAGCATTTTTTAATCCGAATGGCATTACATTCTACTCAAATTGACCAAAAGGAACTGTGAAGGCAGTTTTGTACTTATCACTTTCCTTGATCTGAATTTGCTAGAATCCAGATTTCATATCAAATTTTGAAAATATTTTGGCATTATTTAATCTATTAAGCAAATCTTTTTTATTGGGGATTGGATATCTTATCCATTTTAGAGCAGAATTAAGGGGTTTATAATTGATTACTAATCTTGGAATACCTCTTTCTATTTCTGCATTTTTATTGAAATAAAAAGCAGAACAACTCCATGGGGATCTACTTTTTCTGATTAATTTTTTATTGAGTAACTCTTTTATTTCATTTTTACAATGATTCAAGACTTCATTATTCATCTGTGATAGTCTAGCCTTTGTTGGAATATTTTTCTCATTAAAATCGCTTTCATATAGAAGATCTACAATATGTGATTTCCGATTCCAAAATGCATTTAGTAGTGTAGAATAAATTGAATTTTTTATTTCTGATTCCAATTGAGAAATTTTTAATCTTAAATTTTTATTGTTAAGTTGACTTCAATTCTTTTAAACTCAAGATCATTTTTTAAATACATCAAATGATTTTCTTTGCATTGTATTAGGCAATTTAATTCATTATTATTCAATTGATTTATATATTTAGTCTGTGGCTTTGTGATGAATCTAAATACAATCTTTTTTTTCAGGTATTGTGTTTTAATTCTATCTTCATCTACTATAAAAGGTTGAATTTGATTTATGAATGGTGTTCTCAAAATAACATTTTTATTCAAATTTTTTACTAATATAAAAGAAGTTTTATAAGAAGCATTATCCTTTAATATTTCAAGTTTACCAAAATTAATAGGTGAGCAAGTTAGAAAATTACTAAGAGAAGAAAACAATGGTGAGATTCCCTATGATAATTTGTCATACGGAGAATTAGCATCATATGTTAATAAAATTGGAACAATTTATATTTGATGCATAATTTATTACCTGAAGCAGAACTTAGAGATTGACTAGTTTTCTCAAAATATTTTGTTGGGATTAAGCCTTCTCTAATACAATTCAAATCTGCACCAGTATCAAACAAAGCAAGTGTTTGTAGAATAAATTCATTATTAATTCTGATTGAAATATTTATTATCCATTTTCTGGTTGTAATTTGAACAAGATGCATTAAATAGTCATCATTTCCATTTAGAGAAATTTCTTCATTTGAAGTTTCTGATTCATTTTCTTGGATTATTTTTTGGTTTAAATCAAGTAATTCTTTTTGAAGTTTTATTTGCATTAATTTTAACTCTTTTATCTCTTGTTTTTGAATGTTGATTTCTTTTTGTAAATCACTAATTGTTACTAACTCTTTATTTTTTCTTTTACCTCTTTTAAGGATTTCATTTAGGCTATATGGTAATTTTGGGGTAAGAATTGTATTAGTTTTTAAGTTATTAATATATTCAAATTTTTCATTATCATCAAATATTTGATCGATTTTTTTTAGAATTGCTTCTTCACTATTTGTTAATACATTAATTTCTTCTTTTTCCTCATCTAATGAGGAAGTGAAGTCCATGTCATCAACTTGGATTCCATTATCACTATCATTTTCTGATGAAGATGATTCATTTTCGCAAAATATTTGTAGGATATTTTCCATTGTTTATTCATCTAAGTTTAATTCATTAAGTTTGTTGTTTATCTTACAAAAATTTGCTGTATGACCAATTTTTTTACATTTATAACACCTTAGTTGTCTATACGATTTCTTTCTATATTTTTTATCTTCAGGTTTTTGTTTATTTTCTAATTTTTTAAATGACTTTTTCTTAAAATTTCTTCGGGGTTTTTTATGAGTACATTGAGGACAATTTGGTGAAGTATAAGAGGATTTTTTATTATGTTTTAATTTCTTATTAATTTCTTATGATAGGTATTTTAGACATTAATTTATAAATTTTCATTCTAAAGTCTTCCTGGGTTACTTCGTTTGGTATCAGAGCTAAGGAGGGAATATATAGGTATTTTAAGAAAGTTTATATTTTCTTATTGAGCCGATTGTCTTTGTGACAATCTAAATCTTATATTTTCTAAATCACTTGAGACGAATTCTTTGTGGAAAATCTTAATATTGTGATAAGCCTACTGAAGCCTAGCATAAATCCCGCTTTGGTTAAGGGTTGCATAAAGGTCATAAATTGAAAATCACAATATTAGATTAAATTTAGTCTTGTGATCTAGATTTATAAGATTAAGATAAGTTAGTCTCATTCAAAAATATGAATTTACTTAGAAGATCTATGTCCTCTTCTAGCTTTACTCCCATAGAGCAGTCTGAAGAATCCATGTTGAACAATAAAGATGAAATACATATAAAAGACTTTGACAAAGCAATAGATGAATGGAAAATATCAAAAACATCATATGATCAAATATATCAAATAGGCAAATGGAAAATTTTTGGAAAGAATGATTATGTAATAGTCACAGAAGAAAAGGATATTCTAGTTTCTGATGGCCTAACAATAATAAAACTTTTAAATGCAGAATCAATAAAAAAATATGCAAAAGATTAGAATTATATGCATTTAAGCTTAATCCAAGTAGGAGCAAAACCTCTCACTAAATTAGGCTTAGATACCTCTGTTTTCATGGTCTTTTGAGATGCTAGAGAATTAATATACGAAAGATCAATACATGCCACAATTGAAACCAGTTTTAGTAGTGGACCAGTCCAATTTGAATGTCACCTAAATATTACCCTTGATCTTAGAGATAAGACAATAATGAGCTCGTTAATCCTTCAAATTAAAATACATAATTATAGAATGGTAGAATGTTCAATTCTAATGGTTGTAATATATATAATATATTTCAAATTAATGAAAATTGCTTTTGGTTCTAAGGCATATAAAATGGATAAGAGAGGCCAAACCCTACTTATTCAAACAGACTTAACCAAAGCCAATGTATTTGTCCCAAAAATGATCCAATGGTCTCAAGTCAATCTACCTGAACATTGGGAAGTAGAAAATCCACTTCCTAAAAAACCAATATACAATACTGAACCGTCAAATGTAGTTCAACACCTGGATGGTAAAGTTACCATCCAATTCAATAGAAGATTTTTTTATCAGCCAAATAGACCATTGGAAATAAGATCTATGACATCTTCTTCTAGAAGATCAGTAGACCTTCTAAATCCTCCACCAATAATTTACACTCTATATCCTACTCAATCCAATAATCAATAAGATAGACAGCCAAATATTCATGATAATCCATCCCTTTTAGGAATTATCCATAATAGGTCAAGCATAACTCAACTGGTCTATCAACCAAATAAACCAGAACATGGAGAACCTTCATTATCAAAAATAGGTGATCCAGAATTAAATGTCATAGAAAAACCGTTCGTACCAAATAAATCACTTTTAAATAATGAATTCAATTCTCCAAAAAATGAAAAAAATTAGAAAATGGTACTTTGAAACATTTAGCCATGTAAAAATGGAAATAAAAAATGAATATTATAATTTCATGAATGAGATTGGTGCTCAGATATATTTTTTTAAATGGTTTGAAAATTATTATTTAAAACCCAAAGAAATCAATGTAATTAATAATTGTTTTAAATGGAAACTAAGTGATGGACAAATTATAGAATCATATCATCCACCGCTAAGTAATATAAAAATGGTTCACAAAAATACAGAAATAACTCTTACTCCTTTTAAAAATGCTACAGAAGAAGAAGGATTAGGAATAAAGAAAATAATAAATCAAAATAATTATACTAATCAGCATTTACACACTATAAGAGAACAATTAAATAAAATAGAAGATACAATTAATATTAAAATCAATAAAATAAGTGAAAAATCTTTAAATAACAAAACCAATAAAAATACACCTTTATTCAAACCTTTTGAAATGCCCAAAAATCCCAATAATGAATTTTTAAAAGCTTTAGAAGATAGAAAAAGAATACAAAAAAAAAAAAAAACAAAACAATAAAAGAAGAGTCTTCATCATCAAAACCAATAAATTTTTTAAATATGGATACCCCAACCTTAATTAGAAAAGGTATAGTCATAGATGATACACCTTTGGAGAAAATCCATGCTTTAGATGAAACAGATAATGAATCAATAAATGAAACAATGTCTAATATTTCTTTAAATGATAATATTAATAATGATGAAGTTAATAAGATAAATTGGAAAGAACCTCAAAAATTGTATTATCAAAGAGCAACACCTCCCGATATATTAATTGAAGAGAAAAATGATAATTACCAAAATAAATACTCTATAGGATCCACGTATGAATGGAATATAGATGGATATTTAAAGTAAAAAATTCTCAATGTTCTCAATCAAATGATAATGTTCTCAAATACTATTAAAACTGTTTCAAATGTTACTAATTATCAAGTAGTACTCCTTTTAATTTCTGGTTTCACAGGACAATTAAAAGGTTGGTGAGATAACTATCTCACTAAGGAACAAAGAATAAATATCCTCACTTCATGCAAAATAGATGAAAATAATAGGTGAATATTAGATGATAATAAGGAACCAATTCAAGATATGGTCAATACTTTGATATTTTCAATAAGTCAGCATTTCATAGGAGACCCTTCTCATATTAGGGACAAAACTTTTGATCTGCTATCTAATATGAAGTGCAAATCACTTGGAGAATTCAGACAATATAAAGATATTTTCTTTCAAAGAATCTTTCTTATAAATGATTGCAACCAACCTTTCTGGAAAGAATGAGGCAACCCAGGAAGACTTTAGAATGAAAATTTATAAATTAACGTCTAAAATACCTATTAGCCAAATAAAACCTATCACCAAGTAATGAATAAGCCTAAATTATATAAAACAAAAATTCTACTACGTCTTCTAAGTATTGGTTATATTCAATTAAATCTTCTCCGTTATTATCTTTTGTATTTTGAGACATTAAATGTTTAATTACGATCTAAAATATTTTCAACATTTAATAACCAAAAGTATAATTCATGAAATCTCTCAAGAAATGTTATATAATCTATTAAATAATTATAAAATAATTCGATATCCTGTTCGTTTTCACGAAAAGGATTATAATCTACTGACATATATTTTACAAAATTTGATTTTATTAATGATAAAGAATATTAATTACACTGAAAGCAAGCCAAAGATAATTCTTATGAAAATGCTCTAGCCAAACCATTGCACTAAACAGATATTGTAATGCTTCGGCTTCTTCTTCCCAATTTTGTGGATTATATTGTTTAGACATCTACAGAATAAAACATTTTATCAGTACCAATCACTATTAGTATAATATCACTCAAGAAATTCTATTGCATTATTCAGATAATTATAAATATGAATATCAGTAATAATTTGTGACATAAATATGCATGCAAAAATATAATTAAAACCACCACAGGCGACAGTGCAAAGTCTAGTGGGGCTTTATGCAAATATGAGACCTCCAAAAGGCTGTAATACTAGCCGATTATGGGGTTTTGATATGATAATAGATAGATAAAATCTCGTGGAATTACACCCAATTTAATTGGAGATTCCCCACATGAGATGTAATATAAAAGAAGAATTAATCAAACAGAAATTTTATTGATTAAAACTAATTTATACAAAATACAGAATACAAGAGCATAAATGGATATTGAAAAGGAAATATTTTGAACGGGAAATATTGAGAGGTAAAATTGTTCTACCTTAGAAATAGAGAGAAGCAAACAATTATGCTTCAGGAGATATTTGGATGATTGCTAAAGGTTCAAGAGGAGAGGGAGAAGAAGAGGTAGAGAGTGAGAGAGAAAAGATGAGATGAAAGAGATAGAAGGGATGGAAGAGAGAGAATGGGAGAGTTTTGTGGTTTCTTTTTCGGATGATTTCTCCAATTCTCAAAGGTTGTATTTATAATGAAAGCATTGGATACTGTGATAATATTGTGGCAGACAAGACACTGTAGAAACAGTGGTATTGTGGCAAACTGATTCTAATTGATAATATTGTGCATTGTGGTACATGTGTAAAATACCATATTTTTACTTTTTACAGTGCAAAATGATACAATATTCATGGATCTCCTAAATCTATTCCATAGCAGTCATCTTCATTGGTATTTCCGCTGTGGTGAGATGTTGAGTCCGAGTCTGAACTTGATTCTCGTATTGATTTATTGATATTTGCTAATGCCCTTTCCAGAATTTGTTTCATCTGTTCTGGAGAAGCTGCACTGGCGAGTGATGAAATAAAAAATCTTCTATTATGATATTGTGGAGTCGCAATTCTGGGTGGTGGATTAGTGGAATTAGTTTTAATCCAATTTAAAATTGAATTTTTTTCACACTTATTCCACATTTTGAAGCTGTCTCACCATTTGACTTTGTACATTCTGACCAAATTGATTGTATTTGATGTTCGATCCGGCTTGTAATCAAACCACCAAGCCATGACCTAAGATATTCCCATGTGAATAAAATATAATATCTCCTTTGAAAAATTTTTCTCGTGAGATGCGGGATTATAATTATTCAGGAAAGCATTGAACCCATCTCTGGTATTTTCATGAATGATTTCTGAGGTTGCACCAAATTGTTCCCACCAGTGATTAGGTGCATCTATTCTACAAGCAAAATCAAGTAAAGAGTTATCGGGAATTTACTTACTCTGTCATGCGATTAGTCAAAGTAATCTGGGGGCAAATCGTCTCCGTACGTGGTGTCCCCTGATCATCGAAATCATAATACTATAAGGAATTGATATAAACTTAGGATACTCAGCTAAAATCCCTTAAGTTATACTTTTGACTAGTTTTCGTGTCTTTTCCCGGTTTTTTTCTTAAAAGTTCAATCACATATAACTTTTTTGTTTTAAATCTGATTTTTATGATCTTCTAGTCAATCTTCATCATTTTCGAGTGTACTTTAACGTAGTGAGATTAAATTTTCGAAATGAGGCATGCAAATTTGTTTATGGGCCAGAACAGTAGCGATCCTCATGTTTTAGAGTGCTTTTAAGCTTTGTTTGGTAAATGGGCTTTTTGATAACTTGAGAAATCCTTTAAGCTTAGTCTCAAGATTTTATTCTAAGCCTAAAATACTCCTTGAGATCAAATTTACAACTTTCATTTTTACTCCTAAGGCTAACAACAACTTCATGGGCTTTTTAGCGAGCTCAAGTTGTCAAATGGGCTTGTTTTTTGTTCAAACTAAAGTTAATGGCTTTATTGGGCTTATGGAGTCTTAGGTTGACTTCTTGTGAGCTTCAAAACAACCTTCCTTAATATTTTAAAGTGCTGGTCATAATTTTAATGAAAGCCTAACTTAGAGTTCTAGAGTTTTAGGCTCGATTTTGAGTTTTAAGCTTAATATACTTATCATACTTGTCTTGGTTGGTCTTTTTACTTTGTTTACTTACTTTAATCATATTTTTAAGTGTCTTTTAAGGATGTTCCAGATCTGGTCGGTTTGTATATGAGGGCTTCCGACTTGGTTTTCCGACTTGGTCATGAACTTAAATTACTTGTACTCAAATCTTAACTTGACCTTTCTTCCGTAGGATGATTCTTTTGCTCATGCTTTATATGAAAAATAGAAGATGTCATACTTATTACAACTTCTATATCATAGCTCAAGTCATACAAAGTTGGTTTTCTCATAAAACTTCATGTGATGGATTTTTCCTTAACCTAAGTCTAAATTTGAGCATGTTTAACTTAATGGAAATAAAATCAACATCCAAATGATCTTTGAATCATTACGTCCAGTATGCTCATCTTTCATTCAAGTTCTTGTTTCAAGATTTTTTCAACTTAAAATCTTCCATTCAAAAGGTTAAACAAGTATTTTTACATAACACCAACTTTACATGCTCATATTTCAACTTCATGCAAGGGTTTCATGAGTTTGTTTTCTAGGATGGTCTTTAATGTTATAACAACTTATAATCATACTCATATCTTCAAGAAATCAAAGTCTCCTAACATGAACACTAACTCACTAATCACAAGAAACACTTACTCGTCCTTAAAGCAAAATATGCTAGTTGTGCACAAAGGTTCCACTTAAGCTCTTAACTTTGCTTCCTTCTTTTGCACCTTTTGAAAACCCGAGTTGTTTAATCATTTGGAGTGGGGTTTGTGGAAGGTTCTAAGGGTTCTAAAGGAGCTTAGATGTTGAAAGAAAATGACATAAGAAAAGAAAATGAAAGTGCCGTGAGTGGAGCTTAGAAGTGGCGGCCAAATGAGGGATTTTGTAGAGTAAGGTTGTTTTCTCTTTTATGTTTGTTTCAAGTGAGAGAAAGAGGAAGTGAAGATGATATTGAAAGTGAGAGGAATGAAGGAAAGAGTGGCCGATTGGGAATGAGAGGGAATGTGTGTTTAAGATATCTTGAAATTGTTGTCTTGTAGCTTACACAAAAGTCAACAATTGCAACTATTAATGATGTAAGTATTAAGAAGTAAATAGTGGTATGTAAGAGAAAGTGACTGATGAGTGAAAGACAAGAGCATGCCCCCCCCCCCTCCCTCCCCCCCCTCTTTTTCTTGTTCAAACCGGCCATAGAGTGTCCTTTGGGGTTATGGAATTGTCTTGTCTCATTTAATGAAGTTAAGTATGTGAAATCTTGTAAAAAATTATCCATATGTAGTATAAGTAAAGGGGTGATAAGAAAAATGTCTTATCACTAGATTTTAATAAGTTATCAATTGATAAATGATTCTAATTTTTAATTATCAATTGAATCAATTAATAAGTCATCTAAGGTGATTGGTTGGTCTGCTTATTTATATGTAAGGCTTAGATATGAAGATAAGGGCATAGTCTTATAGGAAATTGTTTTAAGGTTTTTATCTTACATTGTTTTGTAATTTATGATTTGATTTTTATAAAATTGTGAAATTTTCTAGGGTTAAATGAAATTATTCAAATTAAATTATTGATTAGTCACTTAGGGTCAAAAGTCCTTAATTGTTTTAGGGTTTAGAGTCTTAGGTGACTTTAGAGCTCGTAGTTCTTCAAGCTTAAATTTTATTGATAATTGGTTTTTGAATTAGAAAAATTTAATTTGTTTCTAAATGTAAACTTAAATTCTTAGTTTCCTTAATCTTTAAAAACATTCGAACAGTACTCTTAATCAAATCATAGGTCTACTAAAAGTAGGGTTTACACATACTCTCAATACCGTGGCCTTTTTCAATGTGGGAAATAGATATCATCGGCCCGATTACTCCAAAAGAATCTAATGGGCATCACTTTATACTAGTTGCTATTGATTACTTCAGTAAATGGCTTGAGGCCTCATCCTATTCGAGCGTAACTAAAGGGGTCATAGTTAAGTTCATCAAGAGAGATATCCTGGCTCAATACAGGATTCTAGAAACAATCATCACTGATAATGGCAATAATCTCAACAATAAGCTTGTGTTAGTGTTATGCCAGCAGTTCAGGATCATTCACAGAAACTCTACTCCTTACCGACCCTAAATGAATGGAGCCATTGAAGCAGCCAATAAAAATCTCAAAAGAATAATCAAAATAATGACTATTACATAGAAGGATTGGCACGAGATGTGGCCATTTGCACTCGTGACCGATTGAACTTCCATTAGAACGTTAATATGTAGTAATAAAATACAAGTGATGAGTTTGTAAACAATTAAAGTATAGATCATATTTTTGTAGTTTTTCCAAAAGCAAAATCTAATATTTATATTGTAGTTTTGCTTTATAAGTACTTTTTTCTTTTTTGGTAACTAAAGACTCGGTGCATCAAATCTTGACATGTTCGTTAATGGCACTCACCTACCAGCCTTACCTTATGCATACACACACATATATTTATATATGCATATCTAGTATTTTATTTATCTCCTATAAACCACATAATTTTTTTGAATAAATTAATTAAATTTGTTATAAGCATGAAGAAATTATTGATACCATTCAAAATATATGAATCCAATCAATTTTAATTTCCAAATTTTGAATGGACAACCACTAATAAAAGTGGAATATATAAAAACCTCTACAACTTTTGATTGATTTTATGGAGATGAAATAAGATAACCATTCCTTGCTATAATAAAGTAATTCCATTTAATTTGTGTGATAACTATATTTTTTAGAATTTTTATTGTTACTAAATAAAAAATTATAATTCCTTAGTAAGATTACGGCCATTGATTTCGCTTGTAGAAGCAAAATGCTTCCGAATGTCGCAAGTTGCGAGTTGCAACCATCTCTAAGGTTGTGTTATGCAATCCATCGAAGGTGGTTCCAATGATGTGTCATTAGAAAATTGAAAAGAAAAAAAAAATTGATTACCTTTATTGCATATCTTTAATTTTAATTTTTTAATATTAGTAATTATACTTTAATATATATTTCGAATTTTTTTTCCAACCACATTTACTTATTACAATTTAAAATATTTAAACCTAATCCTGGGCAAAAAAAATAAAAAAATAAAGAAAAAAAGAAAAATCCTAATTCATCCCATTAGTGATAAGTCTTCATATTAGTAGGTTGGACAACAGCTCAACATATATTGAAAAATTTTATTATCATGTTATATTACATAATGCATTTCATGGTGATTATCATATTCGAACATTTCTATTCTCTTTGTTGCATTTCTTTAATTTTAAATTTTTACTATTAGCAATTATACTTTAATATATATTTCAAATTTATTTTCTAACTACATTTACTTATTATAATTTAAAAAATTTAAACTTGATTTATCTCCCGAGAGATAAGTGTTCATATTAGTAGGTTGTACAATGGCTTGGCATATATTGAAAAATTTTATTATAATGTTATATTATATACTGTATTTCGTGGTGATTACCATATTCAAGCATCGTAATTTTTTATTTTTTGGGTGAAACCTATCCGAACATTGTCTTACGCTAAAGGTTAGTTGCATAACTTCAAAATATCTTAGATTGAAGCATAATGTTTCTATATATTATATAGCACATTATCTATTTTTTTGTCGCTACGTTCTAAAATTTTTAAGGGTATTATCATATATTACATCTATACTTTACTTTTTTTTTTCAATTTTATACCTAAAAATTTTATTTGGCCTAATATACACTTAATTGAATATATACCTGTACTAGCATATACCTTGATTATATCCCACTAATTCCATTAGTCTAATTAGCATTATGAACCAATGGATTCGTACCATGTATTTTTTAATTTCCTAGTAAGCTATTTTGTTTTGGAGTCAGCATTAGAAAATAATATCCACGTTGGAAAATGGAATTGAGTAAAATAGAAATTAAAAAAATTATATTATAGAAAATAAAAAAAGAAAACTTATATAAAAAAATTAACAATAGGTTATCATGATTTGTAAACCCATTTTTCTCTCCTTCTCTTTATCCATTTATTCATCTTTGTGTCTCTTACTTCAATGGATTTCCTAAAGAAAAGAAAGCTTGAAGAGAACACGAATGACCTCATAGACCCAATGACCAACCCATCTCTCTCACTCTCTAAATCCTTAAGAATCCCACAAGATCCTCAAAACCCCAACTAAGGAACAGCTCCTCTACATTTTACATGATGGCTTAATCTACCATATAGACATCCTCAACACCGTCTGATCCTTCACCGACCTTGACCCTACAATCTGTAAACTCTTTATTGGTGATCTCGACTATGACACCACTACCAAAACCTTATGTACCACTTACGGTTTTGACATTGGCAAGGAGGAGTTAGGGTTTTAAATTGAGGAAAAGGGGTTAGGGTTCATACGAAGGGAAAGGTGTTTTTAGTTTAGTTCTATGGGTTAGTATTTTTGTTTATAATTCTATTCTCAGAAATATAGTTTCTTGAAATTGGGATTCTTTCGACATGGAAAAAGTTGTTGATGTGGATACTAATATGAAATATAAAGCCTGACTTGGAAATAGCCATTGACAATAATCCATGTGACATAAATCAATTAATTCATAACACTGACTAGACTATTGGGTTAATGGGAGATAATTGAGGTGTATGCTAGCATAATTATATATTCAATTGAGCCTATATTAGGTTTAAGTAGAAAATTCAGGTGTGAAATTGAAAAAAAATTGGTGAAGTATAAATGTAATCTATAATAATATCCTAAAATTAATGTTTATTACTCAATTTAATAATAAATAACAATAAAATAAACTTTTATATTAACTATATAATCATAATGATGTATCGTCTTAGAAAAAAGAAGAAGATATATTTGCCAATATCATAAAAATTAATAATAAAATGACAAAAGATTTTCATTTAGCTTTCGTTTTTTTTCCCCCTCATAATGTGTTAAAATTACACACTCATAGATACCGGGCGCTTATCCACCGACAATAAGTACTTTTGTTCTCATATCTAAGGGAGATAGGGACTCGCATGCGCAAAGATTCATAGTGACTTCGTGAAAGCCCGGTAACGGTAATTGCTTTTGTTCTGTTCTCATATATCTTGCCTGCCAGCTGTTCGTGGAAATTTCTCTTCCAAGTTT
The DNA here is from genome assembly GCA_024138015.1 of Lumnitzera littorea. Classification (NCBI taxonomy): domain Eukaryota; kingdom Viridiplantae; phylum Streptophyta; class Magnoliopsida; order Myrtales; family Combretaceae; genus Lumnitzera; species Lumnitzera littorea. The sequence continues at coordinate 87,804,378 of JAMXBB010000001.1, forward strand.
ATGTAAAATGTTTCTCCACTGCTACTTCGCCTCCAACCACCACCACCACCCATGTCATGTGGGCTACTAGTTACCTCAGCCTGTCAAGATTACGTAGAAACAGCCTGGGTGAAACGAATGAATACACTAGGGTGCATTTGTTTGGCAGAATACGTTTTTGGAACTTTTCGTTTTTAGATATTTGTTATAATTTAAACTCTACGATCGTTTAATTTATCAGTAAGTGCTTCTGTGAGTGATATGATAGTGTCTGCCTACTAGTGGTGGCTGTTGACATCTGCGGATTTATATAGCCGAAATCGATTTTGCCATTTTCCATTCATATTTCCTGCGTTGTCTGATTTACTTTATCAACGGGCATCGGCTGCCACCTTCTCCTTCAACTAACTTCTGACTCAAAACCGAGGTTTCAATCATAACAAATATATAAAAAGTTAATTACCTATATATATATATATTAAAGTTCATAAAACTCTTTTTCGAAACAAAAACATCCTTAGAATTTACATTTTCTGCTATAGTTATCGAACTGAATTTGAAATGATATCAATATTGAAAAAATGGTAAATACATGAGTATAGCCACTGAACCCATAATTAATCTTGGTGCATAGTTTGTTGGATTCTGAGTCAGTTTGTGTTATGATATATGCTCATGCTGTACTGTAGACTTGTCCAGTTGCTTGATTATGTAAATTATCATAAAGTATGGATCTTTTCCTTCTCCAGTTGCAATGAATCCAATTATCCCTACACCAACACATCCCCTAATGCCGCCTCCTTGGCAGCCTGCATTACCTCCAAATCCACCGCCTTCAAATGCTTTTTGGGGTAACATAAATGTCCATGATCGGCTCAGAGAGTTGTACGAGACACTTGAACTTGCCAAAGCAATGTAAGTTGCTACATGTTGCTCATTATATTATCATCTGGCATTGTTGTCTTATTCTATTTTTTCCATGTTAAAAATTTTTGTAACTCTGCCTATGTATCTAACCACTCTCAAGCATTTGTAAAGGAGTGGATTGCCTTAGGTTGACAATCAGTGTAAAATTTTTATTAATTATCATGAATATGGATCTGATGAGATATTGTGCTAAGGCTTTATAAAAAAGTGCAATGGTGAACAAGATCTGTGTAGCAAGCACCAAATGGGAATAAGACTCATGTATTGCTGTTGTTGTGTTCTTATTTTTCATGCATCTAATCATGATCAATATTTGTTAAGTCTTGATTTTTGAGATATGCTATTCTTAATAGGCAGAAAGAGTTGGAAACATTAGTGGCGATCAAGGATGCTCAGAGTTGTAGTAAAGATGCGAAAGAAGGAGATATTGATTCTTCTGTATCTAAAGTTATGGAACATCTTAGAGACAGGAGTGCTCAACTGGATTCACAAATATCTTGCTCTGTCGAAGCTGCCAACTCTTTGATGTCAAAACTGAGGGTTCAACTTGAGCCATTTAAAGTTGCTACTGATGAGAAGAGCCCATGGGAAGAGAAGTCTGCATTACTTGCACTAGCTAATAGAATCAGGAAGTCTAAGCGGAACAAGCTTTGGAGAACACGAAAGAGAAAAAGGGTAGCAGAGATGCTGGCCAAGGTTTTCCGTTTTCTTTCTTATTTGTCAAAGCTAATTTATCAATAGTAATCTCTATATTTATTTCTTCTGAAAACAACTTCTCGTTTTGTTGGATTCTGGATTTGTAATAAATTAGGAGCGCCAGCAATTCAACCAAGCTGATCAGGAAGCTGATGAATGGAGGGCAAGGGAGATTGCTAAGGATATCGCAAAACGCAAGGTAAATATACACAATTATAACATTAGCTATAGTAATCACAGTTAGACATTGGTTCTTTGTTTTTGTAAATTACGTGAACATTTTGGTCAACTTTGCAGTCCACTTAGTGGACAGTTTGTGTGTCATTACTTGATTAGATAGAAGTGCATATTGCTCTGAATTTCTCACTCTGTTACTTTGGATATAGCGTCTGGCAGTCTATCTCTAAATACTATTGGTTCTGCAAACTTGTTTGTAATATTTCCACATTTTAGGAGCAGACATAATCAGAGGAAAAGGATAGGATTGGTTTAGTCATTAAAAGGAAAAAGGGTTGTACTTTTCTGTTCAACCATTGAAGCCCATACTCAGGTTTTGTGCTGTTGCCTTTGTGATAAAGTTGGACTCAGAATTGTTATGTGTATGACTGTTCACGTTGCTGTCTTTTCTCATTGTCTCATTTTATTACTGCCAGCAAGGAAAGATTATGCATTGAATGAGTGTGGTAATTTTGGGTTTGACCTTGTACTAAGGTTTTGGGTTTTACTGTCATGATGGTTGAATAATGTTGTATTCACTGGTAATCATCGAGTTTCAAAACTTGGTTATCACTCAATTATTTTTTCAGTTTAAGATTTGGGTGCTATATACCGGTACATGAAGATTTTATTCTAGGCTGAGTAAGATATCAGCCCCTGTTATTGAGACTAATTAGCTTAATTTTTGGACTTAATAATTTATTTAGGTTTCAGAAAGGACTTACCTTTGGACTTGAAAATATATTTTCAAAATTGGAGACTTGGATTTGACGTTTTCAATTGGAAAAAGTAAAGTTATTATCTTGATAGAGAGCAAGGAGGGGATATGGGTTCTCCATGAAATCTCCTTCAACAATGTTCGGTGAATTTTTGCACATCCGTACAAATCGAATTACCCAGAATCATTTCATCAATTTTCTGTTGGATGTAATGGCATGTTGGAGCCAATTTCCTGCCTGGATTCCCTTTAGAATGTTGCTAGAATAGTACTTGTGTAAGATTTCATATTTGATCTGTTGAAAGCATATAAGTATTATTGGTATTTGCAGGTTGAGCAGATGAAGGAAATTGCTAAGGTTAAAGCAAAGGAGGAAAGGAAGAAACTTGAATCAGAGGTAGGTAGTTATCCATAGAATGCACAAGTAGTATTTACTAGTTTTTGATGTCTTGCATATGTCCAGTTGAAAAAGTACTAGTGATTATCTTGAATTTGTGTTTGGATGAGTAATAAAAATTAGTATCTTTGTAGAATTCATCTGTAGCATTCTGTCATATTGGAAGTGTATTAACCTCTTCAATAGTTCCTCTTGTTAGGGCTTAACATGCGTTGCTTTTCATTTTATTTTCACATCTTTATTTTATGTAAATCACATTCAGTTGATCTTCTTAGTATTAAACTTAACAGCTGCTTTGTTATGAATACTTCCTAGGCCATTTCCTACTTAAGTCCTCGAAAAAGGTAAATTACTCTTTTGTTTAAATCTGGAAAACATAACTTATTTCCCGGGCCTTTCCATCATGGACAAGATGTCATAATATATGAGGCATATTCTAGCATTTTTGGTGAATATGGTTAATATTGCTCAAGAAGAGAATTTATATTTTTAAAATTCCCAAGTTTAATGGGCCACACGTGCAGCCCATCACCTGCTAACAAGAACCTGATCATGGCTACACAAAAAATCGTATGAATTTGAAACTTTCATAATTACAATTGTGGAAAATAAATTTCAAAATACAACTCATTACTTTATAAAGGACCTACTACATTTTTCTCTTGTAAGGTACCTAACATAATCTACCTTAGTGATTGCTACTTGTGCTCTGGCAATCTCAGATCCCTTCCCATGCCATTGAAGCACCCATCTTCTTGTTCTGTGACCTGTAGATATAAACCAAATATCCCCTCAACTCATTACTGAGCTAAGTGAGTCATAAGGGAAATAAACACAAAAACCAAGCACCTGGTGAGCATATCCTAGTGCATACCTATATGATGCTAATATACATAACATGAATGTTGCAAACTACTGAGAACAAACAGGTTCTGAGTCTGGCAATTAAGGGTGAGAATTGCTGCCATGAAGTAGTGCTCCCAATGAATCAACCTAGTTGGTTGAGAATGTGATGCTAGGAAGTAGACAGCCGATAAACCAATTTGAAGGGATTGCAAAATATTGATAGAGCTGAAAGTATAGCTTGGGAGTAGGACACCAAATCAGTGCAATTCTATATCCATCAAGCTTTATAAACAAGGCACTTTTTTTTTTTTTGGGTTGGGGTTGGGGTTTTGGCAGTGGTGGAAGAGCACTTGTTATACAAAATGGGCATGGGTCATCAGTTGAGTTGTTTGATTCTTTTCTTGTATGTTGTTTAGCTATTATTTGATATTTTTGGTTAGTAGTTGGCTAGTCTAGTTGGTAAAGTTAGTTAAGACTGTTAATTGTAATCTTCTAGAATAGTCTTTAGTTAGTCTCTATATATAGTCAGATAGTATTAGTCATATTTAGCAAGGATGGATATATCTCAATGCAAAAATTGTGAAGAGCAGATTTTGCTCTTGTAACTTCCTAGTTTGGAAGTTGTGTTTGTGCTTGTGTTATTCTTTATTAGCTCAGTAAAAAATCAGTATTTTCATTGTTAGGAGAACCCAAAAGCATAATAATTGCCTCCATCTGTGGTTGCTTTTATTTGGAGATGACAAGAACGGATGAGCACGTTCAAGCCTTGGGGAAAAAGGTTTCAAATTTGTCAATAGAGTTGCAAAATTCTCACAAATCTGTTCAACACCTCCTCACTGACAAACTTCAAGTTTCTATGGCTGGCTTGCAAATGCAGATTGCTAAGGTTGTTCATCATAGTTGTTTGTGTGAAGAACAGATGCTAGAGCTCGGGAAGATATGCATAGTATGTTGAAGATGCTTTTACGGGAACGATAGGAGAAGTGGACAGTTGGGTAATAGTGGAAGGTGTTGCATCAATATCATATGCAGTTGAGTTTGAAGCTAGTGGTGTGGGATATTGGGGCTGCTTCTACAATCTGTCCTTGAGGACAAGGACAATCTTAATGGGGGTGAGAAAAAATAGAGCAAAAGACATATATCTTTTATTCACAGAGCTCCCAATATATAGGAATGTGATACACCTTTCTCTGGACATAAATTTGCGAAAATTAATACAAATATTCCAGCAACAAATACATATATTTTAGCATAATAAAAAAGAAAATATATTTGGACTATCGTACAAAATATTAGGTATTTATTCAGAGAAAATCGAATGCCAACCTAAGCATAATGCAACTATACTTTCCTACACTTCCCCCTAAGCTAAGGAGTAGATATCTATCATTCCTAAATCGAAAAGTAATTCTGAGGACTGCTTCGCCAAAGCTTTTGTTAGGACATCTGCTTCATGATTCTTGGTGGGAATGTATTCCATTTGAATTCCTCCATTTTCAATCTCTGTTTTGATAAAGTTTCTGTTAGTATGCACATACTTCATCCTCTCATGTTGAATGGGATTTTTAACCATACTAATTGTTAACTTGTTATCATTATATGGTGTAGTTGATTTTAACCCAACCCTCAAATCGGTGAGTAATTGTTGCAACCAAATTGTAACACATAGCTTTTATGCTATTGCTTGGTGCTCTGCCTCCATACAACTCTTGGAAACAACTAGTTGCTTTTTGCTTCTCTGTGTAACCAAATTACTCCAAACTTTGGTGCAAAAACCAGTCATTGACTTAGAGTCCAACCAATCACCTCCCCATTTTGCATTTACATAAACAACAAGATCTCAACAATTGGACTTCTTGAGGAAAATTCCTTTCCCTAGTGTCCCTCTGAGATATTTCAATATTTGATGGACTGCTTCTAAATGATGCGTCATTGGAAAGGGCCTTGATTGACTAACCATACTAATTGCAAATGCAAGATCAAACCTTGACAAGAAGAGATAGATAAGACATCCAACTAGCCTCCGATAGTTCCCAGTCAACTAGAGCATTATTCTTAGCTGACCAATTCTTCCAATTTTGTGGCAAAGGAATGTCTTTCAGCTTGCAACCAAGTTTTCTAGTCTCCTTGAGCAAGTTTAAGAAATATTGGCATTGGCTAATGTAGATTCCCTTTCTTGTTCAAGCAACTTTCATTCCCAAGAAATATTGGAGATCCCCTAACTCTTTAGTTTCAAATTTTTCTTTAATATTTTCTTCAACTCAGCTCTCTTTGTGACATCATCCTCAGTAATAATAATGTTGTCCGCATAAACTATAAGAACAAATTATTTTCCAGGAGGCCCAAACTTAACAAATAAAGTATGTTCAACTTGACTTTGATTATAACCAAACTCCAATGGAGTCTTATTGAACTTTTTGGACCAAGTTCTTGGTGATTTTTTCAACCCATATAATGAATTTTTCAATTTACATACTACCTTTTGTCTCATTCAAATCAAATCTTAATGAAAGCTTTGTGTTGATCTCTTCTTGTAGGTCTCCATTGAAAAACACATTTTTGATATCTAATTAATGAAGAGGCCAATCAAGGTTAGCAGCTACTGAAAGTATAACTCTAATTGAGTTTAAATTAGCTATAGGGGCAAAAGTTTGCTCGTAGTCAAGTCCATACGTTTGAGTATAACCCTGAGCTACTAGGCGAGTCTTATATCTTTCTACACTCTCATATGATTTGAGTATAGCCCTGAGTTACTAGGCAGGCCTTATATCTTTCTACACCCCCATTTGATTTGTGTTTAACACTAAAAACCTATTTGCTTTCGACTGCTTTCTTTCCACTAGGCAACCCAAACACTGCCTAAGTATTATTGCTATGTAATGCCTACATTTCTTCCAAGATAGCTTCTTTCCATTTCTTTTTCATTAATGCTTCACTTATAATTTTTTAGTTTTTGTTCTTCATTAATACAAGCTAAGAAGTCCTTAAAAGTGGAAGATATGTGAGTATATTAAGGTTGTCACACTTGCAATTTTGCTTAAAATAGTTAAAAATCTGTAGAATTAAAATATAAAAATGTAAGTTGTTACAGAGAACTTGAAATATACAATGAAAGCAAAGAAATAAAGAAATTAAGTTCTTTTTTTATAAAAAATTCTTAATCTATAATATAACATTTTCAAGAAAAAAGATAACTAGAGTCAAAATTATGTTTTTTCCATTATTTTATTTAAAAAATCAATTAATTGAAAAGAACCAAATATTCTAACTTATTTTGAGTTATTAATGGTATAAACTTAAATATATGATTTTTCTTATAAACTTTTTAATTGAAGTTGGAATCCGAATAAAGATTACAAATATCGAATAAAGAACTATAAGAAAGAGAAAGAGGGAAAAAATTAGAATAGGATAAGAAAGATAATTTAATGCTTTAATAGTCAATGGGATAATAAAAGATTAGTTACACATATGTATGTGTGTGTGTGTGTGTTATTTTTGGCTCATTCAACTTAAATATATAAAATCAGTAAACTCGATTAGGAACGTAAATTTCTGCTTAGTTTGACAGTTAAAATTGGTCAAAAATGATTTTATGCACGAAGTTAATTCAAAAGAATCTTTTAAAATCGTAAATTCAGAAAATTGCATCAATAAATACACGATTTTGACAATTATGGAGCATATCATGACAAATGGTCAGAAATTGGATACCTTACACAAGATCTTTTCCCCTTATACAGAGCTATAGGAAGATCCAAATCATGTGATTCACACTGATCAAAAGGATGTGTACAATTTGGCCTATCTTCCATCTGTTCTTCAACAGACTTGGACCTCTCTTCCAGGTTAGACAATGGCACAATTTGAGGAGTTTTAGACCTTCTAGTGTAGACACGAAGTTTAGGTTTTTGTCTAGCTCTTTCACAAGCTTTGTCAATTTCATGAGTATTACTTGAGCTAGTGCTATCTACTGGACTGAGGTAGTTTGGACTTGGAGTTTGATAACATGTGTCAGGAACAAGAGGCAAACAAATGTGTTTAACATAGTCATCACTTGGTAACTGTTTTGCTGACTTGTAATAGGGAATTTGTTCAAAAAATACTACATTAGCAAAGACAGTGACATGTTTTGATGGAGGATGATAACATTTGTAGCCTTTTTGACTCAAAGAATATCCAATAAACATACATTTGAGGTCTTTTCCCTCTAACTTACGGTAGGATTAATTAGAAGCATATCCCGTGCATCCAAAGATTCTTAGAGACAAAGTGTTGAACAAATGAAAGCTCAGGAAGTATTTTCGAAAGACACTCAGAGGAGTTTGAAAGTTCAGTGTTTTGGAAGGAAGTCTGTTTATGAGATAGGCTGAGGTTAAGATAGCCTCCCCTAAAATTGCTATGGGATTTTGTTTGTTATCATTAAGGCTCAAGCTATTTCAAGTAAGTGTCAGTTTTTTCTTTTTGATACTCTGTTTTGTTATGAAGTATAAGGACAGGAACTATGATGGATGATCCCATGTTCACTCAGATAGTTTTCAAACTCTTTTGAGAAGTATTCTCTTTTGTTGTTAGACCAAAAAAATTGTATTTGGGTTTGAAACACATTTGCAACCATTTTATGAAATCTCTGGAATGCTGAGTATGCTTCTGATTTTTCTTTTTAATAAGTAAACCCATGTGACTCTTAAATGGTCATCAGTAAAGGTTATAAACTACTTATACCTAGACATAGCAGTAACTCTAAGGGTCCTCAAATGTTACTGTGAAGTAGATAAAATGGTTTTGAGGCTTTGTATGGTTGGATTGGATAACTTGTTTGAGCAAATTTTGAAATGACATACCGTTCACAATTTAAATCATCAACATTTTTATTCAAGAATAATTATGGATACAATTGAGACATGTAACTAAAGTTTGGATGTCATAGTTAACTTCATCTTTATTTCCAATAGACATGAGAGACTTAGACCTGACTTGATTCTCTAGATAATAAAGGCCATTTGCTTTCTCAATACTGCCAATCTTCTTCACCAAAGACTGGTCCTAAAAAAACACAATAGGAGGAGGTAAAAACCACTTTACATGCCATATCCTTTGTTAGTTTACTGACTGACAAAAGGTTAGACTGCAGTCCAAGTACAAATAAGATCTCATATAGATGTAGGTTCCCAATTTGAACTGCTCCTTTACCTTTAGAGAAAACATATTCTCTATTAGCTACCTGAACCTTATGCTCACTCACGAAAAATTCTTTAAAATAAACCAATGAACTGCACATGGTTGGTTGCTCCAATATCAACTCTCCACTTATTACATCTGTCACCCTTAGAAGAGGATAAACAAGTACCTTTTTCGGCTGTGGCAGCAAAAGGAGGCAAGGCTTCATCCAATTTCTCCTTTCCACCACTCATCTGTGTATCATCAATAATCTTTTTAATCATGGCGATTTGACTAGAAGTTAAATTCATATCATTTTCAGAGCTTTCATGATTAGATGTTTCAGCAATATGTGCCATTCTTGGAAATGATTTTTGCTTCTTCTGCCTCATGGTTCCACGTTTTCCATTTAACTTCCAGCAAGTTTCATGTGTGTGATAATATTTCTTGCAAAAATCACACCAAGTTTTATCACATGAGACCTCCTTCTTTGCTACTAAGACTGAATTTGATGATACTCAATCTATTGAGAGAGCTGCATCCATCACCCATCTCCTACTTTCTTCCCTTCTGACTTCAGCAAATGCTTCTTTTGGGCTTGGAAAAAGCTTCTAACCTGACAACCATCCCCTCACTTCATCCAGCTTAGAATTCAATCCCTGTAGGAAGTCAAACACTCTATCCTTCTCTTGCATCTCAATAAATTTCATACCATCCTTAAGACACGCCCAATCAATATCATAGAATTAATCTATTTCTTGCCACAATTCCATCAAAGTATTGTAATATTCAGTTACTGTGGAATTACCTTGAGCGGTAAGCCATATTCTTGACCTGAGTTCGAGACAATGGGATGCATTTTCCATGTTTGAATAAATCTCTTGGACCATGTCCCATATTTCTTTGGTGATGTTGTAATGCATTCTTGGTTTCCCACACACCATACTTGCTAGAATCAGCCGCTGGTGCTTTACATGTCCCCGTTAGATAGCCTACTTTCCCCCTTCCACGAATTACTAACTCCACGGACTGATGCCATTCACGAAAATTCTCTCCATTCAATTTGTGTTGGGTGATTTGAAGAGACTGTCCTGTCATTGAAGCCCCTGATTTCTACAAAGTTAATCTGGAAAGGTTAATGCCTTCATCATTGATAGTTCCAAACCTATACTTAGAATCACGTGTGCTTGTCTGGGTAAAGGTACTTTCGCCCATTATTTTAGTGTTCAAAGAAGAAGACGAAGGGGTAATGGAGGCTAATGATAGTAGGATAGATGGGGTTTACAGTTTTTTGGATTAGGGCTTGCTGCAACAAAAAACCAAAGAAAGGAAGAGGATGAAGAGGATGACAGAAAACTCAAAGGGAAGAAAAAATGAAGCAACAGTGGTGGATGTTAGTCTTGTTGCTCTAGTCCGATGTCAAGAACCGCAACTCCTACCGAGTTGCTGGGTTTTTCTGCCATACTCTCTAGAATTAGCTGCTGGTGCTTTACATGTCCCCATTAGATAACCTAATTTCCCCCTTCCACGAATTACTAACTCCACGGACTGATGCCATTCACTAAAATTCTCTCCATTCAATTTGTGTTGGGTGATTTGAAGAGAATCTTCTTTCATTGAAGCCCCTGATTTTTGTGAAGTTGATTTGGAAACGGCGATGCCTTCATCATTGATAGTTCCAAACCTATACTTAGAATCAGGTGTGCTTGTCTGGGTAGAGGTTCTTTTGCCCATTATTTTAGTGTTCTAAGAAGAAGAAGAGGGGGAAATGGAGGCTAATGATAGTAGGATAGATGGGGTTTACAGTTTTCTGGATTAGGTTTGCTGTAACAAAAAACCATAGAAAGGAAGAGGATAGAGAGGACGACAGAAAACTCAAAGGGAAGAAAAAATGAAGCAGCAGTTGCAGATGGTAGTCTTGTTGCTCTATTCTGATGTCGAAAACCACAACTCCTGCCAAGTTGCTGGGTTTTTCTTTTTCATCCCCTGATTTGCTCTGATACCAGGAGAAAACATAGAGCAAAAGACATATATCTTTTATTCACATGGCTTCCAATATATAGGAATCTTCCAACATAACAAATAAGGAAAAAATATTTTGACTATCCGAAAAAATACTGGGTATTTATTTAGAGAAAATAACATGTCAAACTAAGCATAATGCAGCTGTACTTTCTCATAGTGGAGAAGTATTGATACTACACGGGTCATTAGTTGAGTTTTGTTCAATTCTTTTCTTGTATGTTGTTTTGCTATCATTAGAAATTTTAGATATTTTTGGTTAGTAGTTAATTAGTCTAGTTGGCAAAGTTAGTTGCAGCTGTTAATTATAAACTTCAGAAGTTTCTAGAAGAATCTAGAATAGTTTATAGCTGGAGTTAGTCTGTATAAGTTGTCCTTAGATAGTATCAGTCATCTTTAGCCGAGATAGATATATTTCATTGAAAAAGTTGTGAGTAGCCAATTGTGCTGTTGTAACTTTCAAGTTTAGAAGTTGCTTTCTCGTTTTTCTCTAGTAGTTTAATAAAAAATAAGTAAGCAGAACCTAAAGTGTAACAACTTGACTGAGCAAAACCAAACTTTTTGAAAATTTGACCCATGGATCCTTTACATGCCAATTCTATGCCATGGCATTTATGCAACCAAGTAATCGCTAAGCTCATATCACATAAATGCCAAGCACAATATTGAGATGAGTAAAGGTAACCTACGTAGCAAATTAGTTAATGAACTTATTTTAATAAATCAAGTACTGGACATACTTTACTAAATCAAGAAATATCACTTGAGAAATAGACTTAAGTACATATTTATTTGAGCATAACATACCAATTGAACTTAAACTCATGTTAGAGTCAAGGGTGTAATATGAGTGAGAATACACATTGCATCACACACATCAAATAAATATGCCTCTAGTCATTCATAATTCAAGTTTAACCTGTCTCATAACTTCCGATTGTTGGATACCCCTAATCACTATAGCATTGTCACATACATACAACATAAATAACTTAAAAAGGATTTAGGTTTTCACCTATTATTTACTGACACAAAATTCTTGCTTAACTTGCAAATAATATTAATGAGCTGCAGAATTTCATTCAAGTGAATTTAATCGGTGCACTAAAGAGTGAAAATTGGAAAATCAACTAACTGACTTTGCCTCCTGGGCTTGACGTTCTTTTCATCCAACATACCTACTTATTTCAAGAATATTCCATGTTCACAAAATCAAAATTATGCATTTATGTTTACAATTTTACCCCTAAAACTTCTAACTATCATAACTTTTGCATTTCTTATTCAGGTTTAGCAAATTTGGCACCTAAACAATTGTTATAAACATTCATTCCTGGGCCCCACATGATACAACTCATTAGATATTAAAATTTTACTCCTTGCTTGGGAGCTTTTTTCGAACCTTTGTAGCTACTGGAACTTTAGAAATGCCCTTGAAGAATATCAACTTAGTTCCTATTCTGCATGTTCAAACAACTTTCCATATTTATCCAAGCTTGCTAAGGTGCTAGTTGGGGCCCTAAACTTTGAGATTTGAGTAGTTTGTGACCATAGAAAGTGTTGGAGGGCTTTTGGCTTTGTAAGAGCAGCAGGTGAAAGCTTTTTTTAGAGTTAGATTAAGATATTTGATAAAGGGGATGGTAGCGGTGGCAGCACAAGTGGTGTTAGGGGGCTGCTTGAAGTAGCTTATGATGGATTTAACTCTCTTGAGAGCTCCTTGATGATGGTGGTTTGTCTAGGGTTTAGAGAGTGCTTTTGGCTTGTGTTCTAGATGATCCATGAAATGGCTGTGCAGGGGTGTATATAGGGAGAGTTTTGGGGGTTCTAGAAGGGTTGAGGAGGCAATGAAGCATGGAGGTGCTAGTTATAATTAAGTAGTTGTTAGGTGTCCTCTTGTACACATGGCGGAATCCTAGGTGTGTTAGGTATTAATTTGATAGGATGGGGCATCAAGTTCTAGTGGACTTCATAACACATCCAAGCTTGAGTTGGCTTAGTTTGATTGGTGCTGAAGAGCTTGAGGTGGCACATGATCATTGGTTGGATGACAAGGAAGTGTTGATACATCACAATCCTATTATTTGTCTAAATTTAGTTATCTCCATCCTATAGGTCCGATGAGTCATTAAGGATCTTGATGTGGCACAAACTCATTGATTCTTTGAGATTAAAGTGGCACAATTTGACTAGTCTAAGAAGCATGATGCATCACAAAATGATTGGTTCTTGATGACGGGGAGGAGTTGATGTGCTATTTGCTTATTGGTTTTTAGATTTTGAGCTGTCATAGTCTTATTGGATGTATGGTTCCATATGGCATGATTTATTGCCTTTAAGTGGTGCAATGTCATTGGCTTCTAGATTAAGGCAGTGCTATTTGATTGGTGCAAGGAAAGGAGTAAGTTTTTGAGGCTTTTTATTGAAGCTTTTGAAGAGCGAAAGCGTTAAACCAAGATTTTTTGAGGTTTTTGAGGGTCTGTTTTCTAAGTTCTATATCTCTTATTCTTGTTTAAAGAATCTCTTAAAATATATCTTTTGATTATCTTATCTCAAGCTACATTCAAGTCTAGGCGTTCTCTTGAAGTTTACCCCAAAATCAAGTACTAGGGTTTTCCTTTTTTTTTTTTTTTTTTTTGGAACTTCTTTCAAGTCCCACTTACTTTCACTAGGGTTTGTAAAGTCCATAAGTTAGGATTATTACACCAAGCAAGTACTAGGGTTGGGAAGTTGAAACATTTGAGAAACTCCTGCCAATCTAGTATGAAATCTTGCAGAACACAGACGAATCAATTACACAAGTAATTATCAGTTAACTTGTATGCTCTGGAAAATGTTGCTCTCAACAGTTATGTAGTTTTCTTACTGTTTGATTTTCTATAATTTCCTTTTCATGCTCTTCTTTACTATAACCCATTCTTAGACAAAAGTTGCCTTTTCAGCTAGATTTGGTACTTATTATTGAGAAGTTGCAAGAGCTACGCTCCCTCAGGATTCAAAAGTTGAAGAAACAGGGTATGTTTTCTTTGTTTGTTTTTACATGACAATTTACAGAGCTTTACCAAACATTTTGTTGTGCCTAGAAAAATTTGCTTTGAGTAATGGAAAATGAAGCCCAATTCCAAGCTGGAATGAGGCTTTGTGATTTATTTAATTTGGATGGGTTCTTGTTAGCCTTGTATACAATTGAAAAAATCAAGTTGCTAATACTACATTGCTCTCCAACTACTATCGGCTATGACTTTTGACTGGTCACAATCTCTTACTGCAAAGATACCTGGACAGAGGCTGTTGGCTGACCATATGCACAATTAAAAATGATCATAATATCTCATGGATACTCTCCTTTGCATGTTAATTACCTTGTAATTTCTTGCCACGGCTTTAATATTTTTTATCATGCAGTGAAGTGTCAAATCCATCAATGCAATTAGCCATTGATTGATAGTTCCAACTTGCACATTCTTCTCTGTATCATCGTCTTCTTTGACATCTTCAAAAAGTCTCCATTTCAGCCTGGTGGACTGGCTGGTTTAGTTGATGTCATACTGGTGACTTGAAAAGAACAATTATGCAGATAACATAAGATAGGACCAAATTCTAAAATTCACAATAACTACATTACTTTTTTTGGTGTAAATATCTCAGATACATTACTTGACTAGTGATATTGTTGAATTTAGCTCCACAACCAATTGATAAAAGCTTAAATTTATAGATTCAATATAAGCATCAATATTTATTATTAACACTCCCACATTGATGAGGGGAGGCTTTGACTTAAACCTGTCAAGTGACAGTTCTGTTGATTGGATAAAATGACAGTGCTAAGGAATGAACTTGTGATCTCCTGACTCTAATACCATACTGATTTTGGTTCCACAATCAGCTAATTTGAAAGTTGAAAGTTTCTTTTGAGTGTAGATATGGTATAGGATTTATATTTATTATTTAATCGGAAGTATAATTGATGCTGCTGTTGAAAGTACAAGTATAATCCTTTAAGAAAGATGAACCAGAACAAGCCCAAAATCAAATCCCAAATAGGAAGCATATACATCAAATTGATAGGTTCTAAGTGAGAAAACAATGTCAGAAAACGTTGCCATTGTGGGAAAATGTTGGGCTTGATGGAGTCGGGAGCTATTTACAGAATGCTCTACAAATCTATCTAAATTTTTCTAAAACATTTATCTATTTTTCCAATAGTATCTGAGGATCTATGGAACATTTAAACTTAAACACAGTATGGTTAGATTGAATCGGATCAATTTGGATGTTTAGGTGATTTTTGGCCAAAGGTTGTTCTTCCATTTTTCTCTCTCTTGACAAGACAACTACTTTTAATTATCTAATCACCACGTATCAGCTACCCAAAAAAGAAAAAGATATTATTGTCTTGATCTTTAATTTATTCTAGGTTTTTTGAGGCAAGCAGAAACACAGGAACTATCGAGGCCAATATGTGGGGCTTATTTTAAAGTGATAATTAATAATGATTTTGTTGGAAATTTTCAAAAATGTGATATGTTCATGTACTAGGTGATAATGGAATCAAATATTCAAATGGTGGAGCAATAATGTAAAGGTGGTTGTTTGACAAACTTTGAGTAGACTTCTAATTTCTCCAATTACTTTCTCTCTCTCTCTCTTTTTGCCCCTCTTTTGTGTTTTGGATGGTTAAAGAAAAAATTAAAGGCTATTTACTTTTCAGTATATTGCTGCTCACTGGTGACATCAAATGGTTACAGCCTACCTACTTTGTTTAGAAAACACCATCGGACCATCATCCTTTTCACTGTAAAATTTTGTAAATTTTTTGATAATGAAGAATTAATTTTCTCAGAAAGTTCATATCACATTTTTGAACTACAAAAATACTTATGGAACTTTCTTCCATGGTAGTGAAGTGACTATTGCTAAGAAGAGGAAGAGTATGCTGTTAGATTTGCATTCCTATGAAGCCACTGCTAAGAGAGAGGAAAGTACTGATAATATTTGTGTTTTTAGGGCATTTTATCCCAGAAGAGGATGATAAGTTCCTTGAGAGAGTTAGAATTGCAGTTGAGGAAGAGGAGCGCCAAGCAATGGTAGCAGCTGATACTGAAGCTGCTATAGATGCTATTGCAATTGCCGAGGAATCCAGGAGAAACAATCAAACTTTTCCTTCTGAAGACAAAGCTGATGCAGAGGAAAGAGGAATCCAGAACGCCGAGCTTGAAGGCAGCAGGGATTCAGCGATAGGCATTGGTAATGAAAAAAAGCAAGAGGTAGCAGAATCAAAGGGTCATGGAGGATCCTATGATTTAGTGGCTAATCTTCCACCAGAATTCTATCATTACTATCATGGTAGCAACAATGATATGGGGACACTCATTGAGGTCAGTACAATTCTTTGTTGATTTATGCACAAACGAAAATGGTGCCAATTTGATCAGGTGGTTGCTTATCATGAAACTCAACAAATATCACAAGAGATCTAAACTTAACATTGTCCTTATTTTAACCACCTTTAATATCTAAGCTTAATATCAAGATTCAAGATGCTCAATGGCGAACTAGGATTCACATAGCCAACCCCATCTAGTGGTAATAAGGTTTATATGCTGGTACCGTTGTTGTTGTAATATCGAGATTCAAGATAACCCCTTTATTTATAAGGCAATTTTCTTGGCATGCAGGTCAGGAGAATGTGGGATGCATACATTAGACCAGGAGGAAGGTAAGGATCATGGAACTCTTTACTATTCACTATTCTATAGTTAATCAAACCACTGGCTATATCTTTTTGAATATGAGCAGGAAACATGGGATTGCAAGTTCTACATGCTATTATTTTGCTTACATTTTCATTGTTTCTATGATAAGACTGTTTATTTATTTATTTTTGTTTTAAGTGCATTGGCGACCATCATCTCACATTTCGTGAATGCAAAATGAGGCTCTCATTATTCAGCTGTGGTAATGAACTGAAGAACTAGGTTTAAGCGTTTCCACCATGAATAGTTGAATACAGTATCATCTGGCTTGTTTAAGCCAACAACATCAAGCACCACAGAGATCAATAAGCTTATACGTTACTTGATAGAGATAACGCAGCTTGTACTACCTGAACCATCTATGTGGGCAAATCGGGTTTTCAATCATCTGCTTTTGGTGTTCATAGTCAAACAATAATTACTCTACTTTATACCAGATTACCAATGTTATTCCTCCGTATGCTTCTTGAGTTGATTATGGTTCTTGCAACAAATATGTGCCCTTATCATATCAAAATGTCGTTTAGTCTTAAGCTAGCCACTTTTAGGGGGAGATAAACTAGTTAAATCTGCATACTTCAGTGTACTTGATTCAATACTGCGCCATTAGTTTTGATACAAATATGATTACTTTTTGTGAGTTTTAAATTGATTTAAGTAAATGGCAGTCGTATACCTGGACACTGGGTTCAACCACCACCTCCTGCTGATGAAATATGGGCGTCATATCTAGTAAAGCCAAGGTAGACTGTCCGGACTGCAAAGTCGAGGCTTGCCAAGACAGAATGGTAAGTGAAGGATGTTTTTCCTAGTGTTGTATTTTTCTTTAGTCTTAAAATATGTCAGCTTGAAGGTTTATCCTTTAGTCTGAAGGAATATCTTTCCTGAATATTTTGCCTATACTTTCTATTCTATGGGGTAAGTACCTTATCCAGACTTATCACTTTCCCTTGCCATACCATTTGGTCTCTTTCATAAATCATAATAGGGTTAATTGAAGGATTGAACATTGTTATGGCAAGGAAAATTGAAGAGCCCAGGTAGCAAAGATAAATTCTGTAAGTTCAAGATTCTGTGAAATGGGATGCATAATGAACATGGAAATTTCAATTACAGCAGCTACCAGTTGGGACTAAATATATAGTGCGAATCCCTGTAAATTGGAGCTATTGTGGAACAATCTGGTAACAAGGACTGAAGTTCTAATAATGGCCTTTATGATTTATCCTCAAACGTTCTAAAAGAAAAGCTTAACCCTAGAGTATCTTCTTCACTTTTCTGGTACTATTTCTGCAATCCTGCTCATTTTTGCTTTGCATACAAATTTTATTCATCCATAAATGCCGAGGTTCAGTTTGAACTCAATCATCACGTAAATAATCTTAGCTTAATTTGTAATTGGAGATTAATTTAGTAATATTGGTGATATTTATGATTTAAAATTAATATTTTGATGAATACTACTTGCTGGTCAGATCTGTTTATAGGAAAATTATAATAAATAATCGAGTATCTAATGCATTTTGGACTTATTGCAAAACTAAGATGATTTAGGATAACGATATCGTTTGAAAAGGGTATCTTGGTAATTTTACTAATATAGCAGTTTGTGTATTTGAAGATACTTAAGTAACACTTAGAACAATAATCACTTAGATACAAACAAAAACTGATGAGAAATGCGAAAATTATGGCATTAGGAGATAACAAGTGTGAAAACGGCAAGACATACAGTGAATATACGATTGTATTTGGAATTCTGTATATACATTTAAAGGCATGATAAACTATAAGAGGTGTCTGTTTATATGTAATAGGTGAACGAAGATACGGAATAGAATTGCAAGTAAAGTCTTGGGAGGTGGGGTGTTACAGGATGGTAGGTTCATGAAGATTAGTGTAGACAGAGTGGCAAGAAAAAGTAAAATATCTTGGGAAATGTGACTGAATTGGTACTTGGTGAGCAAGATGCATAGACAGAGATTTTTCATTTTATGTTTGAGGAAGGCTTGTTTATGTGCTACCGGAGCCAAGGTCTGTAGCCTGTAGCTGTTTGATTAATTGGGCGGATGAAAGGAGCAGGAATGGACAAAAAAGAACACCGTAATTTCCGGATGTGGGAGGGTAAGCTCCATATGTGGAGTGAATCTAATTAGCATTGAGTATTGGAACTTGAAACTTGTAACATCCTATATGGTCGGATGGGTAATTGGGATGGATAAATGTTTCAAGATAGATTTTTGGTTCTAAATTTCCAATACTTGCACCTACATGTTAAGGTGTGAAACCTACCTGGTATGGAGTTATAGTATAGGTTTTACTTTATATACTACCTAGCAATTTTCAATTTGTGCATGCTACTATGTACGCATCTGTAAAATATCTTTTGATGAATATAATTAAACTATATGGAAACAAAGAAAATCGAAACAACTCAGTCAATTTATAATCCACTATTGTAGATTAACTCTGTTAAACAATTGAATTTTAATTGTATATCCATTGAAGTTGATGCTTACTCTATATATATTGTATATTGTTGTTATGTTGTGTTTTTTCCCCCCCAATTATAATTCAATATGTTTGAATTTATCTTAATTTCATACCTAACAGTGATATTGACAATTTAGATATTATGATTTGGTATGAAATGTTTAAACAAGAAAAAATTTGTAAGTCAAGTATATACCTTAGAACTTGTAAATTTTATTGTGTGTAAATATTAGGTTATTTTTAAGGTAGATTACGATTTAAAAATTTTGGAATATGTACTTATATAGTGAGAGTTCTTATATGTCTCTCTTGGACTTCTCCCTAATATTAGATGAAGAATTGTTGAAATAGATTTTAAGGTAAATCATATGAACCACCCTCTCGGAAATTTTAAATATTGTACTAATACCCAATTATTTCAAAAATCAACCCTTTATCCCACTAAAACAAGCAAGGGGCTATCTTTCTTTCTTTCTTTTTTCTTTTCTCTCTTGCCATGTGTAAATTGAGCTAATAAGGACGCTTAATGGCAATTTTCCCCATATTCTTTAAATATATTTAGTTAATTAAATTAATTAGAGTTAAAAAACAATAATAATGCAAAAATTAGAAAAGAAAAAATAAATAAATAAAAAAGAAAAATGGTAAAATCAAAAAGAAAAAGAAAAGGTTGAGAGATAATAATAAAAAAAAAAAAACTGAAAATAAAATATAAAGATCACCCTCATTGTGGTTACTAGCCACTAAAGGGCATAAGGTGACTACAGTTAGCAACCTTTGCCCTCGGTAGCCAACAATGGTAAACGTAGTTGTTGGTTATCTTCTACTCTCTCAGGTGATTGGTAACGGCCTAGACATTAATTAATTTAATTATATATATTTAATTTGATTAAAGAATATGGGGGTAAACAGCTATGTAATTATCCACATTAGCTCAATTTATGCATGGTAATCAAGTCTGATTTTTAAAAAATCTAGTGATTAATGCAAATTCTTAAGTTTTCAAGGTTGGTTGTGTAATTTATCTTCGATTTTATTATGTAGTTTTGCCATTTATAAATTACTAGTAAATGATGCACCTGTGTTGTATGTGTAAATACACGTTAAAAAAAATGTAATTAAATTATAGTAAAATATATATTAATCTATAGTAATAATTATATCTGTATATAGTCAAAAAAATAGTAATACAAATTAAAATATAATTTTAGTCCTATATAGATAAACTATACTAAATACACAATAATGTGATTGGTCAAACTATAGTAAATATAAGTTAATACATAATAGTAAATATGTATCAATGTAGGATAATATGAGTGAGTAAGTTTTGCAATTGGTAATCTAAATTGTAAATGGCATGGAGAAGCCTAAAATAGACCATTAAAAGAGAAATTTCTCATATACATATAAACTTTAGTTAATAAAACATCGTAAAATTTATGTGATACATGTAAAAAAACATGAACATTAACTATGGAAACAAATTGAAGCAAATACAAATGTAATAATTAATAAATAACTTTTGGAATACATATCAAAATATGTATATCAAAAAGATCAAAATATATATATAATAATTATTCATAGCAAAGTTTATATAACGAATAATAGTGATGATCTTCATTTTTATTAAAAGTTCTTCAACTAGAATAGATCCTTTAAGAGCATCCACGACTATTGGGACCTCATTTATAATTTATAGATGTCAATGAACAACTTAAGCATCTTTTTCTCAAAGGATCTCTCCATTTTATCCATAAAATTTTTAAATAAACGTTTTTAACTTTATTTATATTATTCATGGATCCATAATACAAATTTTTAACAACACAAAAACTTACCAGAAAAGAAAAAAAAAATAATGATGTTCTAGGGACTTATGCAAAAGAGGTTCTTGACAAAAAATAATAATGATACTCTAGAGACTTGTGTGGAAAAAGCCTTTGATTAAAGACCATAAAAAAAGTGAAGTACTCAACCTCATTAGATAAGAACCTCCATATGGGATTCTTAGTTATAGGAACTTGCGCTAAATACCTAGAATGGTGGTGCCCAAAGTGCATGTAAGAGAATAGAATCTACAAATAAAGAATTGATAATAATCAGTTTTAAAGATAAAATCTCTAAATTTCATAAATGATATAAAATATTGCACGACACAAAATCTATTTATACCTAAAATAACTAAACTATTGATGATCTATATTCAATTACTAAAACACTGTCTAAACATCCATATATCATACCATTATAATTATAATAATAATAATTATTATTATTATTATTTTGCCTAAATATCATACCACCATTAAAAAAAGTATATTTATTTTGATCTTCATTTAATAGGGAATTGTATGTCAATTCAAGTAAATCCTTCATAAAAGTGCATTTAAGTTAATACTTATTACTATCACTATTATAATAATAATCAATAAAAACTCTATTTGTATGCTTCAAATATCCCTTTTCCATGTTCATAACATGGATCCTCTTTTTTCTTTTTCTTCTTCTTCTTCTTTTTTTTTTTCTTTATGGCGATTGATGAATATAAAGATATTTAAAAACATAAACTTCTTATAGAAGGCAAAATTCCCCATTACACCCCTATTTAATTTTATCTTTCAAGCTTTAGAGAATCTTTTCATTTGATAAATCACCAAGAATTTCTAAAAAAGAAAAAAAAAGAAAAAAGGAAATTATATATTCTTCTAACATTTTGTGTCAACTAAAATAAAAGTTTTTTTTTGTCAAAACTAAAATAATTTTTTCTTTTACCAAAAAACTAACATAAAACTTTAAACACCAATTTTTCATTCTTTATATAATTTACCTTATTAGATAATATGCATAAAAATACGACCATGATCTCAAATCAAAATGGAATGAAGAATCATAAGTTTACTTATATAAACTATGTGATCAATATAAAGTATTCTTAAAGAGGAAATTGAGGCAGAAGGAAAGAGATATATTAACGTATATAAAATTGATCTTATTCTTAATTACAAATCAATTTTCTCTAAATTAATTATAATAGGAAATAAAAAAAGAAAATAAAAATTTAATAAGCCAAGGCACTTATAGTCTAGTGATATAAACGCTAGTCTCTTAGTAGGATAGATGAGGCTTGAATCCTTCCTCTCCCATTATAATTATAAAAAAGAAAAAAGAAAAAAGAAAATCCAATAAGCTTACTTATTAACAAAAAATAAATTAGATAATAAAGTTGAACATTTTCACTGAATGAAAAAATTAAGTAATATACATAGATTAAATGATTTTGTTAACTTATTTGGAAAATTGTTAGGTCCAAATTTTGTGAAGAACTAAAAAACTAAGGTATAAGAAATCAATAAAGATACAAATTGAGTTATTTTGTATAATGCAATTACAAGAAAATACACAAAATTGATATAAAATTTTTGTTTAATCTGCTAAGAAAAGATTGAAGATAAAAATACATAGGCGAAAATGATAAAAAAGAAAAAGCAAATAAAGAATGAAATGTGTGTTGGATAATTCATATAAATTGAAGAATTGTATAAAAGATATCGATTCTACAAATAATAATAATGGTAAAATATAACTAAGTAGAATAAAATAATACCTTGTTGATTACCTATCAAAGTAACCTACGTAAGCCATTAAAATGGTTTTTTTTTTTTTTGCTAGTAATAAAAGAAAATACAAAAAGAAAGTAGAAATAAGTTGGGATTTGGAAAGGAAAAAGAAAATGAAGAAACCTCTTTTGATGAATTGTGATAGAAGATAAAAGGGAGAGAGATATATAAAAGATTTTATTATTTTAAAAGTAGTAGGGGCAAAGGAAATAGGTTGAGAAATAAAAATTAGAAAATGAAGAGAAAGTAAAGCAAAAAGAGAAGAAAAAGAAGAAGAAAATGGAATGATTGCAATCAATAATATTGCATACTTTAAGAAATGAGGAGAAAAGGTAGACATGGAAGGAAGATAATTAATATTTTTAGTGTAAAAGTTAAAATAAGTTAATAGACATTTATAATCATATTAAAAGAACACTATCATAAAATTATGAATAATAGCTGATATGAAATATTAATGTTATAAAAAGGTGATTTAAGCAAGAAATACTCTAAACCATCTCAGCTTGTGGTTAAATAATATTAAATATAACTATATTAAATTATTCGCTAATAAATCAGTCTACACCATAGCATTCTTGATTATTGGCCGGCCATTGAGCTCATTGGTTATCTATATATGCACTTATCATAATATATAATTTTCGAAGTTTTTAGTTAATAGACGTGTTATTTCATGCATTTTTTTTCTAATAGTGGCAACTTCTATACAATTTTACATAAAATGACACAATTCTTCGTATGGAACGATATATTACTACTGTGTAAACCCCCATTCTGATTGCCCATTAATTTTTAACTTTGGCTGAGGATTTTTTTTTTGTTCACCTCTCTCTCTCTCTCCCTCTCTATAACTGGCTAAGGATTCCCAAGGGCATGGCAAGTGAGTGTGCATATTTAATATTAATCACTGGCTTGAAATATATGGTGTTTTAATGTCCTTTATTGTCTTGATTTGGTGCTCCAAAGAGTTCAAATGGTGGTTTCAATTGCTTTTCAGTTTTCTCATAATGAATTGGAAGATCTGTGATTAGAGTTCTGTCCGCTTGAAGACTTTTAGGCAAATCTTTCTTCTCGGTACATATGCCATCCTTTCTTGATTTGTTAAGGGTGCTGTTGTCTTTCTCTCTCCCTGATTTATTTGTTAATTAATTAATTTATTTATTTTTGTATTTGATGTCCTTTTTAAACTTAAAAAGTATTTTAATCATCATGTATATTTAGGTAAAGAGGTTGGATCTTTTCCTATAACGAATTTCAAAGAAAGGGAAGATTTGTGTACATTTTCAAGACTTTGGATACTTCTTCATATATGTTTTGTTCTTGCTTGATTTGCGAGTGTGTTCATGTCTCTTTTTTTTTTTTTTTTTTTTAATATCAATAATAGTGTTTTCAACCTTGCATGGAATTTTAAACGTTATTTATTAAATTAAGGTGGAAAGATTGGATCTTTCAAGATCAAACTTAATGAAATTACTCTCTTTGGGTTTTTTTTTTTTTATATGGGTAGATTAGTTGTTTTGATTTACCAAAAGAGAGTAGATCTTTCTTTTTTCTAATTTGCTCTATTAATAATAACAATATATTGTTAACAACAGATCAATTATGATAATTTTTTAAATAAATTCATTAACTTTACCATTAACTATATTTCATGATAGTATTCATGGTATATATTAAATGATTGATGAACATATAATGATAATATGGTAATTGTAATAACCTTTTGAAACAAGAAATTATTTCTATATGTATACACTTTAAATTGAAATCCGTGCGGTGTTTTAACTAGTTATCTATATTTTAGGACCTAATAAGAAAATATCATGTTTTATTATTTAGTATATATATATAGATGTAATTATATTTATTTTTTACTATTATAATATAATTATGTTATATATTGATATAAAGGAAGCATCATAGATGTTTTTGTGTATAGGGCATATTGTATGTGGGAATGGCTACCTAGAATGGAATTATGATTTTGGGATCATTTTTTTTCTCATATTTGAAACTATTTTTTAGAGATTAGAATATGAATCATTAGAGTAATCTAACTTTGTAAGGGTATAATCAATTCCATTTCACCATCATTAATAGAAATTTGCAAAAATAGATTTTAATATATAATTATAATTGTTTCATCTACAAATTGAGGGCATTTTACGATGCATTCCACTATAACACGTCTACTGGATCAATTTTTTTTTTTTTTTTTTTGTGAATTTTCAAATATAAAAATAGATATGTGATTATGTTCCTGATTTCATTTCCTCCAATCTGAAACATTCTTGTACATAATAAACAAGTACTTATAGTAACGAGCATCTACATAGTTGCTCATACTAATATCATCGTTTTAAAGTTAATTTAAATTAGCAAAATAATAATAATAATAATAATCTTTCTCTATTTATATTTTCTCTCTTTTTTTCCCAACGGTACATATTTTTTTCCTTTACTTCTTTTATTCTTCCATCTTTCAATGTCTTATTTTTCCCTTCTCATATTTTCTTTTTTTCTTCCCCCCTCGCTCTCTTTCTGTCCTTTTTTTCCTGTCTTATTTCTTCTTCCTATCTCTCTATCAATTTTCTGACTTTCTTTCCTCCTTCCATTACCACCTAATCTTCTTTAATATTCAACTTTTATATATTTAAAGAAGATATAGATTGTTATCGTATCATTGTAAAAGAGTTCCATCAAATCAATGGAACAAGCCAGTAAAATTCTCACGCTTTCCAATTAAACATTTTATGAGAAAATATTCCTGAAAAAATTATTTTTCTTTTTTCTTTTTTTAATTTTAACAATTGCATCTACTAACGTTCCATTATAAAATTGCAATCACGTGGGTTGTGACCATTAATGTATTAGAACATCGAATAAAAGCCCACGATTTAGAGTAGAACTCGAATTACTTGTCATAAATAAAATGATGATTATGCGTGAATGCACTTAGAGGCATGCACCAGGTTAAACTAATTTTAAACAATCGGTTTAAGGGTTAGTAATTAGTTAAACCAAGCTCAGCCCTTAAAGCTGTGGGCTCGGATCGATTCACGTGAACCGATAGTTTAAGAACTGGTTCGAAACCCTTAAGCTATACTTTTATTCTCTAATTTTGTTTTGTCAAATTTAAATTTCTACATTCTTGTCAATTACTATTAATAATTTGTCACCTACTCGTGTATTTTTATTTTCTTTCCCAAATAATTCTAATATTTTATGTGGATATATAGTAATGCGTGAATGGTTCACTTTTATTTTCGGTTGAATTTTGTTTTATTTAAAAATAATTAATTTAGACCATATGAGCATGATGATATTTGTTTTATTTTGTTTTGTTTTTTGTTTATTTAAAAAAAATTGAAGTTTAGCTAAATTTGAACCGGTGGCCAAATCGCCTACCAAGTCACTGTTTCTTAAGGTCGAACCGCTTAGGTTGTGAGCCCTATACTCAGCAAATAAAAATCAAACTAGTAAAGTTAGAGTATTAGTGAAACTAACTCAATTAACCTTATGATTAGGCTCGAGACATTAGTTGAGGCGATCTGATAAGCTCATAATTTAAAAATATAATAAAATATTAAAAATATAGCTAAATTAGTAGAAATATACAATATTGTTAATATATTATTGGTTACACATGAAATCAGTTTCGAAAATTATCGAACACTATATTATAAGAATAATATAATTAATATTGAACAGTATATAATATATAAAAATGTATGTGCATCAAGTATAATTATTGTATAAATATATATGCCCATAATTACTATAAATACTTAAAATTAAGTATAATTCACTAAATAAATTAATTAAAAAATGGGAAAAATGGTAAAATATTTTAGATAACAAAAAAAATAGGTTTAAGAGGCATGGCATGGAATTTGGAATGCATGGATATGGGGAATTGACATTGTGACACCGAACCATATTCTTTTACATATGCTAATGGAGAAGAAAAAAAATCAAAAGCTTATCAAATGTATTATAAAAATTATTTATAGGTTCTTGGAACAAATTTTGGTCATTTCTTAGTTTAGGAAAAATTTGGAAGTAGAAAATATAAAGAAAGAGTGAAGAACAAAAATTAAGAAAGTCAGAGAATTTAGGGTTTTTTGAGTACCTAAGGAAAACCATTTAAATCAAGTGGTGGTCTGAAGGAGGAGGCGGCGGTAAAGTAGGTTGACACACCCTCCCCTTTGTACAATGGCCGAAGCTCGTGTTTTTGATAAATCACTAAATTTTTTCAATTTCGTAAAAAATTAGGGAAAATAGCAAATGATAAAAAAAAAAAAAAGAAATTCAGTTTCCCTATTTATTTTTGTATGAGGAATTCAAACTTTTAATTAGATTTTCAAAATTTTGAGTGTAGATATGAAGTCCTTAAGAAAAATATCTTATGCACAAAATTTTAAGAAAATAATTAAAAGACCAATTGATGTAGTTTCAACATGAAATTTTTGGGTTATACTGATTGGATTGTCGTCGGATTTTAGGCAAAAATTTGTTTCTATTGAAACAATGCCTTAGACAGGTGTTTTTTAAAAGAGCTTTAGTGATCCTTTGTAAAACTATAGTATGATATATGATTATCACCCTACAGTAACTTGAAGTGGATTATTATGATTTAAGAAATGATGATTTTTATGTAAAAAGTTGGTATTTGGTGAATTTTAAATTAAATCTCTAAGTTATTATATAAGTGTAAATAAGTATTTAGTATATTGGGAGTTGGTGTATATAATTGAAGTTCTTAGTAGATATTTACTGATATTATAAAGTGTGGAAATTCTGGAAATGCAAGGTAAATTTATGTATGAGTTAAATAGTAAGTTGTGGTAATAATTGAAGAGTTAGAAACTATATCAGAAAGAAGATCAAAATGTACTTTGGAAGTAAATAACTTGATTATGCTAAAATTAGGTTTTGGTTTACAAAGTACTTGATACTGGAATTTTATAACTATGTTGAAGTCAAAATGTAAGTCAGGAACTTCTTAAGTAAAAACCTATTTAAGGTAATGTGCTAGAACTTTAGTCAGAAACTATCTCAAGTCAACTAAAAATTAAATAAATAACTAAAGGACCTACTTATATCAGAACGTAAACCTACTTAATAATGAAAATAAGTTCTTAATTCATATGTGAATTTAAAACTGAAGTTGTGTATTACTTTCTAGTGATTATTAATTAAGATCACGAACGCGACGTATAGGAGCACGTAATATTACGTTTAAGTAAGTTAAGATTGATGTTTAATGGCATATTGAAGTATCATATCAAGATACTTAGAGAAGTAAGAGTGCTTGTTTGTGGTTATAGCTAGATTGCTTATATAAGTGCTATATATGTATTTGTAATACTGATTGTTGATTGAGAGTTGAACTCTAAGTATTGTTTTATGTTTAAACATATATCATGTCTTGTGTGTATGAACTTAGTTGCCTACCTAATAATCTGGACTAATCTTAAGTGAACTAAAGATCTAATTTAATATTCACGATAACCTAATAGGGATAATGATTAGGTTATCGGACTAAATACCAACGCATTCATTAAGGATAGCAAAAATAATCCTTTTCCTACCCTTAGTTAAACTAGGTGACAAGAGAGGGGGTCAAGGTAAGGTTAGGATTCGTGATTTGAATGTTGTCTAGGGATGAGGGTGCTCTCTATTGCATAAGCCTAGATTTAGTTTGATAGTGTTGCGTTGAAACTCCTTAGATCCATGTTAGAGTGGACGAAATCACTCTAACTTCATAATAAACTGGTTAAACATTGTGAAATATTATATCATTTGTTTGTTGCATTTGTATTTAATTAATGATTGAACAAACATATTTGTAATGTATTCTTACAACCTTACCCCTTGTTACTAACCTAGTTAAGCTTACATCCCAATAGATTGTTTTGCAAGTGTAGAGTAGTACCAAACGATACCTCATTGCAGTTATCCTCAAGTTAGTTCTAGTAGGTTGGGAAGTGAAGTTGTGAAGTATAGTCCTCCTGTAGAGATGTACAGTTTTGTTTGAAAACTAAGAAACTTTTGGTATTTATAAGTTTATGTGTAAGAACTAGTCTATTTGTAAATACAAGAAAATGTATTTTGTAAAATATTACTCCACAGGTCTTATATATTACAAGTATCCATCTAACTGCTTTAAAGTTAGTTGAGTCATCATTCACCTTATGTGGACTATAATTATGTTAGTAGCTAAGGAGGGTAGCTTCTAACCTAAGTTAGTTTATATGGCGAAATTGTTACAACTTCTCAAGTTTGGGGCATAACATGGGCCCTTAAGGCCAATGGTTCATTAGCTAGTTTGAAGGCTCGTTAGGCTAGTTCACAGTTTAAAATCGACCTTTGCATAGGTAAATGCACTTGTAAACATGAAATAAGTACGGCATGAAAGCAATATAATTGAAAAAAGTCTGGTGGTAGTGAAATAAAGTTTTTTTTTTTCCATGCTTTCATGTTAAAAAATTAAAAAGAAGAGATAATGTCATATTTGATGCCTATTGAACTTTTAGTTGCTAATGTTATTATCTTCGTTAATAGTGTTAGTGACTAACGAGTCTTATATTCTAGCAAATGACAAGTTTGCCACTTTATTTAGACCACATGGCATGTCAAATAATTGTTATATGGTATGTTAAGGCTGTTTTAGTCTAATGACACGAATATTGATCTTCTAATGAGATAGATCAAGTTCGAACTCCCTTCTCTTAAGTTATAATGTAGTTGGAAAAAAAAAATCACTATATAGTATATTATGTGGCTTAAAAAACTAAAAGGAAAAAAAAAACATGATTTCTTGTTAATATATAATTTATTAATCTAAAACAATTTTAGATAGATTAAAACAAATAAAGACATTTCTTCTTTTTGTAGGTAAGTCTTGCCTTAACACTCTAAACAAGATATGATTTTTGAAGGAGGAAACTGCTAAAACACACCAATAGAAACTCTAAACAAAACCCATCAATTCCAATTTTCTACTAAAATTATCTACTAAATCTATCCCGATGATCTAATTCCCATAAAAGGCACACAAAAAGAGAGAGGAAGGGAGAGAGTGCAAAACATGTTATTCCTTTTCATGTTAGAGAGAAATATTCAGTGAGGGGGGACTATTTTCGGTGGTTTAAATAAGAGTAGGCTACCAACATCAAGATCTTATGGTAACAAATCATCTTCTTCTTGTTCAAATAAAGAAAAGCAATAAAGAGAAATTTGTCAAAAACTATGTTGTAAATTGATGGGTAAGCATAAGATTTGAAATAAAACTATGTGATGAGTGATGCAACCATCCCCAATTGAGAGCTGCCTTTGTAAGCTTATGGTCTAATAACCACATCTTTTCTAACCTTGAAATTGCAACATATCTAAACCTTTCCTCTATTCTTAAAAACCAGGTTTTTCTCTTTTTTCCTGTTTCTTTTTCTTTATAGATTCTTCTAAGGTCTTGTTTTTTGAGAACTAATCCAATCCTCTATCTTACCATTACTATAATACCATTAGGTCTGAATCATCGACCTTGATATAGCCAATAGTAGTGTAAGCATTTGACTAAATTTGGATAAAAAAGTTAGGCAAACCATACATTGTTTACTATCAATACATTTGAATATAAAAGCAATAAATCAAGAAGCGATGATAAGGGTTTTTTAACCCAATTCTCAAGACACATTCCCTTCCTAGCATTATTAACAATCTAAATTGTACCTTTATTCAAAGTTCTTTCTATTCAGTTCAAAGAAAATGAAAGCAACTACATAGTAAATTTTTAATTTGATGACTAACTAACATACTCATCTAAGAATATGCACAAAAATCCTTTTGTAAGCTCTGAAACATGTTTAGTGCATCCATCACGATCTTCACTCCACTCTACCTCTTCTCTATTGCCCACTCAATAGCCAAAAGAATAGTTAAGGCTTAAACCATTTTTGCATTAGCTACAAATTCATAAAATATACAACCATCAATCAAAACTCCCTTAAAATTACTAGATACTACCATTATAACATCTTTTCCAATGATAGTATAAAAAGATCAATCAGCATTTCTCTACTAAACCTCTTTAGGATCTATTATACTTGATGGTATTGGAACTCAACACATTTCTCCAAGCCTTATAATATCCATTATCCATAGATGTTCAGATGCTATCATATGCAATAATAAGTGTTGCTTATGTCCCCTGGTTCTATCGATAAAGGCTTAGAACTTATGATGATTGACTTACTATGCCTACTTGCTGTTATCCTATACCCGAATAGTCACTCGTAGAAAAATTGCATATGGATCCTTATCATATCCATCTCTAATCATAATTGTGAATTCTTATCTACTCTAACTCTATCCTCTCTATTGATGTAAACTCTTTATGATTATAGCTAAATGGTTTGACTTTAGCATAGTATCATGACCATCATCATATTCACCTTATTGATGATTCCAATCACAAATATCTGCATATCTATAACAACCATCATGATCACCACCATCATGTCCACTTGTATTAGCATCTCCTTTAATACCTTCATCTCTAGCTCTCATATTTTAGTGTGTGAATTATATGAAATTATTATTGATTTTATAGAAATAATTAAGAAATGGTACTTAAGTAATTTCATTTAGATATTTCAGGTTTCAGAGGATTTAGAGTTGAAATATGAGCGATTTGGAGGAGTTTTATGCAAACGAAAGAAGCCCAAATTAATCTAATGTACTTAGGAATTAAAGGTAGTCAGCCTTGAGTTGGCCTATATTGAACACTGCTAGCCTTTAATTGAATATTAGCGGCCTTGAACTCAGCACTATCGACCTTCATGTCCAGCCTTTAGTGAAGAAATATCTAGTCGAGAGCCAGCCTTCTTTTCTTTATAAATAGGTATGCGATTGATATTTTAGAGGACTTTTTACATCTTCTTTTGACCTAGAGAGTTTTAGACGTAGTTAGGAGATAGTTTTGAAGAGTTTTTCTTTTGATATTTCATGGATCATTGAGAAGACTTCGCTATTGCTGTGGAGATCATCCTTAGAGTTTGCAATTGAAGTTTAATTCATCATAATTACAGAATTGGTGATTTCTATTCTATTTCTATTTATGCAATTTTGTGCTTTGTTTTTATTTCTAATCATGAACTTCTTTGCAAATTCAATTGTTATATATGTTTTTACTTTAATTTCCATGGCTAAGTAGGTTTTAATCATGGGGAATTGATGAAACCCTAGATAGTTGAGATGATAATTGTAATCATGTTATAGGATTAATAGATGTATGGATAATTCATGATTGTAATTTTTATAATTTCAATTATAATTCTTTATTGGTCATAATTGTTAAAAATACTATTGATATGGGACTTGATATAGGGTTTGTTAAAAATTCTTAATTAAACTAATTAGCTAATGCGTGAGCGGCATTAATTAGATTAGTTAGAAATTATCCAAGGATTAATGCAATGTCTCAAGTTAATTTTTTGCTAAGACATTAGGGATAATTGATTTAGGGCATTAGTCAATCATAGCATCGGGAGATGTATGATTGTAATTTAGAGTCCATTGTTAATTAGAGATGCGGAAGTTGACTAATTAATTAGAGGTTTAGATCCTTAAATTTTAAGGCATGATAATTTTACTTAAATGACTGTATAGCTATAAATCTAAATAATCCGATGACAATTTGATTTGCACAACTAGGGTGGATTTTGTTTTCCCATATTTTCAATTGATTGTTCCGTTTTAGATATATTATCGTAATTTTCTTTTTGAAAATTTTAGGTTAATTATTAGATTAGTTAATTCACAATTCAGATTTAATTACCTAAATATTGATAAGGGCTATCATAGGTTTAGTAATTTTATAGTTCTCGAGAGATCGACAACCTTACTCACTCTTTATTACTTGATTTAGGCCCAGTATACTTACTGGAGTATTAGTTATATTTTTATATATCTATTTTAAGCGAATCACATGTACTTAGAGTCCATCGAAAGTACTTGATTGTAAATCAACTTAGGAAAAGTAATTTGTAAAGAGAAATGAAGATGAAACTATCTTAGTAAACTTTTACAACTTCTTATAAACTTTCTAAGAGTCCTAGATGAGAATCTTGGACCGAATATGGCTAAACTAAGGTTAAAAAGACGAAAGAAAGTAATTACCAGGTTTACGATTAGGAATCATGCATAATCCTTTGTTAAAGTGAAACAACAAGTACACTCCCAGGTTCATGGCCATGTTTCCTCTTTTCTTGCACCAATGAAATAATACACCTTGGATCACAACTGTGTACTTGCTCATGTTTCTCTCATCTAAATTTTTCTTCAAAATTTCTTCACTCCCAAGAGGATTATGAACAGTATAAAGCTCATGATCTTTGACTATGATTTTACTATCTTGATTTTCTTCTCTCCTTTTTACAAAAAACACATCCACACCCCTTTCATCCAAAATCCAAACCTCAACCCCAGTCCACAAACATTAAAATCCCCTCACTACTAGCTAAAATCTCATCAAAACATCTCAATAAGACTCTTAAAATCCATAAATTTCGTAAAAGATAAGGATTGCAAAGGAAGGATACATTACCTTATGGCTTGAAGAACCCTAAAGCAATTCTTTCGGTTCTCCCAATCCAAACAATTGTTCACAACCTTAGGAAAAACAAAAATGCAACTTTAGAATCAAACCATTTCTAAACTTTAAATTACTAAGACACTTACCAAGAAATGTTTTTAAGGTATTTTACGAGTCTTGCAATTTCTCCCTTTTCCTACACCTTTGGGATCTAATAAAGTCTTAAGAAATCAAAGCCTTACCATCAAGGGTTGACCAATACCTTTGCCATTGAGTTTAATTCTATGAAGAAAAGGAGTTTAGATGAGTATTAGTTAGAAAGAGTGATGTGAAAGGGTTAGGAATTTTCATGCTTCCAAATTTTTCCTTATTAATTTTTGTGATTTACCATATCACCCATTTCATAAAATATACTTTAAAAATAGGACCTTATCTTATTTTTTTGTATTTTATTTTTGTGTTGGGTGCTACATGTTACCCCTCTTAAAGAAACTATCATCCTTAAAAGTTACCTGGCTCTTTGAAAAGCTCTAGGTATTTCCTTCTTATCTCTTCCTCCAATTCCCGCATAGCTTCTTATTCAGGGTGATTTGCTCATTGCACCTTGACTTAAGGTATATTCCTTCTTCTTAACTCTTGAACCTTGGTATCCATGATCTTTACCGGTTGCTTTACTATTAACAAATTCGATTGTAATTCCAATTATTCAAGTGCTACAATTAGACCTTTACCTTAAGTTGTATCATGTGCATTACCTTAATCTTTGTCGGGCATATACTTCTTTAGCATTGACATATGAAATACGTTATGTACCTTCGCTAAGTTGGGTGGTAACGCTAACCTATAAGCAACCTTAAACCGAATTTGACTACACCTTTCATAAGAGATATCCTCAATAAAATCAAATCTCCCACCTCAAATTCTAAAGGATGTTACATTAAGTTGGCATAACTTTTTTGTTTGCTTTAGGCTACCTACATACGTTGCTTGATCATTCGTACCTTATCAACGATTTCTTATACCAACTTTAGCCTTAGAACTTGTCTTTCTTCAACTCGGTCCCAATGCAAGGGAAGCCTGCACTTTCTTCCATACAGTACCTTATATAGAGCCATTCATATTATAGCTTGGTAGCTGTTGTTATACACGAACTCAAACAAGGGTAAGTGTTCATTCCAATTACCTCCAAAGTCAAATGTGCAAACTCTAAGCATATCTTTTAGGATTTGTAGGGTCCTCTTAGACTGTCCATCAGTCTAAGGATGAAAAGTTGTACTAAATTGCACCTTAGTAACTAAGGACTTTTGCAAACTTTTCCAGATTCTGCTTACAAACCATGTATCTCTGTCATATGTTATCGTAACTAAAATCCCATGTAGTCTTACTACCTCTTGTACCTACAGCTTGGCTAACCTCTTTAACCTATAATGCAATCTTAAGGGAATGAAGTGAGCTGTCTTCATTAGTCGGTTTACCATCACCCACACTATGTCATGCTTTTCCTTAGTTTTGGGGAGGTACATGACGAAATCCATGGTCACATGCTCCCACTTCCACTTTGGAATAGATAAGGGTTGTAACTCTTTAGCTAACCTCTTATGCTCAATCTTTACCATCTGACATGTGGTATACTTGGAAACATATTTTGCAATTTCACACTTCATAATATTCCATAAGTAGTGCTTTTTTATGTCCTTGTACATCTTAGTACTCTTAAGATGAAAAAACTACCTGGAGTGATGTGCTTCTCTTAAGATTTCTCATTTCAACTCTTCACACACAGCTTGCATTCATTCCTCAAAACACCCTTAGCATCAATATTGAATTCAACTGCTTTACCTTACTCCATTATACTCTTTATCTCTTGGATACCTACATCCTCAAACTATACAACCTTTATTCTATCCAAAAGAGTTGGTTGAATGTGTAGATTAGCTAATTTAGCCCCTACCTGTTAAGTCAATATGTCCAACTTTAGTCTGTGCATATCTTCAAGTAAAGGTTTCTATGATGTGATTAATGTTGCCATGTTGCCATGTTGCCTTGTTTCTTTCTACTAAGAGCATTTGCTACTACATTAACCTTACCTATATGATACCCAATGTCATCATCGTAGTCCTTAATTAACTCCAACCACTCCTTTTATGTGAAAATGTATTTCAAACTCTTGTTATCTATAAACCCTCAACACCTTTCAACATATAGATAATGTTTCTAGAGCTTTAAGGCTAGAACAACTACCGCTAACTCCAAGTCGTGAGTAGGATAGTTTTTTTCATGTAGCTCTAACTACTAGGAATCATAGACAATCACCTTTCCCTCTTGCATTATAGCACACCCTAATCATTGTATGGAAGCATCACTATAAATAACATACTTGTTACCACTCTAGGGTAATGACAACACTAGGGTTGAAACAAGTTTCTCTTTTAACTATATAAAGCTTGCTTAATACTCTTCAATCCAAATAAACTATACTCCCTTTTGAGTCAATCTAGTGAGTGGTGTCACTATTTAAAAAAAAAATCCTCTACAAATCATTTGTAATAACCTACTAACCTAAGAAAACTTCTAATTTTGGTCATTATTTAGGGTCTGGGCTAGTCTATCACTACTTTAACTTTTTCTGGATCAATAGAAATACCCTCCTTACTTACTATATGCTTGTGAAAAGACACTTGCTCAAGCCAAAACTCACACTTCTGGAACTTAGCATATAGTTTCTATATCCCTAACTTACTTAACACCATCCTCAAATGCTTTTTGTGCTCCTCTTTGCTTTTAGAGTATATCAACATGTTGTCTATGAAAACAACAACAAACTTGTCTAAGAAATCTTTGAAGACCCTGTTCATTAGTTTATGAATGCCGCTAGTACATTGGTCAAGCCAAATAGCATCACTAAAAACTCATAGAAGCCATAGCGAGTTCTGAAAGCTATCTTCTGGATATCCTCTTCCTTAATCCATAGTTAGTGGTATCCTGATCTTAGATCAACTTTACGAAATACCTAAGCTCCTAACAACTAATCAAATAAGTCAATAATTCTAGGGAGGGGATACTTGCTCATCATAGTCACTTTGTTCAACTCCCTATAATCAATACATAACCTCATGCTATAATCTTTGTTCTTAACATAAAGCATGGGTACACCCCATGGTGACACACTTGGCCTAATAAAACCCTTCTCTTATACTTCTTCTAATTGATTCTTTAATTCCACCAATCTATCAGAGTCATTCTATATACAAGCTTTGAAATAGACTTAATACCTAGTACCAAATTAATATTGAATTCAATCTCTCTTGTGGGTAATAAAACAAGCAAGTCTTCTAGAAACACATCTAGGAACTCGTTCACCATAGGAACTTCTTCAATTTTCTTATCTTTACTTACGTGTAAGGTTATGGCAGCTAAATTGCCGACTACTCTTTACTTGGGGGATCAAATTACACCACAATGTTGCAAAAATCTAATGTGGCATGATACTTGGATAGCCATTTCATTTCCAGTATCATATCAAAGTCCATCATGTCTAAAACCCATAAGTTTGCACACAACACTCATTCCTAAACTTATGTACACTTCTTTAGAAAGCCAATCTAGCACTACTCCTACTCCTAGAGGAGTATCAACACTCAAAGGATTACACAATAACTTAAGTTTTAAATCGCATGTATGCATAAATACATTAGATGTACACGAATGCATCGACTAGTGTCAAATAGCATGAAAGCACTAACAAAGTGCACAAGGATCGTACTTGCCATGGTATCTTGTTCAAGATACTCTTAGTGATGCTCTTACTACTATAAAGCAAAGATACAAGATTGGAGCTTTGGTTGGTGCCTTTATTGGGTACTATACTAGAGATTGTAGTAGGACCATAACTGTCTACCTTTCTGTTGCCCACCCAATCAACCACCTTATGACCCCTCTACTTACAAGTATTGCAAAAGATTTGTAGAGTCGATTTCTCATTGTATGTCTTGATGAGTGCCCAACTTTACCCAATGACAATCAAGCTCCTTCTGGTCAATTGCATCGACTCAACTCATGAGACCCTATACACTATGGACATCTTTGCATTGGGGCTACCATTAGGGGTGGAGGTAGAGGCATGAATGGATAAGCTGGCTTAGGATGGAAAGGCCTAACTGGAATGGCTAAGGTCTATCCGGTTGCACTTGGTACATAGGCCTCTTACCCCCACCAATAGGTAATAGCTAGAATTTACACACCAATATGAATGCACAAGTGAGCCTCTAGTGAGGTATTACCCTAACGTAGGATGGATCTTTGAGAATTATCGAAGAAATGGGAATAAGTTAGGTTAGACTTAAGAGTAATATGTTTAAGCTAACATAAGCTACCCAGTAGATGTGGCGTACCACTCGAACAATCATGACCAATGCCTTGCCAAATGTAACTCACTAGTTTTGCTCACCGTACGACATTGCTTAAGGGTTAATGTGAACTAGGTTAGGGTCTCTCAACAAAGGAGAAAGGAAAACACAAGGAAAATATTTCATTAATCAAAAGAGGAATAATCTGCATACAACAATTATAAGGGGTATTTATTCCTAAGCATCTTAGGGTTACAACTTACAAAGTATGTGGAATTTACTAAAAAGGGTAAATAGAACACACATGCATGTACAAGAAAGGAAGAAGGACAATTAAGTAACCCATCCAGAAAGAGAAGATTCCTTATCAAGTGGTAAGAGTGGGACATATGTCATCACGGGAGAAGCTAGTGGGCCTGTTGCATAACAGAGGCATGTGGGATAAGGTTGATAACTTCTGACATCCCAGTTAGCTTGATGTCTTCATGAGATAGTTCGAAGGCTTCCTTATCATATATTTGCACTTGAGGAAGAGAGAAATCCTTCAAATAGGTCAAAGAGCTAGGTCAGCAGACTTTAAATATCTTAGCATCACGTGGTCCTTGCTAGTGATGGAGGTAGGACAATAATAGCTCAGTAGTAGAGTGAGGTCATCTTAGTAAAGGAGGTTGGCTTCTTATGGGGTTAGGTAATAATTGAGAATCCATTGAGTCATGCTAACAAGACCTTTAGCTTAAGAGCGCGTGATTTGTCCTAAAGGTTGATTTCCATCATTCCCTCCAGGTCGTTTAGTATTTGGGATCAAATCCTTGGAGTTCTCCATTGGGGTATCTTCTTTAGCAATGTAGGGACTTAAGTCAGCAATGTTGAAAATGTCGGAAACTCCATACCCTTCAAGAAGTTCGATTTTGTAAGCATCGTCATTAATCTTCTATAGCAGTTTGTAGGGTCCTTCAGTTCAGGGTGATAGTTTGCTCTTTCTTTTGCTTAGAAACCTCTCCTTGCTAAGGTGTAGCCATACTAGGTCTCTTAGTTGGAACAACTTCTTTTCCTTTGGTCTTGAGATTCTCAGTGCAAGTTTCTTGATATCTTTGGTAAGTTGTTTGGTGACTCTTTAATAGATCTATTGTAGGGCTTGAACTCGGTCTTCTGTTTCTTAATCTCCATGTTCAGCTTGGGTTCTTAGGATCTAATCAAGGGATAGCTTGGGATTCAATCCATAGATAACCTCGAAAGGAGTTTTGCAATTGTATTATGGGTAGATCTATTGTAGGTGAACTCAATTATTGGTAAGTGATCGTCCTAGTTAGCTTGGTTTCTCCCAATTATAGCTCAGAGAAGAGAACACAATGTTCAGTTGACAACCTCTATATGACCATCAGTTTGTGGATGGCATGATATACTGAAAAAGCAACTTAGTTCTTAGTCAACACCATAAGGTCTTCCAGAAATGGCTTAGGAACCTTGGGTTTCTATCAAACACTATACTCCTTGGGACTCCATGTAGCTTCACAAACTCCTACAAATTTAGAAAAAGAATAGCCGAGGTATTGTTAGTTTTATGATAGGGCATAAAGTATACCATCTTGCTAAACTTGTCAACCAAAACCATCACAAAATCCTTCTTATACTTTGTTCTTGACAATCCAAGAACGAATCTATACTTACGCCCATGGTTTGGTTAGAATTAGCAAATGCATAGATGATATGTCACAGCAAGAGTTGATAAGGGCGACGATATTAAGGATATGTCCAAGCTTGCAGAAGACTTGAAAGACGAAGGTGGAAAAAGTGCGTGAATAGTAAGGAAAGTAAAAACAAGCAACCTAATGGAACTATCGAAGACTTATGGCATAACTCGATATGACACACGAGATGGTCCGATGAGAATACTCGCCACCTAACCTTACTTAAAAGTTAGGATAAGAGTAAAGTAAATAAGCTAACAAAGAGCAATGTTCACAAAAGGAGGAGTATATTCAATATCCAATATATGATGATCTATAGCAACATTTTACAAGGGTATTTATACCCGAAATGTTAGAGCAACCTACTTAAAATGGAAAAGACAAAAAGGGCATTGTCCAAAAGAAGTGATGTATAAGAAATCACAAAAGGGGTACTAGACACGTGGCATTAAGTCATTGGAGGTACTTTTAGTAGAAATAGCAAGTTGTATGGTTAGGTTAGGTATTAGTTGAGTAGGGTTGTCGAGTGAGGGTACCTAACAAAGGTGCCAAGCAGACTTAGGGGTCCTCTTGAAAAGATGTGTGTATACTTCTGAGTTAGAGGTCAGCTCAGTGATAACCGAGTAGACATATGAGGGATTGTTGTCAATAAAGCTTGCATCGGGTTGTTACTCAACTATCGAAAGATGAGTAGTTACTCAGCTTGGTATAAGGAGTTAGTCGACAATGAGGATCAGCTTGACCTTAGCAGGAGTTGGCTAAAATAGTAGAATCCACTTTGCTAATCCTTCAAGTTCTTGCATTTGGGCTCGGGTTAAAGGTCCAGTAGCTTGATTCCTATCAATAAACTTACCTCATTTTGCTGGGCTCTTGGTCTCTTTGCAGGTTGCACATCTCTCAATGACTCAATGTATATCCCTTAACATTCCCAGCTAGTAAAATCTCGAGTTCAACATTTATTAAGTTGTTCTCTCTCTAAAGTAGCTAGCTATCTCCACTACAGGCTTCTCGGACGAGCAATTCACGAATTGAATAGCTTGGCATGCAAAGTTTGCCAATTCAAAAGAGGTTGTCATCCTCAACAAAATAATCATCTAATATTCTACCTTCCTTGCATTAGGCATAGATTGATTCGAAAAATTTGTCTTGGTAATACAACTCCTTAATACTAGAGAATTCCATTAGCCATATCTACAACTTAGAAAGTAGTGCATGCCATCTAAATAAGGCATCCACAATTACATTCTCCTTCCCTTTCTTGCACTTTATTACAAACAAAAATCCTTCTAAAAACTCATCCCATTTTACATGTTACATTGACAACTTTAATTGAATCTTCAAGTATCTCAGGGTTTGATGGTTGGAATAGACAACAAATTCCATTGGCAATAGATAATGTTGCTAGGTCCATAATGCTCGGATAAGTGCATATAGTTCCTTCTCATAAATAAAGTAATTCAGAGTTGATCCCTTGAGCTTTTCACTAAAGTAGGTAATATGTTGGCTATCTTGCATGAGCATTGCTCCAATTCTTATACCTAAAGCATCACACTTTAGCTCTAAGACCTTAGTGAAATTAGGTAAAGATAATAATGTGGTAGAAGTCAACCTCTTCTTAAGCTCAACAAAGCTCTTTTCTTCTCTTTCTCCCCATTGAACGTCAACATTTTTCTTTGTGAGCTTGGTGAGGGGTATAGCCATAGAACTAAAGTTTTGAATGAACCTGGGATAGAAGAAGCTAAGCCATGAAAGTTTCATACATTAGCACAAGACGTCGAGGTAAGCCATTCTATTAAGGCTTAGATTTTCTCCTCGTCAACTTTAGGCCTCCTCCACTAATTACATATCCCAGAAATATAATTTCATCTTGGTAGAAACAACACTTCTTTAAATTCTCAAACAACTTCTCATCCCCTAATACTTTGAACATAGCTTAGAGATAATCTACATGGCAGGTCAAATTAGGGCTATATACCAGAACGTCATCAAAATACATCACGACAAACTTCCCTACTTAGTTCCTCAGCTCATGGTTCATTAACCTAATGAATATGCTCAGGGCATTAAATAACCCAAATGGCATGGCAAGCCATTCATACAATCTATGTCTTGTTTTGAAGGGCTGTCTTCAACTCATTTCCCTCTTGCATATAGATCTGATGATATCTAGATTTAAGATCAATATCTAAGAATATCCTTACACCATGCAAGTCATCTAACATGTCATCTAGCTTAGCGATTAGATATATATTTGATTGTGATCTTATTAACAATTTGGTTGTCTATGCACATCCTCCAACTTTTATCCTTCTTGGGAACTAAAAGTACGAGTATAGTGCATGGACTCTTGCTTTTTTAGACATGACCTCTCTCAATGAGCTCATTCACTTATCTCTATGGCTCGATGACTTGATCAAGATTCATTTGATAGGCCAATTTGTTTGGCAACACGACTCTTGGCTACAGGTCAATGCGATGTTCTATTCATCACTTCAAAGGTAATCCTTTTGGCAATTTGTCTAGAAATAGATTAACGAGCTCACTTAGCAACTTCTCAACCTCTTCTAGGAAGTTGGCATGCTTTTGAACTTCTAACAATCTTTATATCACCAAATAGGTTAGCCTATCAATCTTCACAACTTCTCTTAGCTCCAATTGGCTAATTATTAAGGTTTTCTTGGTTTTTTGGCTTGATTAAACTACATACTACTAATTTGGCTTGGTGTCATTAGAAAGAGTATAACAAGATGGCAAATGTGCAAGTATTTTTATACCCGTTGTGCATAACTCTCTTGATAAACAACCAAGGCTGGCCAAGTAGGATATGTGAAGGACATATTAGTAATACATCTCACAATATTTCATCCTTATAACTCCTAATAGATATTGGTAACAACACTCGTTTGGTAACATGCAATGTTCCCTTCTCATTTAGCCAGTGTAATTTATAAGGTTTAGGATGTGGAGAGGTTGGTAAGTTTAACTGTTCAACCAATCTTGTGGATGCAACATTCGTACGATTTCTACTATCAATAATTAATGCACAAAGTTGGTCCTTTACCATGTAGGTAGTATGAAACAAATTCTCTCGTTGTTTATCTTATTAATCATGTTCCACACGAGGACCTCGATAGCAATCAATGTTAGCATGTCCACTTCCTTTGGATAAATGTTATCTCCCATAACTTCTACCTTCACTCCATCCTCCACTTCTTTTATAGCTTTACTAACTTCTTCATTAGTGCTATACACTTCAAAAGGTAGGACATCACCCTTATGACCATAGTTCGTCTGTTTGAGTATTGAGCAGCTATGTGTCTAAAGCCTTTGCATTTAAAGCAATTTATCTTATTGGTTTTTCTTTTGAAGATTTGCTCCTTTTCAAATTCCTTCTCTCTTTCTCTTTGCTCATTTCTTACTCCTTCTACATGTAACACTATTATTCTCTCTTACTCAACATTGAGTTAACAGGCTTCCTACTACTCCCTTAGAGAGGTCAGATTGCTTAAATAGGTCGGGAAGCATTTGGTAAGGTCGATTTTTGTATCCCAACATACTAGGAGACCTTAATGGCTTCCTCAAAGGTGTGAAAGGATTAGACTTTGACAACATCCCTTAGCTTATACTTCAGACCAGTAACAAATCTAGAACCAATTCAAGCTTTTGGCTCCTCTACTTCTCACCTAATCATCAACACTTAGAATTCTTGGACGTATCCATCAACAAATTGGCTACGTTGTTTTAGCTCTTGTAGTTTGGCAAAAGTATCTTGGGAATATGATTTACGAATGAATCTATTTCGTACAACCCTCTTCACCTCTTCCCATTTACGAATATTATGTCAGCCTTCTCTTTGCCTTATCACCTA
The DNA here is from genome assembly GCA_024138015.1 of Lumnitzera littorea. Taxonomy (NCBI): domain Eukaryota; kingdom Viridiplantae; phylum Streptophyta; class Magnoliopsida; order Myrtales; family Combretaceae; genus Lumnitzera; species Lumnitzera littorea. The sequence continues at coordinate 87,847,713 of JAMXBB010000001.1, forward strand.
CATCTTCCTCCACTACATGTGAGCATACTCGATGAACTCCACGATGGTAAGCCGTACTTTATCTCCTTTGGCATAAGAATAGCATTCAAATACTTTGTCAACTTACTCCTCCCAATCTAGATACTCATCAGCATTTCCACTTCCTAAGATGTTTAGCATTTGAATCCTTACATTCCCGATGCCTTTGGGATCTCAAAAAATACGCTCTTCCTCATAATATTCCTCGTTGAGCTCTCCTTCTGTTATATCAACATCATTAAGGTCAATCCTTTAATGAGCTTGTCGTTCAGCTCTTCTTTAAGGTGGCTAAATAGGATAATATGCTTGATTAGGTCCGTTCTCATAGTATCCACCTCGAGATATGTAATCTATTCTCTCATCAACCTCAAAATTCTTCTCCATCACTCTCATCTTCTTCTACCATCTCCAACCTATGATTGACTCTTCACCCAACTCCTCCAACTTATACATGATGAGTTAGGTAAACTTCCCTTCTATACGGAGTATTAGCTTGAATTTAGTTCATTCCATAGTCAGATTAGTTTTCAATTGGGGTGATCTCACTAGCTTGGCCATTAGTTCGACAAGCTCCTTCTATGCCAGCGATGACATTTCCTTGCATCATAGTTAACATGTTCTCCAATGGCTTTGTAAGGCAATCCATTCTCTCATTGTTGGATTTGGGTGTTTGCTCTATACATAGGCCTCATCTAGGAACATCACTTTTATTATCCTAAATTACAGTGTTCACACTTAAGTCTATCATTTCTGTAGCTTTAAAAACCACTATACACCAACAACGATACGAAATAAGCATCACAACACCACTACCACAACTCAGTAATTATTACACCAACACTACAGTAGAACAATAACCATGCACAGTGCTTCGACAACTAATCCACCACCACTATTAGTACTACTACTCAAAAGATACAAGTTACAATGTTATCACCAAGAACTAGCTCATACAACTACTACTATGTCTCGTGGGTTGAAAACAAAGCACAGGAGAACTCACACAACACGCTTGACTATAGCTAGTAAAGCAACCAAAACTTCAACCACCACTACAATGTCAATCAACACACAGAACTATTCAAACTCTCAACCCTTCTTAGAACCTCGAGCTTTGATATTAAGAACAATGGGGAACAATCGGAATTCACACGCTAATACAAAGGCACAAGTGAGCCATTAATGAGGTCTTACTATAGTGTGGGATGGGTCCTCTAAGAACTGTCAAAGGAATGGGAATGGGTTAGGACGAACTTAAGGGTAGTAGGTTTAAGCTAACGTGAACTACCTAGTAGATGTGACATAACGCATGTGATAACTCTAATTTTAAACATATTTTATATAGTGATTTTATAGCATTTCCCGTACATCTTTGGTTTTCTTTAAAGAAATTGATACTTAATTGAGTAAAATGTTGATTTCAGGGTTTAAACGCATTCTAGGCTCGAAAATAAAGAAAACGAATCAAGTTTCACTCAATTCCGAGTTCAAACGAAGAAGTTATGAAATTTTGAAGTTGTGCAGAAATTTTGCCTTAGTG